>OX371223.1:272624982-273224982 GCA_947310385.1 Nephrotoma appendiculata
ACGTTATAAATCAAATTTCATTACAAATTCTATTGAACAGTTTACTAAAATTATTGAAGTATCACAATCAACATCATAAAAATATAATGAGCTATATACGATTATGATTGTTTAAAATATTTTCTGGTTATAATCTAATCAGTGTGGTTTTCCCTAACAGTCTAACACTTGTTGCATGTTTGGAAAATTCTCATGGTAAAAGTATTATTTTACAGTACATATTTATATTGATATTACAAGCGCCACAGTATATTTGGCCACAGTAAAAATATTATACAAGCAAAATAAAAATAAGATTGTATTTTGGCAGTAGTATTCGGAAACTCAATTTTATTGAGATGAGAAATTGACAGATTTTATGTGTGTAATGTGAAACTAAAGCTTTATTGCGTTAAACTCCGAGATAAGCTGCAACGGCTATCCTCTTCAGTTACCGAGAGATAGTCGTACAGTGCGAAGCCGGATTGCAGCCTTCACATGGCGTCGGGGTGAGCCTGGATAATAAAATGCTCTTAATAAGATGAGTGGCAACTCAATTAATGATAGGCCACCCACCACACGAGAAAGAGATGCTAGAAAAATCAACCAATACATAACAATGAAATATAACGCACGGACAGCAAAAGTAATACACAACGTCCTCAAAATACACAACTACACTGTAGCACACAGAATAACGAACAAAATATAAAACCGCGCCAATAAAAAAGTAACCAACATAAAAGATTATTAAAATGTAACGTTTGCGAGGCGTTCTACATCGGACAAACAGGTAGAAGTTTTATTGCACGGTTTAAAGAACACACAAAGGTAAAACCACAACACAATCAAAATACGCCAGGATGCGGCAGTAATTTAGAGATACACTCATCCCTCGATTTGCGTGGTATTTTAGTTACACGGTTTCGCTTTTAAACGGTTTAAACAATAAAAAAAAGTGCTAAGTTTTTAAAAAAAGGACTGAATTTCGATATTTTTTCGATTAGTTTTCATAAGACGCACTCACAAAAAATAACGAAAATAAAAATCACGGAAATGTGTAATTCTCCTTTAGTCATATTCAATGAGTAAGCACATTATTAAACGTGAAATTTCTGAACAGTTGATATCAAGCAAGACGAGGATAATTAATTTAATAATTTCCTTTTTGTAATTAACACATTGATCGCTTTGCCAGTTACCGGTGACTGACACGTAGTACATACTTTAACTTGTTAAAGTGCTTTGTTTAGCGCTGTTAGTCACGAGTTCTATTTAAATGTTACTAGAATTGCTTGACGCAGCCCTCCTGCACATTACTACAACTTGGCCACAGAATTCTAATTCTTATTAATTTAAATTTAGTACAAAGAAACTTTTTTTTTACATTTTATAAAAAACCTGTTGGCGTTCAATGTGTTAAGAAAAGGTGAGAAATATTTTAATAAATTAATTCATTTTATAATCAGTATTGTAATTTTGTAGCCAAATAATGTCGACAAAAAAATAATCGGAACTGCTCTTATCGATTCCGGTTCTAGCGAAATTATATCCGCTGAAATTCCAAAGAAATGGTTTTTTTGTATCCAGAATATCAACGTCTACTACTGTTTACTAATGCTACTGTTTAATGCTTATTTTGTCAGAGATTACATTTCGTACAAGATCGCCGTTGATGCAACTGGATTGTAGAATTTACTCTCACCGTCATCTTGGCCACAAAATGTTCTCGTTAAAGAGTACCAGGCTCGTCTTGGAAATTTCTGTCATCAAAATCGAGCTGAATTTCAAACTACTACTACAACTACAAATACCAAATCGACCAGTACCTCATGATAAAATCTATCTATATTTTATCAAAATGTTGGTGGAATGTCATCGAAGTCAGCGTGTTTTTATAATTACGTTATTAGTACTGAATATGGTATTTATACAATTCCGGAAACTAAGTTCCATGAATCCATTAATAGTGTTGAGTTTTTCCCACAAATTTTGTGGTGTGCCGTTGTCCGGCCGCTCTTCTTATAATAGTTCAAAAACATCAGGACCAGGGGGAGGCGTTTTAATTGCAGTTGATAAAAACAATTTTCTAATCAAGCATTGGATAATCCACCTTCATTAGAATGTGTAGCTGTTCAACTTAACATATTCTGTCAAACAACTGTAATTGTTGCCATCTCGCGTACTAGTTTGGAAATTTAACCAATATTTGCTGCACAAAACACGATATTGTGTACAAAACACGATATTTCGAAACGTGATATTTCAAAATGCGATAAAGCACAAAACGCGATATGGTACAAAACGTGATATTTTTTATCATTAAATCGAATTACTGATATTGAACAAAAGTGTTCGTGTCCAATATATAAAGGGTAATTTATTAAAGATTAGACGAAAATTTTCAAAGTTACAATATAAAGAGGTTGTCAATATACAGAATATCTTTACCATTTTTGAAAAAATAAATATGTGAAATTTCAAGGGACTGAATGAAAGTGTCCAAGATACAGAAATGCCCAACATTGAAGGTTTTAATAAAATTAAATTTTTCATTCAATTTGCACCTGATATCAATTGACGGCCGAAAATTTTAACTGCGTGGTTATACTTCCGAATAGGTTATATACCTCCAAAAATTCTGAAAACCGGTATACTAAGGTACTTTAGAATGCTGATTACGAATATGGCCATGAAAATATCCAGAAACGACCCCAAGTAGCTCTCAATGATCCCAAGTGGCCCTAAATACCCCAAATGGTCTTAAAAGATAACCCAAACGCGAAAAAATATTTTCTTTTTTCGAAGCACAAATGCTTTTATGATTATTTTAAAACATTTTATACCTTAAGATTGAGGGATACCGCCCCAAATCCCAACTTTTATACAAATAAAAAAAAATTACTGTTATTTCAATTATTTTATTTCAATTTTTTTTATAATCCACATAGGGGACATTTAATTTTAGTTTAAAGGAATTTAAAAATCGATAGAAGTGGCAGTTTAGGATTGGGTTATATCAGGCGGGTCGGCTCCGGTCGCTTCGCAACGTACATTATGGAAAAGGGGAAATTTAATTTCAGTTTATAGGAATTTAAAACCCGATATTAGCACAAGTATAGGACCGGGTTATATCAGACGAATCACTGCGCTCCCGTCACTTCGCAATGTGCATTCTGGAAAAGGGGAAATTTAATCTCAGTTTATAAAAATTTAAAAATCGATAGAAGAGGGATCGGGTTAGGATCGGGTTATATTAGGAGGATGAAGGGGAAATTAAATTTCAGTTTATAAGAATTTAAAAATGGATAGGAGCGGAAGTATAGAATCGGGTCACATCAGGCGGGTGGCTGCACTCCCTTCGCTTTGCAATGTACATTCTGGAGAAGGGGAAATTTAATTTCAGTTTATAAGAATTTAAAAATCGATAGTAGCGGGAGTTTAGGATCGGGATAAATCAGGCGGGTGATGGGGAAATTTAATTTCAGTTTATAGGAATTTAAAAATTGATAGGAGAGGGAGTTTAGGATCGGGTTATATCGGGAGAAATTTAATTTCAGTTTAAAGAATTTAAAAACCGATATTAGCGGGAGTATAGGATCGGGTTATATCAGGTGAGGGCTTTGCTCCCTAGTTAGAAAAAAAAAACTTCAGTTTATACGAATTTAAAAATCGATAGAAACGGGAGGACAGCCCGTTGTTATATGAGGCGGGTCGCTGCCCTCCTGTCGCTTCGCAATGCACATTCTTCTGTACCATATCGCGTTTTGTACCATATCGCGTTTTGTACTTTATCGCATTTTGAAATATCACGTTTTGTACCATATCGCGTTTTGAAATATCGCGTTTTGTACCATATCGCGTTTTGTACCATATCGCGTTTCGAAATATCGTGTTTAGAAATATCGCGTTTCGAGCGGCTCCGATTTACAATCTAATGTGTAAATTTGAAAAGGTGAGCACAAATTTTATCGTAACCGGAGATTTTAACCTCTCTCTCTCTCTCTCTCTGGCTTTCACATCCAATGAAGGGATTTCGCCGCCCGCACTAAGGCCCTCCATCCATCTCGATCCACCGCTCTCGTCCTCCAGTTTCGACATCCTAATGTTCGAAGATCTTGTTTGATGTCGTCGCGCCAGCGTAGTCGGGGTCTTCCTCTACGACGTACTCCGGCTGGTTGTTGGTGGAACACTTTATTTATCATCCGTTGTTGTGGAGACCTTGTAACGTGGCCGAGCCATCTCACTCGATTGGATTTGATGAATCCGATAATATCGCTGCCTCCGAGGAGTTGCTTTATTTCGTGATTCATACGAATCCGATATTCGTTGTTCGCAACTTTAATTGGACCAAAGATTGAACGGACAACCTTCCTTTCGAAGGTAGATAATAATCTACAATCGTTAGAGGTCATGGTCCAGCTCTCGCTTCCGAAAGCCAGCACAGGTCTTATGAGTGCTTTATAAAGTGCGAGCTTGCACGACTGCGATAGATGTTTCGATCGCAATAATCTTGATTTGGCGTAGAAAACTCGTTGTCCGGCAGCGATTCGGGCTTTTATTTCTGCCTGCATAACATTCGACGATGTTATAACTGACCCGAGGTATTTAAAGTTTTCGACGCTATCAAAGTTGTGGTCGCCAATTCCGAGATTTGCCGTAGAGATGTTCCTAGGTGTTACTAAATATTTGGTTTTACTGCTGTTCACCTCCAAACCAAGTCTTCTTGCGCAGCGATCGAGCGGTATAAAACTGTCTTTGATATCGCTAGGTCTTCGGCCAAGAAGCACGATATCATCTGCATATCCAAGAATTTGGCCTGATTTATTAAATATACAGCGCGAGGTTTCGATGTTGCTTTTCCTCACTACGTACTCAAGCGCAAGATTGAACAGCAAAGGCGCGAGTGCATCACCCTGTCGAACACCAGATGTTATTTCAAAGGAGTCTGACACAGATCCTTCAATTACGATTCTACATACAGATCCGGATGTTGTTAATTTACACAGAGAAACGAGTTTCTCTGGGATTCCCAGTCATATGAGCGCGGCTCATAGGTTGTCGCGGTTTATACTGTCATACGCCTGTCTGAAGTCTATATATAGCTGATGTATGGTTTTGTTGTACTCCCAACATTTTTCCAAGATCATCCTCATGGTGAAACACTGGTCAGTGGTCGATCGGTTGGGACGAAAACCACACTGATAGTCGCCAATGATGTTTTCGGCGAAAGGGATGAGTCTGGCAAGTACAACATTAGCCAACACTTTGTAAGCAGTGTTCAATAGAACTATGCCACGAAAGTTTTCACATTTAAGACGGTCGCCTTTTTTATGCAACGGACATATGAGCGCGGTCTTCCAATTCTCCGGCAACTCTTCTTGGTCCCAGATGCAAACGACGAGATCGTATAAACTTGTTGCAAGAGTAGCGCCTCCGAGTTTAATTAATTCTGCGGGGATTCCATCGAGACCAGGTGCCTTGCCGTTTTTCAATCGACTAATAGCTGCGTCTACTTCCTCTACTGTGGGATATTCGACAAAGACCTCTTCACCTGGCGGAGCTATTGCTCTAATGGGGGTAACTTCGTCATTCCGATTTAGCAGATTTTGAAAGTAGGTTTGCCATACTGAGAGAACATCAGCCACGTTTGTTCTCAGCTCTCCATTCCCGTCTTTGATGGCTGTACTTCTTGGGTGGAAATCTTTAGTGAGATTCCTGGCATTAGCAAAACAGTCCCTTGAGTTTCCTAGTTCCGCTTGGAAGCTGATGTTTTCGATGCATAAACTCATTTGTTCGCGCTTCTTTTGTCGAAGAAATTTAGTCGTGGCTTTCCTAGCGCGGAGATATTCTGCTAGAGTGCTTCTGGTGTTGCGAGCCAACCATTTTTCACGAAGCGTTCGTTTATTTTCGACGACCCTTCGGCATTGATCATCGAACCAATTGTTGCGGGGCCTCGGAGGTCTTCTTCCGATGGTATTTTGCGCCGCGGTTGTTATGGCTGACTGTATAGCGTGCCACTGCTCCTGGATGTTAGGAGGAGCTTCTTCATTGTTATGGTGCCGGTCTAAATAATTAGTGACAGCTGATTGGTAACTCTGCAGTGACGCTTGGTCTTTTAGAGCATCGATATTCCATCGAACGGTCTTTTGTGCTTGTATGTTAAACGTAGATGACAGTTTGCACTTATACTTAAATATGACAAGCATGTGATCGCTGTCCATGTCTGCACCTCTGTAGGATCTAACGTCACATATGCTGGTGGAGTGTCTCTTGGACACCATGACGTGATCGATTTGGTTTTCCGATCTTCCATCATTCGATCTCCACGTTACTTTGTGGATTCTCTAATGGGGGAAAAACGTACTTGATACAACTAAGTTGTACGTTATTGCCAGGTCGGTGACGCGTTGGCCGTTGTTGTTACTAGTTAAGTGCAGGCTGTTGGGACCGATGTGCGATGTATTTTCTGCACTCCTACCGATTTTTGCATTAAAGTCGCCCACGATGATTTTAATGTCGTGGTGCGGTATGTTATTTATGACTTCCTCGAGCTCGACAAAGAAGAGATCTATCTTTGATGTCATCTGATTTATCTTCGGTGGGTGCATGCACATTAACGATCGTGATGTTAAATTTCTTAGTGCGAAGTCTGACCGTGCATATCCGCATGTTGATAGGGTGGAAATCGATGATATGGTGCTTCACGCGCCGATGGATGAGGAAGCCAACTCCAAATTCTCCTCCGTTCTGATGGCCGCTGTAGTGAAGAGTGTAACCATTGGTGGTGTCATGGATCCCACTCCCAGACCGTCTAAGCTCTTGTAATGCAAGTACGTCTAATGTGTAACTCATTGCTTGGTTCGATAGGTTCCGGAGATCTCCAGGTCTTAAGAGGCTAAGCACGTTTCATGTTCCCATTTTTAAAGCGTTGTCCGTGTATACTTTCCGAGGTCGAGTTTGTGATGAATCCGATATGGTAATCCGAGGCCTTTGTTTAGGGTTCATAACTTAAATGTTTTTATGAGGGAAGGTTGTTGGCCTGCCGCTCAACCCGCTTATTACGTGTGTGGGTCACGTACTGGTGAGAATCTTAAGGCATCCAGTCCTACCTTGAAACACATTTATATAGCGAGCCGCTTGATACAAGACAGACGCCCGCTTCAGCCGCTCCTAACCTGGAGAACAGACGCTGGTTTGGTATTGGTTATGACGCGCCAATAACCCGCCGTGACATGTAGTGTCCATGACTATAAACAGGATTTAGTCTGCTCGTCTCCACTACACCGCCTGATTCATTTAGCGTTACCCAGGGAGCACCGGCGAGGAGGTATGAGTCTAGGACTTTGAGATTTTAACCTACCAAATATTATTATATGGGTTCCTGATGACGAACATGATTTTTTATTACCAATTAACGTAATATCAGCTGGTGGTGGTTTAAATCAAATTAATTGTATAAACAATTATAGTGATCGGTATTTAGATTTAATTTTTTCAAATTTCCATGATAATATATGTTACGGTCAAAGTGTATAATCCGGTGATTATATATAAATTTACCGGTCATTATATATAATCCTCAGCGCGTTTGGTAAATTTATGAAATATCAATGATTTTCCTTTACTTTATCATTTTAACCGGTTATTATATATAATTAACAAACCCCTTTGGTTAAAGTGATAAATACGAATGTTTTTTTACTTAGTTCTTGAAGAATTGTGTAAATTCTGGAAAAGCGGGCGTTTGGGAGGCGGCAGCCCTCATCCTCTAAGGAAGGTATATAACGAATTAAAATTACTTTGAAAAAAAATTATATTTATACAAAAGTTCATTTTTTTTAACATTTGTGGCAGAAAAAGCGCTAAGACCGATAAAAACTCTTTGATCTGTGTCTACCAGGTTGACGAAAAAATTATTATTAATGAAAATAAATAAAATAAAAAGTAATTTGTTAATTCAAAATTTCAATTTTAATTTATTCAAAATTGAATTTATCGTCAATTTGTTTTTCATCTTTATTTTTATTTGAATTAAGGTTGTGATCGTCAGGAGTTTCATGAAGATTGTGTCGATATAGAATGCCGCATGTTTCATGTTTCATGAAAATTGAGTAAACATGATTTTTATAAAAAACTAGCTGACCTGGCAGACGTTGTCCTGGCACAAACCGTCTTTTTTGTAGACCGCATTTCATTTAGACCGCCTTTTATCTGGTAGCACGAGTGTCTGATATTTTATGCATTTGACATAAAAATTTAACGTAGTGTGACTTTGTGAACAATATTTTTTGTCAATCTGTCTTTTGCCAATATGAAGAGATTCGATGGTTTTCCCACACGTGAGTATGAAACGTATAACTGGCCATGAAGAGAAACATGGATTTTCTAAGCCGAGTTCACAAATGGACATTGTTTGCCGTTCAGATTTGTTGATAACGAATGCCAAACGAATCGGAAATTGAAGTTGTTTGAATATATAATTGTCGTTTCCAAGGGTATCATTGAGATACGTGGCAAAAGAGCGACTTCTCCTTTAAACTTTCCATTCAAAATGTTTGCTTCAATAACATATCCGGTGATCCACTTGATGACCAAACGTGTACCGTTGCATAATCTGGGTTGCTTTAAATTACGAAGCAGAATTATCGGCGAACCAATTTTCAATCTAAGATTGAGTGGTGGCATTCCTGGCATTTCTATTGAATTTAAAAATTCAGTTGGATAATTTACTGCGTCATTTTCATCAACGAAGTGTTGATTGATTTGATAGATATCAGTTCGCCTGGCAACGACTCTTGTATCTGAAAATTAATTTCGTCAACATCAACATTTTCGCTGCCAAAATAGCACGTTCACTGAGCCAATTATGGTGCAAGTAATTATTTAAAATGTCCGGGAAGACATTCTCAATTAATTCATGTTTTGAATTAACGATAGTGGATTGTCTGGCAATTTGATGCATTGTGTGTTTAGTTGCAGTTCGATATTACCGTTGCCAATATCCAGCAATTGTTCGGAAAATGTTTGTGCCGATTGGTCATTTTGCAATTGTACTCGCATGTTGATGATCAATCGAACGGTCCCTACGCTTCGCCATAGAAATAATTGTTTTAAACATGCGTTAATATCATCGGCATAAATAGAGCGTGGAATGACTGGCAATGTCTATCGGAAATCACCGGATAGTAATAATGTAGCACAAATCTTGTTGTTATGTTTAGGAGCCATAGTACTTTCATACCAGATAATGATCAAACTTTTTTGCAGCACTGCAGCCATTTCGCTGTTTTTTTAATGCTACAAATTGCGTTCGGTTTGTTATGAACGTCTTATGACAGTTTGAGCGCTGAATGTGCCGTTCGTGCACCATCTTGCCTGGTACATCCATAAAGAAAAAGTCGCCTTGTTTAGCAGCTACAGTCAGCATAATTCGATCATAAATACTTGTTTGTTCAGTAGCCTTTAATGGCTCATTATTTGCAATAAATGTATAGCTAAGTCAACATTGTTATACTGTTCTTCTCGCCGCACATCAATGTTAACTAAGTCGGCCACCGGACAATCAGGCGATGGCATACAATCGATCAACACTAAAGCTTCATTGTACGTTTCTAGCGTGTAATCAATGTTTGCATCTTGGTTTATGTATCTAACTCGGTGTAGTTAATCTTCACTCTTCAGCCATGTAATTCTTGTATATTTGCCACAAAGCCGATGATTGTGTTGGAGAACATGTCGTTAACAAAATTGCGAACAGTTGACGAATGTTATTCGGTGTATTATTATAGCGTTATTATAGCGATATGCATCGCGATATGCATCTTTTCAACACTTGTCGATTGACTGTTCGCAAAAATTGGAAAGACATTGGTCCTGGAGCATTCGCCAACAACAAACGCAAAAAGAAGCATTTACGTTGTTTTGGATGTACTGTGTAAAATCGTTCCAATGTATTAGTTTAGAATACGCCTGCGATTGTTGGTTCGCCTTATCTACGTGGATCCCATTTTTTACCTGACTTGTTTTTGCGAATTATCCGAACACATCAGGTGTTTAGCACAGTTTGAAAAATTCGCTAAGTTTCGTTTTTGGTGGCTCAAATGCTCTTGAAGAGCATTTTCTTCAGTGAAATACTATATACACGTTGACCGTTTTCAAACGTATTGGAAGTTTTTGCGAAACTTTTGCGACTCGTTTTAATTGCATATGTATTAGTGTTATTACCTGTACAAGACGAAATTTGAATTATACTCGACAAATTTTAACAAAATTGGTACAAAGTATAAAATTAAACAAATAAAAACATAACCTCCGAAAAAATCGGATATTTCAAATCCCAATAGATTTAATCAGTCATATAATGTATTTAATATAATAATAATTGTTTATTTAATAATATCAAAAATTATCTAAGTAAGATGGTAATAAATAAAAGATAAATAAAACAAATTGTATGAAATAATAGGAATCTGGATAAAAGTCATCTACACAGTGCAATAGATAAGAGCTATCCAATTTCGACTATTACGCAACAAGTTTTTGTTGATCGTCAGAGTGCCCCATTTCATTTTATCATAATTAGAGCGAAAAAGTCTGAAAATGGAAATTCTGTGGAGCGAATCCTGGAGATTTTGCCATATGGCCACATACATAGTTCAATAGATTAGAGTTATTACATTTCACAAAAATACGCCACATGTCTATGCGGATCGTCAGAGTGCCCCATTCTGGCCCTTTCATTTTATCATAATTAGAACGAAAAAGTCCGAAAATGGAAATTCTGTGGAGTGAATCCTGGAGATTTTGCCATATGGCCACATACATAGTGCAATAGATTAGAGTTGTAACATTTCACAAAAATACGCCACATGTCTATGCGGATCGTCAGAGTGCCCCATTCTGGCCCTTTCATTTTATCATAATTAGAACGAAAAAGTCCGAAAATGGAAATTCTGTGGAGTGAATCCTGGAGATTTTGCCATATGGCCACATACATAGTGCAATAGATTAGAGTTGTAACATTTCACAAAAATACGCCACATGTCTATGCGGATCGTCAGAGTGCCCCATTCTGGCCCTTTCATTTTATCATAATTAGAACGAAAAAGTCCGAAAATGGAAATTCTGTGGAGCAAATCCGGGAGATTTTGCCACATGGCCACATACATAGTGCAATAGATTAGAGTTGTAACATTTCACAAAAATACGCCACATGTCTATGCGGATCGTCAGAGTGCCCCATTCTGGCCCTTTCATTTTATCATAATTAGAACGAAAAAGTCCGAAAATGGAAATTCTGTGGAGTGAATCCTGGAGATTTTGCCATATGGCCACATACATAGTGCAATAGATTAGAGTTGTAACATTTCACAAAAATACGCCACATGTCTATGCGGATCGTCAGAGTGCCCCATTCTGGCCCTTTCATTTTATCATAATTAGAACGAAAAAGTCTGAAAATGGAAATTCTGTGGAGCAAATCCGGGAGATTTTGCCACATGGCCACATACATAGTGCAATAGATTAGAGTTGTAACATTTCACAAAAATACGCCACATGTCTATGCGGATCGTCAGAGTGCCCCATTCTGGCCCTTTCATTTTATCATAATTAGAACGAAAAAGTCTGAAAATGGAAATTCTGTGGAGCGAATCCTGGAGATTTTGCCACATGGCCAGAAATTTTTGTCACACTCATACAAAATAAGTCGTCCGCCATTTTTATACTCAGATGTCGATTTGTTTTTTTTTTGTGCGGAAATTTGTTAACGGTAGAGGTTTTTTGTGGTATAGGATATTAAAATTAAAATATATAAAAACAAAAATCGAATTGAACGAAATAACATACAAATTAAAAATTTTAAAAAATTTGTAGGTTATGCAAAAATGTAAAACCATAAAATTTTACTATAAAATGAAATAAAAAAAAATTTCTTTACAAAGAATGTCACTTTTATAAAATTTTAAAGTTTTTTTTTTTTGCGTATTATCAGTAAAAAAATTGCTGTCAACAAATCTTTCCACGGAATTAATGCATTATTTGTAAAACTGATCAACATGAAATATGTAAAGGAACAAAAAATATTTTGTTTTACTATTCACTTATCAAGAATAAAGTAGAAAGAAATGATACGTATTCTCTATTCGATCGTTCAATACAGGCAACAATACATTTTACCCAATCAGTACTACACTACAATGAATTTTCGCTTTCTTATTAGAATAGAAAAATAAAACCAAAAGAGAAGTAGATCTCGTTCGCTAACACAAAAAATAAGATCAACCTTTTTAGTTAGACACTATTCGTTTTTTACTGCATAACATTTCTGAAAATTCATTTTACTATTCAAGAGCGAAGAGAAATTAGCATAAAAAATTCATTTAAAAATGAACGGAAAATGAATGATATGCTGTAACCGTGTGGGCTTCTTATTATAATGTACATATTTGAACGAATAGAAAAAATTCAAAGAAAATTTTCCCGGCAGATCTTTTTTCAATTTAATCTTTTTAACATGGACAGTCTTATTTCGATACTCTTTTTAACATATTTAGCTACAGTATGAGATTTAGAGCCCTTGTCAATCAGATGGTGAGGTCAGCACTGCACCAGATTGGTTTCCCGTATACTCACATTGAAAATTTTGACGCTGTCTCATAGTATATACAAGTAAAATCGAGAAGAGAGCGAGTCGAGAGGATTAATATATTATATTATACCAAAGTGTATACTAATCGAGTCTAGTTTAGAGATACAAATAAAAAACAAAATTAACCTGAAATAATAACTTAAAAATATTGTATCTTGTAAAATTAAACTTAAGAAAAATGAACTTAATAAAAACTTTAATAATATCCTTATTTTGATAAATAAAAGTTGAATAAAAGGTGAATGGAAAGTTATGTGTTTCAATTTTCAAAAAGACTTTGTGATATTTAGTGAAGGAAATGGACGCCTAACCCACATGTTGTGGGTACATCCCATAAGACAACTTAGAACAAGGTCTTTATTGATACCGGATTTTCATCGTTGCAATTACTCAGTACACGAATCAATTAATTTTATGATAGTGAACTTTAACGATTTCTGTGATATTTTTGATTTCGGAATGACTAAAGCTTGTTTCAAAAATAAACTGAAACATAACTTTAAAATTTCTATGTTTGAAGTGACTTAATCTTCGTCGTGTTTTAATGAGATTTCCGTAATTTTATGTAATATAGATATAAAAATGTAAATTTTGTAAATTTTGAGATTTTATGCAATCGACTTGTGATTAATTTATTTTTATTGTGTAATTCTAAGTTCTTGGAATTATATTGTTATATTTATCCTATAGATTATAATTATTGTAAATAAATAAATAGGATAATTTTTTTTAAATTTTACCGGAAATGACGATTTTTGATAAAGAAAAATGTTGTCCCCTCCACAGAGAAGGCGGATTAACTATTCGGAATAAAACTTGATACTACAGTTTTCTTTCCATAAATTCAAGAATCATGTTTAAAGAAGTGGATTAGTGTGTACTAAAATTCGTTATATTCAGAACCAAATTCTAAAATCATTCGAACTAAATTTTATTCCATTGAGCTTCCACAAGACTCAGTTTCATTGAAATTTTCCATTTTCCAGAAGTACCATTCAGATTAAAATACTATTTTGATTAAAATTAAATCTGGTTCTTAAAAAGACAGAAAGTTAACTGAAGGGTTTTCCACGCATCACTAGAACACACTAAGTTTAAAAAGCTTTGCTGTGAAAAAGTTTTAACTTTATATATATTATTGTTTAAACGCATACAGTAATTAAAATATTATTTTGGGTGTTTTTAAAAAACATAATATCTAAAGGCCATTCTGAGATTTTGACTTGTTTTGATTTTTGCAAATAGGTAGATTCTATAATAAGGAAGAAATGCAAATATTTTTCTGTCAGCAAAAATCAAATTAAAATATAAAATATTTCTTTGTGAAAGATCAAAGTCTATCAACATCATATATATATATCTATATGCATAAATAATTATATTACTCGTAGTATGTAAATAAATAAAAATACTTATTGTCAATTTAAAAATATGTATAAACAATAACAAGGTGAATATTCGTTTAAACATATATACATATGCAAAAATATGTAGCACCTTTAAATTTTGTTGTGCTTTGAATTTATTGTGAATTATCAAACATGTGTAACTATTTCAGGTATAAGTTTCTATTATGTCCTAATCTCAGTTTTACAAAACCATGTGTACGTATCCATAAAAGGAACTTTCCTTATTCTACTAAATCCTATTAATAAATGACGACGAATAAACAAACAGAGAGGGCAACTAAAACAACGTACGTTTGTTTATAGGAAAAACCTAGAAAACGACTAACTGAAATCTAATCTTTTAAGGGTAAGACATTTAATATTAATTCATTAGAATTTGTATCACATCATATTTAAATTTTGTAGTGAGGAATCACAAAAAATACGATTTTCGTCGTATATAAATCTTATAAACGTGCACATATGTATGTAAGTTAGGTACATAGACGTTAGAACAACACTAAATTTTAAAATGCTTAATGTTTTATCATATGTCTCACTATACCAAACCAATATAAAGTATGCAGTCATACATTCATTCAAACTGCACACCCTACAACACACATCGTGTTTTTCCTTTTTTAATACCACACACAATTTCACTCGGACAAAAGATTAGAAAACACATTCTATATACGGCAAGGTGGGGGGATAATATATACCTTTTGTTAAAAATCTTAAAATGTTACTGTTTGTAATTTAGATGTTTCCAATTTTGACAAAGACGAGCACAACAACATACATTTGCTTTTGTTCTGTGCATAAATTAAAACAAAAAAAACCAAACAATGACTTTGTTATGTAAATTAGTAATTAACTAATTCAAATAATATTACTTACCTGTTACAGTTTCTTAGTTATATATAAATTTGTATACGTTTTTTTGCTGGCTATTTTTAAATTGAGTTTGTTAACCAAACCGCAAACCTGTAGTAATAATTGAGTTTTAATTCTGTTGGGATTTCGATTTTTTCTCGCAAAAAATCAATTTTCACTTGTTGTCCGAGTTCTTAGGTAAACAATTAAGCTTCAAATTTCAACATACTTAAAGTACACATTATTATCACATAACAATAAATGATGACTCAATGAAATTGCATTTTGTTGAATTGAATATTTGGTTTTAATTTTAAAAATCGTCTTTTTTATTTATTTTCCAGGTGGATGTCTCAGTTATGGTCATTCGTGTTGGGGTGGTAAGCTTAAATCAACTTAAAATCGTAATACTTCACGTAAATACATAATAATCTATTTTCGATTGCAGGGCATGGTAAACGAGGTGGACCTCCTAGAGTTTTAAGACCCCCGCTAATATCCAAAGTAGAATTTCCAGAACGGTGGGAATTTATTAAAACGTTACCAGAAAAGGTAGTACTGATGGTGTTTCCTACTTAACGACAAATTTTTAATTTATCCTATATTTCAGCAAAATGGCGCTTACTCTCTGTATCCAGATTTTAATCGAAAAAGTTTTAAGGACGCTGATAGCGAGGAGTAAGAATACATTTTAATTAATAGATTAATAATAAATACTAAAAAATTGAGGGGTCAATATGTTGTGGCCAACACCCAACTTTCTGTTACCACGAATCTATGCATAGATCTCGAATACGCCACGCACTTAATTTCTAAATCGACAAATTAAACATCGGACTTTTGGTAAAAACTGTCTTGTATAACTCTTTTCCGGCCCAAGGTGCACAAGTATGAAATGGGGATTTTTTATGTTTGGTAAAACATTTAGGGGACTAGTTTTGACTAAATTTTAACGTAAAATGTTATACAGAGAAATCTCGATTTAACGGACTAAATCCGAATGTTTTTAAATTTAATCTATTCGATCGAATTTAATCTGGGACGAAACTCAGGCATATCTTAGCCGATTTTGTTGGGATTGGGTATGTTGGATGGAAATGGGATTCTCAAATGATTTTTGGACGAATTTCTGGAATATGGCGGCCTGGGACGGAACTTGATCAATTCTTAACCGATTATTACCGAAATAAGATTCTTCAATAACTTTGGAAGAAGTTGTGGAATATGGCCACTTGCGACGGAACTCGGTAAAAAGCAGGCGTTTTTCTTGAAGCAAGCGGCTCGTGATGGTAACATGTTTCTGATAAGGCTGGATGCCTTAACATCTATCACTAGTACGTGACCCACTCATGTAATTAGTGAGTTAAGCGACAGGCCAACTAGGTACTCTCACAAAAAATCATAATATGAACCCTAGATAAAGAGTTCAGATTAATTTATAGTATTCTTATCAACAACGAGCTCGAAAACTGTTCGCGGGAACATGTAATATGATGTCTTCAAGACCTTGAGATTTCCAGAACCGTTCGAACCAAGCGGAAATTTATATTTTCGAGGTACTTGCAATACAAGAGCATAAACCGTCTGGGAGTTAATTCGTTAAGGGTCCGTTGAATCAAGCGTTCGTATATCACTAAAAACAATTTAAAAATTTTCCATCGCCTTCAAAATCACACTCCCAAAATGCACGAAGTCCACAAAGAACTACATTGTTTGGATAACCATCGACTTTTTGTAATTTTGCGATGACATACGTGATTTTTAATTTTGACCTTTACAAAACATTTGCGGTTCAGGCGGATCTATAACCCCGTTCGTTTTTTTTTTTTACTAAAAAACATGTTAAATTCAGAAGAATGATACAAAGTACTTTATTCAAAGTATGCTCCATCGCTTGCAATACATTTTTCCCATGTTTCGGGCAATTTGTGAATACCATGCTAGTAAAAATCTTCCCCATTTGCTGCGAACCATTCATCGAGCCATTTTTTCACATCTTCGTACTTTTGTGTTTTTGCGTTTTCCCATTTGCCTATCGTTTAACTAATGTGGTACCCACCTACCGGTCTTCTGAATCTCGTAGCCGATTGGAAACAGCTTCTTGTCTAACGCCCAATTGCTTGGCGAGTTGTTTTTGTGTTTGAGGTTTTCCACGTTCCTTGTCTGCAACATCGAAGTCACCACTTTTGAAACGCCGAAACCATCGTTCACACGTATTTTGTGATGGAGCATGCTCACCATAAGCTTCTCGAAGTAATCGGTATGATTCAGCAGCAGTTTTCTTCAAATGAAAACAAAAAATTAATGGTGTCCGCGAATGCTTTTTGCTCGGTATACATTTCGATATATTGAAGACAACAATACAAAACTATAAGCACACACTTTTCCAATTTATCCCTCGTGAGCAACTGACACTTGTTAATAACACAACAAAATGGCGTAGTATCAAATTTTTATAGCACAAACTGCATTGGTGCACCATCTGTTGTCTAAAATCCGCATTTCATAATTGTACACGTGGTACTATTCTGGTAATTCTCGGGGAATAGAAATTTTAAATTTTTAGCAGTTTTATCCCCTTTTCCCCAAAGTGTATTCTGACTTTTGGGAAAAATTTTTGCTTGGAAAAAAATTATTCCCAATTATAGCAGTTTTGACGTTTATTGTTCCATACCTATTTTACGAAAGCATTAACAATAGAATTTAACAAAAATTTATTATTGTATTATTTCTAGCTATATTATGGCTGCAAATTTATACTGAAAATTGGAAATATAAATTGGAAATATTAATATACAAACAAAATTTACATTTTTATAAGTAAAATTCGATTAAAATTTCAACAAAAACTAATTAAACGTAGTAAACTATTTTTAGACATTTGCATGTCGCAACGAATAGTTAAATTATTTTACCGTAAATTTATTCTCCAATTGACAGAATTAACTGTTGGAAAATGGGAAATCGTGAAAAAATGTCTGGGGAATGGCTGCTACAAAAAAATCATTCCTTATTCCCTATTCTGGTATTCTCGGGAAATTGGGAATTAGTGACGTTTTTCTAGCAGTTGGGAATTTTTTATTACCCAAAGTGTATTCTGGCGTTTAGGAATTTTTTTTATTGGCAACAAATAATTCCATTTTATAGCAGTTTCGTACATTTTTGAAATTTTAAACATTATTTTTGCTAATAAATATATTTTTAAAAATAAATTAAACTTGTTATAAGGTCGCAATACGTGTTTAGCAAATGCGAAACCAAAGTTATATATTTGAAAAATCATAAAATAATTTTTTAATAAATACACATTTTTTAAAATAAAAAATAAATTATTAAATTCGCAACAAAAAGCCACGGAACAAAATGGATTCCATTCATTTATATGGTACTCATAAAAAAAATTTCCCCAAAAAATTATTCCTTGTATGCCAGAATAAACATTTGGAAACGGGAAATATATATTTTTGGTAATTAGTGCAATTTGTAATTATAGCAAAATATTTTCCCAATTCCCATTTACCCGGGAAAACCAGAATAGAGCGACTGGGGAACTACCAGAATAGTGTAATTTGGCGGCCCTATTCTGGTAATTCCCCAGGAATAGGGAATAACTTCTTTTTGTAGCAGCTATTACCCACAATTTTCTGCAATTCCCCGTTTTCCAAAAGTCAGTTCTGTCGATTGTGGAATAAATTTAAGGGGAAATAACGGGTGATTTTTTAAGAGCTTGAGAACTTTTTTTTAAAAAAAAACGCATAAAATTTGCAAAATCTCATCGGTTCTTTATTTGAAACGTTAGATTGGTCCATGACATTTACTTTTTGAAGATAATTTCATTTAAATGTTGACCGCGGCTGCGTCTTAGGTGGTCCATTCGGAAAGTCCAATTTTGGGCAACTTTTTCGAGCATTTCGGCCGGAATAGCCCGAATTTCTTCGGAAATGTTGTCTTCCAAAACTGGAATAGTTGCTGGCTTATTTCTGTAGACTTTAGACTTGACGTAGCCCCACAAAAAATAGTCTAAAGGCGTCAAATCGCATGATCTTGGTGGCCAACTTACCGGGCCATTTCTTGAGATGAATTGTTCTCCGAAGTTTTCCCTCAAAATGGCCATAGAATCGCGAGCTGTGTGGCATGTAGCGCCATCTTGTTGAAACCACATGTCAACTAAGTTCAGTTCTTCCATTTTTGGCAACAAAAAGTTTGTTAGCATCGAACGATAGCGATCGCCATTCACCGTAACGTTGCGTCCAACAGCATCTTTGAAAAAATACGGTCCAATGATTCCACCAGCGTACAAACCACACCAAACAGTGCATTTTTCGGGATGCATGGGCAGTTCTTGAACGGCTTCTGGTTGCTCTTCACTCCAAATGCGGCAATTTTGCTTATTTACGTAGCCATTCAACCAGAAATGAGCCTCATCGCTGAACAAAATTTGTCGATAAAAAAACGGATTTTCTGCCAACTTTTCTAGGGCCCATTCACTGAAAATTCGACGTTGTGGCAGATCGTTCGGCTTCAGTTCTTGCAGGAGCTGTATTTTATACGGTTTTACACCAAGATCTTTGCGTAAAATCTTCCATGTCGTCGAATAACACAAACCCAATTGCTGCGAACGGCGACGAATCGACATTTCACGGTCTTCAGCAACACTCTCAGAAACAGACGCAATATTCTCTTCTGTACGCACTGTACGCATTCGTGTGGTTGGTTTAATGTCCAATAAAGTAAACTGAGTGCGAAACTTGGTCACAATCGCATTAATTGTTTGCTCACTTGGTCGATTATGTAGACCATAAATCGGACGTAAATCGCGAAACACTTTTCGAACCGAACACTGATTTTTGTAATATAATTCAATTATTTGCAAGCGTTGCTCGTTAGTAAGTCTATTCATTATGAAATGTCAAAGCATACTGAGCATCTTTCTCTTTGACACCTTGTCTGAAATCCCGCGTGATCTGTCAAATACTAATGCATGAAAATCCTAACCACAAAAAAATCACCCTTTAATTTAATTATTCGCGGTCAACACGCAATTGCAATAAAACAAGAAAACAAATGTCTAAAAATAGTTTAATAAATTAAATTGGTTTTTATTGATATTTTAATCGAATTTTACTTAATAAATAAGTTTTGTTTATTAAAATAAAAAATTAGATATTGATATTTTCCAATTAATATTACCAGTTGTCCCTATAAATTTACAACTATAAGATTGCTATAGGTCTAAAATAGGTATGGAATAATAAACGTCAAAATTGCTATAATGGCCAATAATTTTTTCCCAAAAAAAAAATTTCCCCAAAAGCCAGAATACGCTTTGGGGGAAAAGGGAATAAAACTGCTTCAAAATTTAAAATTTCCATTTTCCGGGAATTACCAGAATAAGACCACAGTACGTAAGAAAATTATGTCAAAAATTGATTTTTCTGTGTATTTTGCAACAACATACACATTTGTGCATTCCATTTAAACCTGTTTTCGTCCTCAAAAAAATACTATAACTATAGTTCAAGCCGCACAAGAGTGAGGTGGATATTGAGATGCCGCAAGGTTCAGCTAATTTATACTCGTATGTTCTTAAATTATTATAATTTTTTCAAAAAGGATTCCGATTTAACCAAAAACCGTTAAAACCCATAAATTTTGAAAAAAAAATAGTTTTTAAAGGATAAGGAGCAATCACAAATTTATATTCTAAAACATCAACGCCATAACACTAAAAAACACAATTGTGTATGTTGAACTTCAAATTAAGTGAAATTTATATCAAAACCGACATTACTAACTGAGGTTATTCACATACACATTTGTGGTTCACATTGGTGGTTATTCACATACACATTGCAGAGAAAATATTTTTTTTTGGAAGTCAAAAGGCTGAATACCTGTGGAAATATCAAGCCACTCGCTCCCACACTCAAAACCAATTAAATTTCGTGAAATGTTTTATGCCCCGCTTCCTAATTCCACACTCGATTTGAAATATTTTTAAGTTTGTTGTTGTTTCAATACATTTTGTGCGATACCGCGATATTTGTGCCGTACTCACTCCCACATGTATATGTATTCAGCTGAATGGGATAATCAAAAACCATTATTCCTGCTTAAGTGTCAAAAAATCAACAAAGTCAACCTGTTGAAAATTTAATCTTTTTTCTTTGTTGTTTTTGTAACTGCTATATTTTTCAACATCACTGCAAAAATTGAAAAAGCTAATATTAAAACTGTCACTGTTGGTACACAAATTTCATAAGGATCTCAAAATTTATATGGAAAAGTGCGTTTTATTGCGTCTGTAGTCCAATTTTGGTAATTCCCCGGGAATAGGAAATTGGGGAAACAACTCACATATAAATTCTATTTAAATAATTTTTTCCTGGCGTACTAAGGTAAAAATCTAGTAGTAATTTTTTTGAAAACAAAATAAAATTGGGACTAACTTTCTCTGACAATTTCGATAAGGGAAAATTATTCCGAATTTACAAATATTAAACATCGAACTTTTTTTCTTAGTAGGCCAAAAAAACCTGATTTATAGATAAAAGCTATGTAAAATCTTTCCCCAGCTCCCTATTCCCAGCGGAAATACCAGACTAGGGCCACTGGGCCGCTATTCTTGAAATAGGTGGATATTTCCGGCGACGGATTATAATTTGCATTAAAATACTCTCTTATTCGAATTTTTCACCGGCTACTTTAATCGGTTTTTTAAATTTGCTTGCAAGTTTTCTATTATTTGGGGGAATAAATCCGCATTGATTTACCCAGTTGGAAATTTCCACCGTTTTTTGTTTAGTAATGAAATAAATAATAGAACACTTGCAAGCAAATTTAAAAAAACGATTAAAGTAGCCGGCAAAACGTTCGAATAATACAAAGAATTTTAATGCAAATTATAATCCGTCGACGGAAATATCCACCGATTTCAAGGATACACGCCCTGGATAGTAAAGATGCGGAATTTTAGTGAAATAACTTTTTTTGTTATCAAAAGTCGTCAGTTCCGGTAAAATTTAACAAAATTGATCTGAGATAGGTGATAGAATTAGCGATCATCCAAATATCGGAAAAACGTTCTAATGTTTTATTGAAAAATTATGAAAAACTGTGATAATTGAAATATGATAGTTTTTTGAAAGGATTACCCTTGATTGAGATAATCAAATAAAATAAAATAACAACCAATCACCAACCAAATGGCACAGTGGTTAAAGCTTTGGCGTTTGGATTGGGAGGTACCGGGTTTGAATCCCGATAGGGGCAGGATGCAAAGAAGATTTTCATCTACAGATTAGTGGCTTCTCTATCTTCTATGCCAGTATAGGCATGGAGCTATGCAATATGCAGATGGTGATAAAAATCAGATCTATAGCCATACGTCTTCGATTTGGCAGATGATGCGTAAAGTAAGACGGAAAAATAAATCGCGAAAGATCATCGAGTGCTTTGGCCCCAAAAAAAAATGGCATAGACTAAAACAAAACAAAAAAAAACAACCAATTTTTATAACCAACTGGTTTCCTCAGTAATGGGTGTTATCTCCACGAGCTTTCACAACTGCTTTCATTCGTCTTGCCATGCTTCCGATAATACTGTCGATCGTTTGTTGTGATAATTTTTCCATTCGGGCAGGAGTATATTTCGAAGTTTTAGACTTGTGGATTTCGAGCTCAAGCCAGTCTGCGTAACATATCCCAGTTATACTCTATCGCGTTCAATCCTGAAGGAGACCGTGCAGGTCAGTTCAGCTTGTTTATTTAAAACCTTAGACAAAAAGGTCGTAACGCAAAGTGTGCAGTATGCGATCGGGCATTATCCTACATTAAAACAATATTTTCTCCGATAAATGGGGCAAATGGTTCCCGAATGTTGTAGCAGAATATCTCTAACATATCGATCAGCTTTAAGAGATCCGCCATCAATAATCACTAATTATGTACGGGCACCTAAGCAAATATCGGCCCTAATCATAATTGAGGCCCCACCATACGCGATGGTTGTCGTAATGTTATATTGAGAATCGCTCACTTGGTCGTCTCCATACTTTTTGCCTTCCATCGATCGAGTTCACTAAGAAACGACTCTCGTCTGTGAACAAAATATGACTCCAAATATGGCTCCTGAGAGCAAAGAACTCTCGAAACTAATACAAAATAAATTAAAAATTATCATTTAAAGTCACTTTTTATTTAAATTTGAAATTAATCCGCCTGGGCTGCACAGAAGTTGAGTTTAAGTTGGAAATCAGTTTTGTTAAAAATCGTAATTTCCGCTTGAATTTTGGAAAACTGATCTAGGCCGATATTGTTTCAAAATTTATTTAGAATCTTTTTGTTCATGGTCGTTATGAAATACGTTTTAAAAAATTTGCAAAAACCGAAAAAGGTCCGCTGAAAATTTCACTTCCGGTGAACTGATTTGGGGCCAAAAATCATTGGAAAGAATGAAGTTTCACTCAATCCGATCAATCAATCCGTCTGAGCTGTAAAAGAACCAAACTTTTAATGAAATTGAGTTTTTGCCTAAAAATTATCATTTCCGCTTAAAAGTTTTCGGAAACTGATCTGGACCGATATTATTTCAAAATTAAATTAGAAATTTTTAGTTAATAATCGCTTTTTTTGTAAATGCTACAAACTTTTCAAAATATTGTATAAGCTGCCTCTTTCGGTAGAATCAAAAATCACTGAGACCTCCCAATTCATGCAAGCAATGTACGAAGTTTCATCCCGTCCTTTGAAGTTTTGTTAAAACATGTTTTTTTTTTGTCAAAAATCGTCATTTCCGCTTAAATTTTGTAAAAAAAAAATTTTTTTTAATATCCATGAAATCGGCTTTATTTGACATATAAATGTTTGCCATTAATATTTGAATATGATTTCCGGCATGTGGCCGCCACGGATGGTTCAATCTGGAGGTCCAATTTTCACATTTCATTACATGCCCGAATTCATATTCAGATAATAATGACATAAAATTATCTGTCAAATAAAGATAATTTTATGGATATTTTAAACATTTTTCTGATTTTTATTTCAATTTAAAGTTTTCCGCATCTAAAAGAACACACCATTTACTGCATGAGGTTTAGTGTCCAATTCGCTAGCATGAATTGCATTGCATGTCTCATTAGTTGCTGGACGCTCTTTCGCGTGCTTGCACCACTTCAAACACTTAGAAAGTCACTTCGCTCATGGTCTCTGTTTTCTCCTCGACAGCATTTCTGATGATACGTGTTGTTTTATAAAATTGTTTTGAAAGGCGTTAAAGTGAAGTTGCCTGACATACATTGGATCAAACACAGCAACGAGTAGATGATTCAGAGTACTGTTTGAATTGAATGTATCACTCTTGAAGGAAACTATGTTGATGAATAAAATCGCGTTGCAAAATGTCGTTTTAGTAGATAGCCTCGGGACTATAATCGATCAGTTAAGTGTTAAATAAACACGTTCGTCTAACAAGGGTTTACAATACATTTTATAATATGTATACATTTGTCCGTTGGTCGAAATTGTCCCAATATTATTATGATGGATGTGCAATCAAAGAACGTTCCAATTAGATTTGAAAGCATTTTGGTTACATTGTTAAGTACTCCCATACCAAAAATAATAAATGATAACATACAAATTTTTTGCTTTTTTAATTATTTTCAGAAAATTTATTGCCAACACATTACAACTACCATCGGATAATGTACAATTTCTCCAATCCCTAAGCAGTAATAATGAAATTGATTCATTTTCAAAGGAAATGGAAGCAAAACCACATCAACGTAATACCAGCAATAAAATTGGATTAATTAAACAAAACCATCAATCATTAAACGGCAATACGAATAATAATAATAATCAAGGTTTGGACTCGTACGAAGATCTATCATCGTCCATATCCATGCTGTCAAATGGGGGCGTTTCCGACTCAGATTTACAAAATATCCCGATAGATGATATCCTAGAAATGAAAAATATGAAAATTCTAAAAATGTTAACGAAACCGTATGACACAAAATTATCGCCATGAATTTATTTTCGTTATTAATTTTAATTTAATTTAATAATTTTTATTTTTATAAAAATATTATTATATGGCTGGAATTTTAATATTTTTATAAGAAACGTTGAGTATATTTTTTTATAAAATAATTATAATGGCGTGGATGTACCCCTCCTGTGAGTGTTATACGTATTATCGCGCCACCCAAATTATCACTTTAAATTGTAAATCAAACTGTTATTTACCCAAAATTCATCATTGCATTATATAAATGTAAATTGATTTATTATTGTTTGTAAATAACTTTTGAATGCGGTATATGAATGTATTATTTGTTACATACAAGTTTTTTTGTAGTCTGTAATTAATTATAGTTATTTTAATTATATTTAAAATTATTGCATATTAACAATAAATAAATGAACAAAGAAAAAACTTATACTAAATTAACAATAAATGAACAGACTTAATAGTAGTCGAATAAAAACTTAGCTGTTTTGTGTATTTTTTTAGGTACGGGTGGAAGTGGAATACACTTAAAAAAACTCTGTTTGCATTAAACACTCGCTAACGGAACTTTCTCGCATAATTCAAAGCATCTTGGCAACCAGGTACAACGAATAATGCATATTTGCGTTTTTTTTATTCATTGTGTAACGCATGACGTATCGAAGGGGAAGGGGACATATAGATGGTGAAAACGGTTAGGCGAGAGTGATTGGCCTATTGGAAGGGGAGAGGGTGGTTGGCATAAAAGGCATCAGTGATTCTAATTGATACCGGAAAAACAATCACCAAATCGTCGACGTACCAGGTGTGTACATATGAAACCGAAATTTACTAATAAATGCCGCCACCTGTCAATGTACCTTTCGACAAACCACGTCATTGGCGCCGTTGTTTTATTTTGTCATATGTCAACAACACCCAATTCATAACCATACTAGTTTCATACAAAAACGCGTGTTTTTTACGTGTTAAAAATGTCGAGTTTTGTGCCTACATATTACCATTTGCGGACATGAAGAACGTGAAAGACCCAAAAAATTATGAAGACAGTGAATAGCAATCATTGTTAGATGAAGATGCCGTTCAGACGCAAAAACAACTCGCGGATCATTTAAATGTATCATGGGGAAGCTGTCTCCATACGAAAGATCCAAAAGCTAGGAAAATGGGTTCCGCTTTTCGCATAAACCGAATGAAAGGTAACAGGAAAATAGAAAAACCACTTGCGAAATGTTGCTCGCCAGATACAAAAGACAGTTCTTTTCTCCATTGAATTGTGACTGGCGATGAAAAATGGATCTATTTTGAGAACCCAAAGCGCAAAATGTCTTGGGTTGATCCAGGACAATCAACAACATTAACTGCCAGGCCAAATCACTTCGAACGGAAGACAATGCTCTGTATTTGGTGGGATCAGAAGAGTGTGATTTATTTTGAGCTGTTAAAACCTGGTGAAACCGTAAATATTGAACTCAACCAGATCCACACACAAATGTGTATTTAAAAAATGAGAGGTTGTAATGTATTCCGGATTTTAACGAACGGATCTTAGTTAAATCGGAATTCTTTTTGTAAAAAGCATTATAAATTGATAAAATACAAATTATATAACATATTATTTATTTGTTTTTGATAAAATATTAATTATTTTATTATTATTATAGTGTTATTTTTCGGACGAAAACGATATAAGTCGAATGCACAAATGTGTACGTTATCCAAAATATGTACATACAAAAATAAATTTTTGACATGATTCTCTTTCGCCACCCACACAATTGTAATGGCAGGCCGGACAAGGGATATTGAATATTTTTATATCTCTTTTCCTTCAATACGCTGAAAATTGATCGCTTATCAATAAAATACAGTGAACACTTTGAAAGCTCATTGCAGTGCATACAATTTTAAGCGGGGATTTTTTTTTAGAACGGAGCAGCAATAATTTTCCTTGAGGTTCTTCTGAATGCACTACTATCTCGATTCACTCAAAACTTTCTATAGCCGGATTCCATTGGCGTTATCAAAGTACTCACAATTACTTCAATACCTACTCATAACTTCTCAATCAAAATATTCGTTTTCTTATGTTTTAAGTGGGAACCAGTCAGAAATAAAACTTAACTTAATAAAAAAATAAGAATGCGATAAATGGTATGTCAGTGTTATTACCCAGCCAATCTTAATTTTTATGCAAGAAACCCAACGAAAGCTTCGTTAAATTTTAGCTGTCACTTAAGAAAAAAAAGTGCCACTCGCTCGAAAATAAGAAAAACTTAAAAATACGAATTGTTGTTGTTTTTTATGTATAGCAGAAGAAGATAAATTTTTGATGCGGTAGGAGGCCATATTTATTTAGCGTACATATCTTTGTTTACTACTTTATTTATTAAATAAAATAATTTTAATATTTCTTCAGATTCTGTGATAAGTTTTAATAATTTGTGATAAGGTTTAAAGAGTGTTTTAGTAAATTTTGATACAAATTAATTAGTTTATGGTATGATATTATAGTCGTGGTGTAAACGCTGTTTTACTGTTATAATACTTTAATTTTGTTTAGTTTATTTCATTTTTCCAGTGTCATGTAAAAGCATTTCGTGTATGTGTACATTTTCAAATATGAAACATTTATATATAAAAATATATAACAATATGAACAAATATAAAATTCACTAAACGACATTTCACAATAAAAAACAGCTATTTGTAAACGAACAGCTGTCACTTAAGAATTATTATTTTTACATGGCTGGAATGTCAGAAAAGAAGATAAACAATTGATTTAGTTAAAATTCTTTTATTTTTTTTTTCAATTTTATTATTCCTGACTGGCTGAGGCTTTTCTCTAACCAGATATTAAAGAGTAGCAATGGGTATATCCAGCCCAAGTAGGCCTACATTTGAGATGTCTCACTTGTAGATTTTCCTCAGTTATAGAATTCTACATGGGCTGGATGCAATATATTCGTATTATTTTCGATTCATGTCTAATATAATTGATTTTAATAATTAAGTAAATATGAAATTCCTTAATTTATTAAACACCATGAAGGTAAAAACAGTAAAACAAATAAGAATAAAAAGAAATAAATTGTTAAGTAAAGGAAGCACAGGTTCAAACCAAAAAATTTCTACTCGAAAGTAGACAGAAAATTTTTCCCTCACTTAACATTAAGATATCTACATTTTTTTAGTGAGATATTTTGTCTCCAGCCTAAAACATATGTGAGGCCTACTATTTTTTAGTGAGGCCTACATGAGCTGGATACACCCAATATAAGACAGTGCCTTATAACATCGTGTATTCTAATTTTTTTTTCTATAAGACAAGAATGAAGTTAGCTGTTCTAGTACAAGTTCGAAAAAAACTGGAAAATCAACACAGCTTGTGAAAAAGTAAAACTAAATTTAACTGTTCCAACTGTGTGTAGCTTATTTGTCAAAACAAAAAGTAAACAAAGAACGGTACTTTCTAGAAAACAGTTCGAAATGAACGACCAAAGGGAAACCTGTGCCAGAAAATCTTATTACGGAAATGAAATAGGGTAAGATCAAAAAAGATCGCGTTTGTCCTATATATATATGCTATATATTATATGCTCTAACTAACAATTTTGCGCCAATAGAATCCGCCTATTGAAAGTTTCGAGTGAATCGAGATAGTAGTACATTCAGAACAACCTCAAGGAAAATTATTGCTGCTCCGTGCTTAAAAAAATCCCAACTTAAAAATTTGTCGAAGAGAAGGTTGAATGTTGCAGCAGTGTGTGAATCGGTTTATAGGGCAGTATAAAATTTGCAAATGTCGTTATGGGTGACATCTAGCTTACGGAATTTGATTTGCTTTATTTTTGTGGTTATGTCAAAATACACATGAGTTTTGAAGTGTCATAAGTCTTAAATTCAAAACAAACTGTTTATAATCATTCTGCTTGTGTTTCATTTAAATATTTTAAAGTGTTGAATGGCTGAAATCGTAGAACTAACGAAAGAACAAAGACTCGGGGAGTTAGAAGAACTGAAAAGAATCAAGTTGTTGGACGATTTTGAAATAAAGTAAGATATAATCTTTTAACCATCCAAATTCTCTTGATTGCTTCATCAACAATTTTTTTTGTAGTAAAATTAAGAAGCAACGAGAATACTACGAATACAAATTGGTAGCACAAGAGAAACAACTAAAAGATATTCTTAAATATATTGCATACGAAGATACAGTTCTATTATTTCTAAACGAACGGAGGAAATCCAGGGGAATTTATGCAAAGAAAAATATTGAGTTCCAAATTATCAGAAAAATTTGTCATTTATATCAAAAGGCGATAACGAGATATCCTAATAATATCGATGTTTGGGATAAATACATTAAATTTTGTAAGGCCACCGATAATAAACCAAAAGTAACAGCTTTATGGGGTAAATATGTATCATTCCACAGTGATAAATATTTGACATGGTTAAAAGCTGGAATGTGGGAATGGATTGAGAACAAAAATTATGTAAGATCAATTAGTTACCTTACACGAGGTTTACAACGGCATCCAAAATGTTTTGATTTGTTTGTGGCTTTAATTAAGGTAGAATTAAATTTTGCTGCTGATTCAAACAGGAAATTAGAGGAAGGAGATAGTAGCCCGCAGTCAAATGAGGTACAGGAGTATAATTTATTTTGAATTCAGTATTTCATCAGTTAAATCACATTTTAGGCCTCATCATTACAAAAAGCTCAATTTTATTATAAAAAATTGAAAAAGGAAAATCTTGCCACAGAAGAAAATCTATTACATCTGCTTAAATTAATAAAAGAATTTGAATTTGCTCAACCGCTCTACTCGACTATATTAATGGATATAAAATCGCTTGGTGTCGAGGTTGATAATGATGATGATGACTCGATAAATGAGGAAGAAGATAGTCATAGTGAATCTGTAAATTCGAATGATGAAGACAGTGTAATTGACAGTGAAGAAGGAGGTGAAAATAGTAGTGAAGATGAAGTTGGTGACTCGGATGAAGAATAATTATAAAAATAAATAATCATTTTTGTAAAATTAAAAATTATTTTGCTTTTGTATTCCTATCAATCCCTAATTTTGTTATTTGGTTTGCGTCTTTGGTAACAATACCCAAATAAACTCGATGATTTTTTCGATGAAATCAACTGTCGGTCTTTTTTGTTGTATAAAGGCATATTGTCAAATCTTAGGTTAAAATTAATTTTTGGTAAACAATCCACATTAAACTTTTTAAAATGGATAATTTAATTTGTGTGCCTGGCCAGAGACTGTGTCTGTCCGATGAAAGTACAATTACGGGACAAGGAACTTACGAGAGGCACGGATATATTTATGCAATGTTGGCGGGTGTTGTCGTAATTAGGCAAGAGGATAAATCGAAATATATTGAAGTTAAATCTTTTGGTAACCAGACATTGGTCCCCATGCCGGGGGATATAGTAACAGCAAAAATTACTGTAATTAATCAACGTTTTGCAAAATGTGTTGTAAAATGTGTAAGGGATAACATTTTAAATAGAACGTATCGTGGAATATTACGAAGAGAAGATGTGCGTGCTACCGAGAAGGACCTCGTTGAAATGTATAAATGTTTTAGACCCGGAGATATTATATTGGCCCGCGTGGTAAGTACTGGACATGTATATAATTTTTTGTACCATCTAAATCCTTATTTTGGATTTTTCTAGTTACCACAAACCGAACTTCATTGCTACCAATTGAGCACGGCTGAAAATGAGCTTGGTGTTGTCGTTGCCATATCGCAAGCGGATTCGAACGGAATCCCAATGGTACCAATTAGTTGGACCGAAATGCAATGCCCTCAGAGCTTAGTTAAAGAACCGAGGAAGGTAGCTAAAATTTTACCCGAATGCGAAGTACCAATAAAATAAAATTGCGGATTGTTAATATACCTAGTATTTTATTAAGAACTTTGTCGATGAAGGCCTTTGTTGTTGATGGTAAGTACAATTAGGTACTTAATTTTTATAAAAGAAATGACATGATATATTTCTTCTGGAGTTTCATTGTGTTGTGGTGACACAGTTCTAATTTAAGCCGATAATTCGCTCTTTAACTTTGTTCCATGTATCATCTATTCTCGATAAATTTCTCCAGAGAACATCATTGGTAAGTATCTTCCAAGTGGATGGCAAATCAAAACGGCGGTCTATCTATAACAAATCTGTTCAGAAAAAGTTTGTGGTTTCATCAGGTTGGTCGTATTAGAAAACTTCATATAAAAATCCTTTTAAAATCCATTTTCCCTTATCCTAAATTTTGTCAACATCGATTAAAAAATGGTCTTATCACGTACTAACTATGTAGTTATTATATTCAAGAATATCACATCGAAATCAATTCAAAAGCTCATTGCAATATCGAATTTCGTCAAAATGATTTAGTTCGGCCCAAGATAATCATGGTTCAAAACTTCACCCAAAAAATAATTTAAAAATTCTTTTCAAATTCACATAGGTCCCAAATACAATTCATCATAATATGTTAAGAATTAAGCTCATTCTGATTCAGCATTGGCATACTTTTTGAAAAATCCAGTTTGAAATATTCTTTTGTGAAGCGATCCATGATCACCGTAGGCAAATCCGCTTTTCGTTTGGCAGAAGGTAAGATTTTTTTTATAACTGATATTGTTGGCCGCGCCAATTGGAAATTATTGTTGGTTTTAAAGCGTAAATATTCGACGAATCTGAATCTAAAATTCCAATTAAAACTGAGTAGCTTACCGACGACTGGTCACATAAATGAATCAATAATTAGGCCATGGAGAAGAAAAAGTTACAACCATATAATTTCACGGCAATGAAAATAGCATATTGAGGAAGAAACTACCGGTAGGTTGCATTGGGAAAGCGCGGTTGTTGGAAGTTTCGTATTTTGGAAGCCAGTCACATTCTGTAATCGAACAGGGATTGTAGGCGAATGAGGTGATGTTTTGCAACAACTTAAAGGCTAATCTACTTAAAGTTACACCATTAACCGGAAATAACCGAAACATACAGAATCGGTGACCATAAATTTTATCCGACAAAAATAAGTAAAGCTAACCATCAGGAATTTTGGCAACAAATTGAAAATATTTTTATGTTGAAATTCAGGTTCAAAATGCTTATAGGCAATGAAAATAGCATATTGAGGAAGAAACTAACGGTAGATTGCATTAGGAAAGCGCGGTTGTTGGAAGTTTCGTATCTTGGAAGCCTGTCACATTCTGTAATCGAACGGGGATTGTAGGCGAATGAGGCGATGTTTTGCAACAACTTAAAGGCTAATCTACTTAAAGTTACACCAATAACCGAAACATACAGAATCGGTGACCATAAATTTTATCCGACAAAAATAAGTAAGGCTAACCATCAGGGATTTTGGCAACAAATTGAAAATATTTTTATGTTGAAATTCAGGTTCAAAATGCTTATAGGCAATGAAAATAGCATATTGAGGAAGAAACTAACGGTAAGTTGCATTGGGAAGGCGCGGTTGTTGGAAGTTTCGTATTTTGGAAGCCTGTCACATTCTGTAATCGAACAGGGATTGTAGGCGAATGAGGCGATGTTTTGCAACAACTTAAAGGCTAATCTACTTAAAGTTACACCAATAACCGGAAATAACCGAAACATACAGAATCGGTGACCATAAATTTTATCCGACAAAAATAAGTAAGGCTAACCATCAGGGATTTTGGCAACAAATTAAAAATATTTTTATGTTGAAATTCAGGTTCAAAATGCTTATAGACAATGAAAATAGCATATTGAGGAAGAAACTAACGGTAGGTTGCATTGGGAAGGCGCGGTTGTTGGAAGTTTCGTATTTTGGAAGCCTGTCACATTCTGTAATCGAACAGGGATTGTAGGCGAATGAGGCGATGTTTTGCAACAACTTAAAGGCTAATCTACTTAAAGTTACACCAATAACCGGAAATAACCGAAACATACAGAATCGGTGACCATAAATTTTATCCGACAAAAATAAGTAAGGCTAACCATCAGGGATTTTGGCAACAAATTGAAAATATTTTTATGTTGAAATTCAGGTTCAAAATGCTTATAGGCAATGAAAATAGCATATTGAGGAAGAAACTAACGGTAGGTTGCATTGGGAAAGCGCGGTTGTTGGAAGTTTCGTATTTTGGAAGCCTGTCACATTCTGTAATCGAACAGAGATTGTAGGCGAATGAGGCGATGTTTTGCAACAAATTAAAAGCTAATCTACTTAAAGTTACACCAATAACCGGAAATAACCGAAACATACAGAATCGGTGACCATAAATTTTATCCGACAAAAATAAGTAAGGCTAACCATCAGGGATTTTGGCAACAAATTGAAAATATTTTTATGTTGAAATTCAGGTTCAAAATGCTTATAGGCAATGAAAATAGCATATTGAGGAAGAAACTAACGGTAGGTTGCATTGGGAAAGCGCGGTTGTTGGAAGTTTCGTATTCTGGAAGCCTGTCACATTCTGTAATCGAACAGGGATTGTAGGCGAATGAGGCGATGTTTTGCAACAAATTAAAGGCTAATCTACTTAAAGTTACACCAATAACCAGAAATAACCGAAACATACAGAATCGGTGACCATAAATTTTATCCGACAAAAATAAGTAAGGCTAACTAACCATCAGGGATTTTGGCAACAAATTGAAAATATTTTTATGTTGAAATTCAGGTTCAAAATGCTTATAGGCAATGAAAATAGCATATTGAGGAAGAAACTAACAGTAGGTTGCATTGGGAAAGCGCGGTTGTTGGAAGTTTCGTATTCTGGAAGCCTGTCACATTCTGTAATCGAACAGGGATTGTAGGCGAATGAGGCGATGTTTTGCAACAACTTAAAGGCTAATCTACTTAAAGTTACACCAATAACCGGAAATAACCGAAATATACAGAATCGGTGACCATAAATTTTATCCGACAAAAATAAGTAAGGCTAACCATCAGGGATTTTGGCAACAAATTGAAAATATTTTTATGTTGAAATTCAGGTTCAAAATGCTTATAGGCAATGAAAATAGCATATTGAGGAAGAAACTAACGGTAGGTTGCATTGGGAAAGCGCGGTTGTTGGAAGTTTCGTATTCTGGAAGGTTGTCACATTCTGTAATCGAACAGGGATTGTAGGCGAATGAGGCGATGTTTTGCAATAAATTAAAGGCTAATCTACTTAAAGTTACACCAATAACCGGAAATAACCGAAACATACAGAATCGGTGACCATAAATTTTATCCGACAAAAATAAGTAAGGCTAACCATCAGGGATTTTGGCAACAAATTGAAAATATTTTTATGTTGAAATTCAGGTTCAAAATGCTTATAGGCAATGAAAATAGCATATTGAGGAAGAAACTAACGGTAGGTTGCATTGGGAAAGCGCGGTTGTTGGAAGTTTCGTATTCTGGAAGCCTGTCACATTCTGTAATCGAACAGGGATTGTAGGCGAATGAGGCGATGTTTTGCAACAAATTAAAGGCTAATCTACTTAAAGTTACACCAATAACCAGAAATAACCGAAACATACAGAATCGGTGACCATAAATTTTATCCGACAAAAATAAGTAAGGCTAACCCCATCAGGGATTTTGGCAACAAATTGAAAATATTTTTATGTTGAAATTCAGGTTCAAAATGCTTATAGGCAATGAAAATAGCATATTGAGGAAGAAACTAACGGTAGATTGCATTGGGAAAGCGCGGTTGTTGGAAGTTTCGTATCTTGGAAGCCAGTCACATTCTGTAATCGAACGGGGATTGTAGGCGAATGAGGCGATGTTTTGCAACAACTTAAAGGCTAATCTACTTAAAGTTACACCAATAACCGGAAATAACCGAAATATACAGAATCGGTGACCATAAATTTTATCCGACAAAAATAAGTAAGGCTAACCATCAGGGATTTTGGCAACAAATTGAAAATATTTTTATGTTGAAATTCAGGTTCAAAATGCTTATAGGCAATGAAAATAGCATATTGAGGAAGAAACTAACGGTAAGTTGCATTGGGAAGGCGCGGTTGTTGGAAGTTTCGTATTTTGGAAGCCTGTCACATTCTGTAATCGAACAGGGATTGTAGGCGAATGAGGCGATGTTTTGCAACAACTTAAAGGCTAATCTACTTAAAGTTACACCAATAACCGGAAATAACCGAAACATACAGAATCGGTGACCATAAATTTTATCCGACAAAAATAAGTAAGGCTAACCATCAGGGATTTTGGCAACAAATTAAAAATATTTTTATGTTGAAATTCAGGTTCAAAATGCTTATAGACAATGAAAATAGCATATTGAGGAAGAAACTAACGGTAGGTTGCATTGGGAAGGCGCGGTTGTTGGAAGTTTCGTATTTTGGAAGCCTGTCACATTCTGTAATCGAACAGGGATTGTAGGCGAATGAGGCGATGTTTTGCAACAACTTAAAGGCTAATCTACTTAAAGTTACACCAATAACCGGAAATAACCGAAACATACAGAATCGGTGACCATAAATTTTATCCGACAAAAATAAGTAAGGCTAACCATCAGGGATTTTGGCAACAAATTGAAAATATTTTTATGTTGAAATTCAGGTTCAAAATGCTTATAGGCAATGAAAATAGCATATTGAGGAAGAAACTAACGGTAGGTTGCATTGGGAAAGCGCGGTTGTTGGAAGTTTCGTATTTTGGAAGCCTGTCACATTCTGTAATCGAACAGAGATTGTAGGCGAATGAGGCGATGTTTTGCAACAAATTAAAAGCTAATCTACTTAAAGTTACACCAATAACCGGAAATAACCGAAACATACAGAATCGGTGACCATAAATTTTATCCGACAAAAATAAGTAAGGCTAACCATCAGGGATTTTGGCAACAAATTGAAAATATTTTTATGTTGAAATTCAGGTTCAAAATGCTTATAGGCAATGAAAATAGCATATTGAGGAAGAAACTAACGGTAGGTTGCATTGGGAAAGCGCGGTTGTTGGAAGTTTCGTATTCTGGAAGCCTGTCACATTCTGTAATCGAACAGGGATTGTAGGCGAATGAGGCGATGTTTTGCAACAAATTAAAGGCTAATCTACTTAAAGTTACACCAATAACCAGAAATAACCGAAACATACAGAATCGGTGACCATAAATTTTATCCGACAAAAATAAGTAAGGCTAACCCCATCAGGGATTTTGGCAACAAATTGAAAATATTTTTATGTTGAAATTCAGGTTCAAAATGCTTATAGGCAATGAAAATAGCATATTGAGGAAGAAACTAACGGTAGATTGCATTGGGAAAGCGCGGTTGTTGGAAGTTTCGTATCTTGGAAGCCAGTCACATTCTGTAATCGAACGGGGATTGTAGGCGAATGAGGCGATGTTTTGCAACAACTTAAAGGCTAATCTACTTAAAGTTACACCAATAACCGGAAATAACCGAAATATACAGAATCGGTGACCATAAATTTTATCCGACAAAAATAAGTAAGGCTAACCATCAGGGATTTTGGCAACAAATTGAAAATATTTTTATGTTGAAATTCAGGTTCAAAATGCTTATAGGCAATGAAAATAGCATATTGAGGAAGAAACTAACGGTAGGTTGCATTGGGAAGGCGCGGTTGTTGGAAGTTTCGTATTCTGGAAGGTTGTCACATTCTGTAATCGAACAGGGATTGTAGGCGAATGAGGCGATGTTTTGCAACAAATTAAAGGCTAATCTACTTAAAGTTACACCAATAACCGGAAATAACCGAAACATACAGAATCGGTGACCATAAATTTTATCCGACAAAAATAAGTAAGGCTAACCATCAGGGATTTTGGCAACAAATTGAAAATATTTTTATGTTGAAATTCAGGTTCAAAATGCTTATAGGCAATGAAAATAGCATATTGAGGAAGAAACTAACGGTAGGTTGCATTGGGAAAGCGCGGTTGTTGGAAGTTTCGTATTCTGGAAGCCTGTCACATTCTGTAATCGAACAGAGATTGTAGGCGAATGAGGCGATGTTTTGCAACAAATTAAAAGCTAATCTACTTAAAGTTACACCAATAACCGGAAATAACCGAAACATACAGAATCGGTGACCATAAATTTTATCCGACAAAAATAAGTAAGGCTAACCATCAGGGATTTTGGCAACAAATTGAAAATATTTTTATGTTGAAATTCAGGTTCAAAATGCTTATAGGCAATGAAAATAGCATATTGAGGAAGAAACTAACGGTAGGTTGCATTGGGAAAGCGCGGTTGTTGGAAGTTTCGTATTCTGGAAGCCTGTCACATTCTGTAATCGAACAGGGATTGTAGGCGAATGAGGCGATGTTTTGCAACAAATTAAAGGCTAATCTACTTAAAGTTACACCAATAACCGGAAACAACCGAAACATACAGAATCGGTGACCATAAATTTTATCCGACAAAAATAAGTAAGGCTAACCATCAGGGATTTTGGCAACAAATTGAAAATATTTTTATGTTGAAATTCAGGTTCAAAATGCTTATAGGCAATGAAAATAGCATATTGAGGAAGAAACTAACGGTAGGTTGCATTGGGAAAGCGCGGTTGTTGGAAGTTTCGTATTTTGGAAGCCTGTCACATTCTGTAATCGAACAGGGATTGTAGGCGAATGAGGCGATGTTTTGCAACAACTTAAAGGCTAATCTACTTAAAGTTACACCAATAACCGGAAATAACCGAAACATACAGAATCGGTGACCATAAATTTTATCCGACAAAAATAAGTAAGGGTAACCATCAGGGATTTTGGCAACAAATTGAAAATATTTTTATGTTGAAATTCAGGTTCAAAATGCTTATAGGCAATGAAAATAGCATATTGAGGAAGAAACTAACGGTAGGTTGCATTGGGAAAGCGCGGTTGTTGGAAGTTTCGTATTCTGGAAGCCTGTCACATTCTGTAATCGAACAGGGATTGTAGGCGAATGAGGCGATGTTTTGCAACAAATTAAAGGCTAATCTACTTAAAGTTACACCAATAACCGGAAACAACCGAAACATACAGAATCGGTGACCATAAATTTTATCCGACAAAAATAAGTAAGGCTAACCATCAGGGATTTTGGCAACAAATTGAAAATATTTTTATGTTGAAATTCAGGTTCAAAATGCTTATAGGCAATGAAAATAGCATATTGAGGAAGAAACTAACGGTAGGTTGCATTGGGAAAGCGCGGTTGTTGGAAGTTTCGTATTTTGGAAGCCTGTCACATTCTGTAATCGAACAGGGATTGTAGGCGAATGAGGCGATGTTTTGCAACAACTTAATGGCTAATCTACTTAAAGTTACACCAATAACCGGAAATAACCGAAACATACAGAATCGGTGACCATAAATTTTATCCGACAAAAATAAGTAAGGCTAACCATCAGGGATTTTGGCAACAAATTGAAAATATTTTTATGTTGAAATTCAGGTTCAAAATGCTTATAGGCAATGAAAATAGCATATTGAGGAAGAAACTAACGGTAGGTTGCATTGGAAAAGCGCGGTTGTTGGAAGTTTCGTATTCTGGAAGCCTGTCACATTCTGTAATCGAACAGGGATTGTAGGCGAATGAGGCGATGTTTTGCAACAAATTAAAAGCTAATCTACTTAAAGTTACACCAATAACCGGAAATAACCGAAACATACAGAATCGGTGACCATAAATTTTATCCGACAAAAATAAGTAAGGCTAACCATCAGGGATTTTGGCAACAAATTGAAAATATTTTTATGTTGAAATTCAGGTTCAAAATGCTTATAGGCAATGAAAATAGCATATTGAGGAAGAAACTAACGGTAGGTTGCATTGGGAAAGCGCGGTTGTTGGAAGTTTCGTATTCTGGAAGCCTGTCACATTCTGTAATCGAACAGGGATTGTAGGCGAATGAGGCGATGTTTTGCAACAAATTAAAGGCTAATCTACTTAAAGTTACACCGATAACCGGAAATAACCGAAACATACAGAATCGGTGACCATAAATTTTATCCGACAAAAATAAGTAAGGCTAACCATCAGGGATTTTGGCAACAAATTGAAAATATTTTTATGTTGAAATTCAGGTTCAAAATGCTTATAGGCAATGAAAATAGCATATTGAGGAAGAAACTAACGGTAGGTTGCATTGGGAAAGCGCGGTTGTTGGAAGTTTCGTATTTTGGAAGCCTGTCACATTCTGTAATCGAACAGGGATTGTAGGCGAATGAGGCGATGTTTTGCAACAACTGAAAGGCTAATCTACTTAAAGTTACACCAATAACCGGAAATAACCGAAACATACAGAATCGGTGACCATAAATTTTATCCGACAAAAATAAGTAAGGCTAACCATCAGGGATTTTGGCAACAAATTGAAAATATTTTTATGTTGAAATTCAGGTTCAAAATGCTTATAGGCAATGAAAATAGCATATTGAGGAAGAAACTAACGGTAGGTTGCATTGGGAAAGCGCGGTTGTTGGAAGTTTCGTATTTTGGAAGCCTGTCACATTCTGTAATCGAACAGAGATTGTAGGCGAATGAGGCGATGTTTTGCAACAAATTAAAAGCTAATCTACTTAAAGTTACACCAATAACCGGAAATAACCGAAACATACAGAATCGGTGACCATAAATTTTATCCGACAAAAATAAGTAAGGCTAACCATCAGGGATTTTGGCAACAAATTGAAAATATTTTTATGTTGAAATTCAGGTTCAAAATGCTTATAGGCAATGAAAATAGCATATTGAGGAAGAAACTAACGGTAGGTTGCATTGGGAAAGCGCGGTTGTTGGAAGTTTCGTATTCTGGAAGCCTGTCACATTCTGTAATCGAACAGGGATTGTAGGCGAATGAGGCGATGTTTTGCAACAAATTAAAGGCTAATCTACTTAAAGTTACACCAATAACCAGAAATAACCGAAACATACAGAATCGGTGACCATAAATTTTATCCGACAAAAATAAGTAAGGCTAACCCCATCAGGGATTTTGGCAACAAATTGAAAATATTTTTATGTTGAAATTCAGGTTCAAAATGCTTATAGGCAATGAAAATAGCATATTGAGGAAGAAACTAACAGTAGGTTGCATTGGGAAAGCGCGGTTGTTGGAAGTTTCGTATTCTGGAAGCCTGTCACATTCTGTAATCGAACAGGGATTGTAGGCGAATGAGGCGATGTTTTGCAACAACTTAAAGGCTAATCTACTTAAAGTTACACCAATAACCGGAAATAACCGAAACATACAGAATCGGTGACCATAAATTTTATCCGACAAAAATAAGTAAGGCTAACCCCATCAGGGATTTTGGCAACAAATTGAAAATATTTTTATGTTGAAATTCAGGTTCAAAATGCTTATAGGCAATGAAAATAGCATATTGAGGAAGAAACTAACGGTAGATTGCATTGGGAAAGCGCGGTTGTTGGAAGTTTCGTATCTTGGAAGCCAGTCACATTCTGTAATCGAACGGGGATTGTAGGCGAATGAGGCGATGTTTTGCAACAACTTAAAGGCTAATCTACTTAAAGTTACACCAATAACCGGAAATAACCGAAATATACAGAATCGGTGACCATAAATTTTATCCGACAAAAATAAGTAAGGCTAACCATCAGGGATTTTGGCAACAAATTGAAAATATTTTTATGTTGAAATTCAGGTTCAAAATGCTTATAGGCAATGAAAATAGCATATTGAGGAAGAAACTAACGGTAGGTTGCATTGGGAAAGCGCGGTTGTTGGAAGTTTCGTATTCTGGAAGGTTGTCACATTCTGTAATCGAACAGGGATTGTAGGCGAATGAGGCGATGTTTTGCAACAAATTAAAGGCTAATCTACTTAAAGTTACACCAATAACCGGAAATAACCGAAACATACAGAATCGGTGACCATAAATTTTATCCGACAAAAATAAGTAAGGCTAACCATCAGGGATTTTGGCAACAAATTGAAAATATTTTTATGTTGAAATTCAGGTTCAAAATGCTTATAGGCAATGAAAATAGCATATTGAGGAAGAAACTAACGGTAGGTTGCATTGGGAAAGCGCGGTTGTTGGAAGTTTCGTATTCTGGAAGCCTGTCACATTCTGTAATCGAACAGGGATTGTAGGCGAATGAGGCGATGTTTTGCAACAACTTAAAGGCTAATCTACTTAAAGTTACACCGATAACCGGAAATAACCGAAACATACAGAATCGGTGACCATAAATTTTATCCGACAAAAATAAGTAAGGCTAACCATCAGGGATTTTGGCAACAAATTGAAAATATTTTTATGTTGAAATTCAGGTTCAAAATGCTTATAGGCAATGAAAATAGCATATTGAGGAAGAAACTAACGGTAGGTTGCATTGGGAAAGCGCGGTTGTTGGAAGTTTCGTATTCTGGAAGCCTGTCACATTCTGTAATCGAACAGGGATTGTAGGCGAATGAGGCGATGTTTTGCAACAAATTAAAGGCTAATCTACTTAAAGTTACACCAATAACCGGAAACAACCGAAACATACAGAATCGGTGACCATAAATTTTATCCGACAAAAATAAGTAAGGCTAACCATCAGGGATTTTGGCAACAAATTGAAAATATTTTTATGTTGAAATTCAGGTTAAAAATGCTTATAGGCAATGAAAATAGCATATTGAGGAAGAAACTAACGGTAGGTTGCATTGGGAAAGCGCGGTTGTTGGAAGTTTCGTATTTTGGAAGCCTGTCACATTCTGTAATCGAACAGGGATTGTAGGCGAATGAGGCGATGTTTTGCAACAACTTAAAGGCTAATCTACTTAAAGTTACACCAATAACCGGAAATAACCGAAACATACAGAATCGGTGACCATAAATTTTATCCGACAAAAATAAGTAAGGCTAGCCATCAGGGATTTTGGCAACAAATTGAAAATATTTTTATGTTGAAATTCAGGTTCAAAATGCTTATAGGCAATGAAAATAGCATATTGAGGAAGAAACTAACGGTAGGTTGCATTGGAAAAGCGCGGTTGTTGGAAGTTTCGTATTCTGGAAGCCTGTCACATTCTGTAATCGAACAGGGATTGTAGGCGAATGAGGCGATGTTTTGCAACAAATTAAAAGCTAATCTACTTAAAGTTACACCAATAACCGGAAATAACCGAAACATACAGAATCGGTGACCATAAATTTTATCCGACAAAAATAAGTAAGGCTAACCATCAGGGATTTTGGCAACAAATTGAAAATATTTTTATGTTGAAATTCAGGTTCAAAATGCTTATAGGCAATGAAAATAGCATATTGAGGAAGAAACTAACGGTAGGTTGCATTGGGAAAGCGCGGTTGTTGGAAGTTTCGTATTCTGGAAGCCTGTCACATTCTGTAATCGAACAGGGATTGTAGGCGAATGAGGCGATGTTTTGCAACAAATTAAAGGCTAATCTACTTAAAGTTACACCGATAACCGGAAATAACCGAAACATACAGAATCGGTGACCATAAATTTTATCCGACAAAAATAAGTAAGGCTAACCATCAGGGATTTTGGCAACAAATTGAAAATATTTTTATGTTGAAATTCAGGTTCAAAATGCTTATAGGCAATGAAAATAGCATATTGAGGAAGAAACTAACGGTAGGTTGCATTGGGAAAGCGCGGTTGTTGGAAGTTTCGTATTCTGGAAGCCTGTCACATTCTGTAATCGAACAGGGATTGTAGGCGAATGAGGCGATGTTTTGCAACAAATTAAAAGCTAATCTACTTAAAGTTACACCAATAACCGGAAATAACCGAAACATACAGAATCGGTGACCATAAATTTTATCCGACAAAAATAAGTAAGGCTAACCATCAGGGATTTTGGCAACAAATTGAAAATATTTTTATGTTGAAATTCAGGTTCAAAATGCTTATAGGCAATGAAAATAGCATATTGAGGAAGAAACTAACGGTAGGTTGCATTGGGAAAGCGCGGTTGTTGGAAGTTTCGTATTCTGGAAGCCTGTCACATTCTGTAATCGAACAGGGATTGTAGGCGAATGAGGCGATGTTTTGCAACAAATTAAAGGCTAATCTACTTAAAGTTACACCAATAACCGGAAACAACCGAAACATACAGAATCGGTGACCATAAATTTTATCCGACAAAAATAAGTAAGGCTAACCATCAGGGATTTTGGCAACAAATTGAAAATATTTTTATGTTGAAATTCAGGTTCAAAATGCTTATAGGCAATGAAAATAGCATATTGAGGAAGAAACTAACGGTAGGTTGCATTGGGAAAGCGCGGTTGTTGGAAGTTTCGTATTTTGGAAGCCTGTCACATTCTGTAATCGAACAGGGATTGTAGGCGAATGAGGCGATGTTTTGCAACAAATTAAAGGCTAATCTACTTAAAGTTACACCAATAACCGAAACATACAGAATCGGTGACCATAAATTTTATCCGACAAAAATAAGTAAGGCTAACCATCAGGGATTTTGGCAACAAATTGAAAATATTTTTATGTTGAAATTCAGGTTCAAAATGCTTATAGGCAATGAAAATAGCATATTGAGGAAGAAACTAACGGTAGGTTGCATTGGGAAAGCGCGGTTGTTGGAAGTTTCGTATTCTGGAAGCCTGTCACATTCTGTAATCGAACAGGGATTGTAGGCGAATGAGGCGATGTTTTGCAACAAATTAAAAGCTAATCTACTTAAAGTTACACCAATAACCGGAAATAACCGAAACATACAGAATCGGTGACCATAAATTTTATCCGACAAAAATAAGTAAGGCTAACCATCAGGGATTTTGGCAACAAATTGAAAATATTTTTATGTTGAAATTCAGGTTCAAAATGCTTATAGGCAATGAAAATAGCATATTGAGGAAGAAACTAACGGTAGGTTGCATTGGGAAAGCGCGGTTGTTGGAAGTTTCGTATTTTGGAAGCCTGTCACATTCTGTAATCGAACAGGGATTGTAGGCGAATGAGGCGATGTTTTGCAACAAATTAAAGGCTAATCTACTTAAAGTTACACCAATAACCGGAAACAACCGAAACATACAGAATCGGTGACCATAAATTTTATCCGACAAAAATAAGTAAGGCTAACCATCAGGGATTTTGGCAACAAATTGAAAATATTTTTATGTTGAAATTGAGGTTCAAAATGCTTATAGGCAATGAAAATAGCATATTGAGGAAGAAACTAACGGTAGGTTGCATTGGGAAAGCGCGGTTGTTGGAAGTTTCGTATTTTGGAAGCCTGTCACATTCTGTAATCGAACAGGGATTGTAGGCGAATGAGGCGATGTTTTGCAACAACTTAAAGGCTAATCTACTTAAAGTTACACCAATAACCGGAAATAACCGAAACATACAGAATCGGCGACCATAAATTTTATCCGACAAAAATAAGTAAGGCTAACCATCAGGGATTTTGGCAACAAATTGAAAATATTTTTATGTTGAAATTCAGGTTCAAAATGCTTATAGGCAATGAAAATAGCATATTGAGGAAGAAACTAACGGTAGGTTGCATTGGGAAAGCGCGGTTGTTGGAAGTTTCGTATTTTGGAAGCCTGTCACATTCTGTAATCGAACAGGGATTGTAGGCGAATGAGGCGATGTTTTGCAACAACTTAAAGGCTAATCTACTTAAAGTTACACCAATAACCGGAAATAACCGAAACATACAGAATCGGCGACCATAAATTTTATCCGACAAAAATAAGTAAGGCTAACCATCAGGGATTTTGGCAACAAATTGAAAATATTTTTATGTTGAAATTCAGGTTCAAAATGCTTATAGGCAATGAAAATAGCATATTGAGGAAGAAACTAACGGTAGGTTGCATTGGGAATGCGCGGTTGTTGGAAGTTTCGTATTTTGGAAGCCTGTCACATTCTGTAATCGAACAGGGATTGTAGGCGAATGAGGCGATGTTTTGCAACAAATTAAAGGCTAATCTACTTAAAGTTACACCAATAACCGAAACATACAGAATCGGTGACCATAAATTTTATCCGACAAAAATAAGTAAGGCTAACCATCAGGGATTTTGGCAACAAATTGAAAATATTTTTATGTTGAAATTCAGGTTCAAAATGCTTATAGGCAATGAAAATATCATATTGAGGAAGAAACTAACGGTAGGTTGCATTGGGAAAGCGCGGTTGTTGGAAGTTTCGTATTCTGGAAGCCTGTCACATTCTGTAATCGAACAGGGATTGTAGGCGAATGAGGCGATGTTTTGCAACAAATTAAAAGCTAATCTACTTAAAGTTACACCAATAACCGGAAATAACCGAAACATACAGAATCGGTGACCATAAATTTTATCCGACAAAAATAAGTAAGGGGATTTTGGCAACAAATTGAAAATATTTTTATGTTGAAATTCAGGTTCAAAATGCTTATAGGCAATGAAAATAGCATATTGAGGAAGAAACTAACGGTAGGTTGCATTGGGAAAGCGCGGTTGTTGGAAGTTTCGTATTCTGGAAGCCTGTCACATTCTGTAATCGAACAGGGATTGTAGGCGAATGAGGCGATGTTTTGCAACAAATTAAAAGCTAATCTACTTAAAGTTACACCAATAACCGGAAATAACCGAAACATACAGAATCGGTGACCATAAATTTTATCCGACAAAAATAAGTAAGGGGATTTTGGCAACAAATTGAAAATATTTTTAATGTTGAAATTCAGGTTCAAAATGCTTATAGGCAATGAAAATAGCATATTGAGGAAGAAACTAACGGTAGGTTGCATTGGGAAAGCGCGGTTGTTGGAAGTTTCGTATTCTGGAAGCCCGTCACATTCTGTAATCGAACAGGGATTGTAGGCGAATGAGGCGATGTTTTGCAACAAATTAAAAGCTAATCTACTTAAAGTTACACCAATAACCGGAAATAACCGAAACATACAGAATCGGTGACCATAAATTTTATCCGACAAAAATAAGTAAGGGTAACCATCAGGGATTTTGGCAACAAATTGAAAATATTTTTATGTTGAAATTCAGGTTCAAAATGCTTATAGGCAATGAAAATAGCATATTGAGGAAGAAACTAACGGTAGGTTGCATTGGGAAAGCGCGGTTGTTGGAAGTTTCGTATTCTGGAAGCCTGTCACATTCTGTAATCGAACAGGGATTGTAGGCGAATGAGGCGATGTTTTGCAACAAATTAAAGGCTAATCTACTTAAAGTTACACCAATAACCGGAAATAACCGAAACATACAGAATCGGTGACCATAAATTTTATCCGACAAAAATAAGTAAGGCTAACTAGCATCAGGGATTTTGGCAACAAATTGAAAATATTTTTATGTTGAAATTGAGGTTCAAAATGCTTATAGGCAATGAAAATAGCATATTGAGGAAGAAACTAACGGTAGGTTGCATTGGGAAAGCGCGGTTGTTGGAAGTTTCGTATTCTGGAAGCCTGTCACATTCTGTAATCGAACAGGGATTGTAGGCGAATGAGGCGATGTTTTGCAACAAATTAAAGGCTAATCTACTTAAAGTTACACCAATAACCGGAAACAACCGAAACATACAGAATCGGTGACCATAAATTTTATCCGACAAAAATAAGTAAGGCTAACTAGCATCAGGGATTTTGGCAACAAATTGAAAATATTTTTATGTTGAAATTCAGGTTAAAAATGCTTATAGGCAATGAAAATAGCATATTGAGGAAGAAACTAACGGTAGGTTGCATTGGGAAAGCGCGGTTGTTGGAAGTTTCGTATTTTGGAAGCCTGTCACATTCTGTAATCGAACAGGGATTGTAGGCGAATGAGGCGATGTTTTGCAACAACTTAAAGGCTAATCTACTTAAAGTTACACCAATAACCGGAAATAACCGAAACATACAGAATCGGTGACCATAAATTTTATCCGACAAAAATAAGTAAGGCTAACCATCAGGGATTTTGGCAACAAATTGAAAATATTTTTATGTTGAAATTCAGGTTCAAAATGCTTATAGGCAATGAAAATAGCATATTGAGGAAGAAACTAACGGTAGGTTGAATTGGGAAAGCGCGGTTGTGGGAAGTTTCGTATTCTGGAAGCCTGTCACATTCTGTAATCGAACAGGGATTGTAGGCGAATGAGGCGATGTTTTGCAACAACTTAAAGCTACACCAATAACCGGAAATAACCGAAACATACAGAATCGGTGACCATAAATTTTATCCGACAAAAATAAGTAAGGCTAACCATCAGGGATTTTGGCAACAAATTGAAAATATTTTTATGTTGAAATTGAGGTTCAAAATGCTTATAGGCAATGAAAATAGCATATTGAGGAAGAAACTAACGGTAGGTTGCATTGGGAAAGCGCGGTTGTTGGAAGTTTCGTATTTTGGAAGCCTGTCACATTCTGTAATCGAACAGGGATTGTAGGCGAATGAGGCGATGTTTTGCAACAAATTAAAAGCTAATCTACTTAAAGTTACACCAATAACCGGAAATAACGGAAACATACAGAATCGGTGACCATAAATTTTATCCGACAAAAATAAGTAAGGCTAACCATCAGGGATTTTGGCAACAAATTGAAAATATTTTTATGTTGAAATTCAGGTTCAAAATGCTTATAGGCAATGAAAATAGCATATTGAGGAAGAAACTAACGGTAGGTTGCATTGGGAAAGCGCGGTTGTTGGAAGTTTCGTATTTTGGAAGCCTGTCACATTCTGTAATCGAACAGGGATTGTAGGCGAATGAGGCGATGTTTTGCAACAACTTAAAGGCTAATCTACTTAAAGTTACACCAATAACCGGAAATAACCGAAACATACAGAATCGGCGACCATAATTTTTATCCGACAAAAATAAGTAAGGCTAACCATCAGGGATTTTGGCAACAAATTGAAAATATTTTTATGTTGAAATTCAGGTTCAAAATGCTTATAGGCAATGAAAATAGCATATTGAGGAAGAAACTAACGGTAAGTTGCATTGGGAAGGCGCGGTTGTTGGAAGTTTCGTATTTTGGAAGCCTGTCACATTCTGTAATCGAACAGGGATTGTAGGCGAATGAGGCGATGTTTTGCAACAACTTAAAGGCTAATCTACTTAAAGTTACACCAATAACCGGAAATAACCGAAACATACAGAATCGGTGACCATAAATTTTATCCGACAAAAATAAGTAAGGCTAACCATCAGGGATTTTGGCAACAAATTGAAAATATTTTTATGTTGAAATTCAGGTTCAAAATGCTTATAGGCAATGAAAATAGCATATTGAGGAAGAAACTAACGGTAGGTTGCATTGGGAAAGCGCGGTTGTTGGAAGTTTCGTATTTTGGAAGCCTGTCACATTCTGTAATCGAACAGGGATTGTAGGCGAATGAGGCGATGTTTTGCAACAACTTAAAGGCTAATCTACTTAAAGTTACACCAATAACCGGAAATAACCGAAACATACAGAATCAGTGACCATAAATTTTATCCGACAAAAATAAGTAAGGCTAACCATCAGGGATTTTGGCAACAAATTGAAAATATTTTTATGTTGAAATTCAGGTTCAAAATGCTTATAGGCAATGAAAATAGCATATTGAGGAAGAAACTAACGGTAAGTTGCATTGGGAAGGCGCGGTTGTTGGAAGTTTCGTATTCTGGAAGCCTGTCACATTCTGTAATCGAACAGGGATTGTAGGCGAATGAGGCGATGTTTTGCAACAACTTAAAGGCTAATCTACTTAAAGTTACACCAATAACCGGAAATAACCGAAACATACAGAATCGGTGACCATAAATTTTATCCGACAAAAATAAGTAAGGCTAACCATCAGGGATTTTGGCAACAAATTGAAAATATTTTTATGTTGAAATTGAGGTTCAAAATGCTTATAGGCAATGAAAATAGCATATTGAGGAAGAAACTAACGGTAGGTTGCATTGGGAAAGCGCGGTTGTTGGAGGTTACGTATTCTGGAAGCCTGTCACATTCTGTAATCGAACAGGGATTGTAGGCGAATGAGGCGATGTTTTGCAACAAATTAAAGGCTAATCTACTTAAAGTTACACCAATAACCGAAACATACAGAATCGGTGACCATAAATTTTATCCGACAAAAATAAGTAAGGCTAACCATCAGGGATTTTGGCAACAAATTGAAAATATTTTTATGTTGAAATTCAGGTTCAAAATGCTTATAGGCAATGAAAATAGCATATTGAGGAAGAAACTAACGGTAGGTTGCATTGGGAAAGCGCGGTTGTTGGAAGTTTCGTATTTTGGAAGCCTGTCACATTCTGTAATCGAACAGGGATTGTAGGCGAATGAGGCGATGTTTTGCAACAAATTAAAGGCTAATCTACTTAAAGTTACACCAATAACCGAAACATACAGAATCGGTGACCATAAATTTTATCCGACAAAAATAAGTAAGGCTAACCATCAGGGATTTTGGCAACAAATTGAAAATATTTTTATGTTGAAATTCAGGTTCAAAATGCTTATAGGCAATGAAAATAGCATATTGAGGAAGAAACTAACGGTAGGTTGAATTGGGAAAGCGCGGTTGTGGGAAGTTTCGTATTCTGGAAGCCTGTCACATTCTGTAATCGAACAGGGATTGTAGGCGAATGAGGCGATGTTTTGCAACAACTTAAAGCTACACCAATAACCGGAAATAACCGAAACATACAGAATCGGTGACCATAAATTTTATCCGACAAAAATAAGTAAGGCTAACCATCAGGGATTTTGGCAACAAATTGAAAATATTTTTATGTTGAAATTGAGGTTCAAAATGCTTATAGGCAATGAAAATAGCATATTGAGGAAGAAACTAACGGTAGGTTGCATTGGGAAAGCGCGTTTGTTGGAAGTTTCGTATTTTGGAAGCCTGTCACATTCTGTAATCGAACAGGGATTGTAGGCGAATGAGGCGATGTTTTGCAACAAATTAAAGGCTAATCTACTTAAAGTTACACCAATAACCGAAACATACAGAATCGGTGACCATAAATTTTATCCGACAAAAATAAGTAAGGCTAACCATCAGGGATTTTGGCAACAAATTGAAAATATTTTTATGTTGAAATTCAGGTTCAAAATGCTTATAGGCAATGAAAATAGCATATTGAGGAAGAAACTAACGGTAGGTTGAATTGGGAAAGCGCGGTTGTGGGAAGTTTCGTATTCTGGAAGCCTGTCACATTCTGTAATCGAACAGGGATTGTAGGCGAATGAGGCGATGTTTTGCAACAACTTAAAGCTACACCAATAACCGGAAATAACCGAAACATACAGAATCGGTGACCATAAATTTTATCCGACAAAAATAAGTAAGGCTAACCATCAGGGATTTTGGCAACAAATTGAAAATATTTTTATGTTGAAATTGAGGTTCAAAATGCTTATAGGCAATGAAAATAGCATATTGAGGAAGAAACTAACGGTAGGTTGCATTGGGAAAGCGCGGTTGTTGGAAGTTTCGTATTCTGGAAGCCTGTCACATTCTGTAATCGAACAGGGATTGTAGGCGAATGAGGCGATGTTTTGCAACAAATTAAAAGCTAATCTACTTAAAGTTACACCAATAACCGGAAATAACCGAAACATACAGAATCGGTGACCATAAATTTTATCCGACAAAAATAAGTAAGGCTAACCATCAGGGATTTTGGCAACAAATTGAAAATATTTTTATGTTGAAATTCAGGTTCAAAATGCTTATAGGCAATGAAAATAGCATATTGAGGAAGAAACTAACGGTAGGTTGCATTGGGAAGGCGCGGTTGTTGGAAGTTTCGTATTCTGGAAGCCTGTCACATTCTGTAATCGAACAGGGATTGTAGGCGAATGAGGCGATGTTTTGCAACAACTTAAAGGCTAATCTACTTACAGTTACACCAATAACCGGAAATAACCGAAACATACAGAATCGGCGACCATAATTTTTATCCGACAAAAATAAGTAAGGCTTAACCATCAGGGATTTTGGCAACAAATTGAAAATATTTTTATGTTGAAATTCAGGTTCAAAATGCTTATAGGCAATGAAAATAGCATATTGAGGAAGAAACTAACGGTAAGTTGCATTGGGAAGGCGCGGTTGTTGGAAGTTTCGTATTCTGGAAGCCTGTCACATTCTGTAATCGAACAGGGATTGTAGGCGAATGAGGCGATGTTTTGCAACAACTTAAAGGCTAATCTACTTAAAGTTACACCAATAACCGGAAATAACCGAAACATACAGAATCGGTGACCATAAATTTTATCCGACAAAAATAAGTAAGGCTAACCATCAGGGATTTTGGCAACAAATTGAAAATATTTTTATGTTGAAATTCAGGTTCAAAATGCTTATAGGCAATGAAAATAGCATATTGAGGAAGAAACTAACGGTAAGTTGCATTGGGAAGGCGCGGTTGTTGGAAGTTTCGTATTTTGGAAGCCTGTCACATTCTGTAATCGAACAGGGATTGTAGGCGAATGAGGCGATGTTTTGCAACAACTTAAAGGCTAATCTACTTAAAGTTACACCAATAACCGGAAATAACCGAAACATACAGAATCGGTGACCATAAATTTTATCCGACAAAAATAAGTAAGGCTAACCATCAGGGATTTTGGCAACAAATTGAAAATATTTTTATGTTGAAATTGAGGTTCAAAATGCTTATAGGCAATGAAAATAGCATATTGAGGAAGAAACTAACGGTAAGTTGCATTGGGAAGGCGCGGTTGTTGGAAGTTTCGTATTTTGGAAGCCTGTCACATTCTGTAATCGAACAGGGATTGTAGGCTAATGAGGCGATGTTTTGCAACAACTTAAAGGCTAATCTACTTAAAGTTACACCAATAACCGGAAATAACCGAAACATACAGAATCGGTGACCATAAATTTTATCCGACAAAAATAAGTAAGGCTAACCATCAGGGATTTTGGCAACAAATTGAAAATATTTTTATGTTGAAATTCAGGTTCAAAATGCTTATAGGCAATGAAAATAGCATATTGAGGAAGAAACTAACGGTAGGTTGCATTGGGAAAGCGCGGTTGTTGGAAGTTTCGTATTCTGGAAGCCTGTCACATTCTGTAATCGAACAGGGATTGTAGGCGAATGAGGCGATGTTTTGCAACAACTTAAAGGCTAATCTACTTAAAGTTACACCAATAACCGGAAATAACCGAAACATACAGAATCAGTGACCATAAATTTTATCCGACAAAAATAAGTAAGGCTAACCATCAGGGATTTTGGCAACAAATTGAAAATATTTTTATGTTGAAATTGAGGTTCAAAATGCTTATAGGCAATGAAAATAGCATATTGAGGAAGAAACTAACGGTAAGTTGCATTGGGAAGGCGCGGTTGTTGGAAGTTTCGTATTTTGGAAGCCTGTCACATTCTGTAATCGAACAGGGATTGTAGGCGAATGAGGCGATGTTTTGCAACAAATTAAAGGCTAATCTACTTAAAGTTACACCAATAACCGGAAATAACCGAAACATACAGAATCGGTGACCATAAATTTTATCCGACAAAAATAAGTAAGGCTAACCATCAGGGATTTTGGCAACAAATTGAAAATATTTTTATGTTGAAATTCAGGTTCAAAATGCTTATAGGCAATGAAAATAGCATATTGAGGAAGAAACTAACGGTAGGTTGCATTGGGAAAGCGCGGTTGTTGGAAGTTTCGTATTCTGGAAGCCTGTCACATTCTGTAATCGAACAGGGATTGTAGGCGAATGAGGCGATGTTTTGCAACAACTTAAAGGCTAATCTACTTAAAGTTACACAAATAACCGGAAATAACCGAAACATACAGAATCGGTGACCATAAATTTTATCCGACAAAAATAAGTAAGGCTAACCATCAGGGATTTTGGCAACAAATTGAAAATATTTTTATGTTGAAATTCAGGTTCAAAATGCTTATAGGCAATGAAAATAGCATATTGAGGAAGAAACTAACGGTAAGTTGCATTGGGAAGGCGCGGTTGTTGGAAGTTTCGTATTTTGGAAGCCTGTCACATTCTGTAATCGAACAGGGATTGTAGGCGAATGAGGCGATGTTTTGCAACAACTTAAAGGCTAATCTACTTAAAGTTACACCAATAACCGGAAATAACCGAAACATACAGAATCAGTGACCATAAATTTTATCCGACAAAAATAAGTAAGGCTAACCATCAGGGATTTTGGCAACAAATTGAAAATATTTTTATGTTGAAATTGAGGTTCAAAATGCTTATAGGCAATGAAAATAGCATATTGAGGAAGAAACTAACGGTAAGTTGCATTGGGAAGGCGCGGTTGTTGGAAGTTTCGTATTTTGGAAGCCTGTCACATTCTGTAATCGAACAGGGATTGTAGGCGAATGAGGCGATGTTTTGCAACAAATTAAAGGCTAATCTACTTAAAGTTACACCAATAACCGGAAATAACCGAAACATACAGAATCAGTGACCATAAATTTTATCCGACAAAAATAAGTAAGGCTAACCATCAGGGATTTTGGCAACAAATTGAAAATATTTTTATGTTGAAATTCAGGTTCAAAATGCTTATAGGCAATGAAAATAGCATATTGAGGAAGAAACTAACGGTAGGTTGCATTGGGAAAGCGCGGTTGTTGGAGGTTTCGTATTCTGGAAGCCTGTCACATTCTGTAATCGAACAGGGATTGTAGGCGAATGAGGCGATGTTTTGCAACAACTTAAAGGCTAATCTACTTAAAGTTACACAAATAACCGGAAATAACCGAAACATACAGAATCGGTGACCATAAATTTTATCCGACAAAAATAAGTAAGGCTAACCATCAGGGATTTTGGCAACAAATTGAAAATATTTTTATGTTGAAATTCAGGTTCAAAATGCTTATAGGCAATGAAAATAGCATATTGAGGAAGAAACTAACGGTAAGTTGCATTGGGAAGGCGCGGTTGTTGGAAGTTTCGTATTTTGGAAGCCTGTCACATTCTGTAATCGAACAGGGATTGTAGGCGAATGAGGCGATGTTTTGCAACAACTTAAAGGCTAATCTACTTAAAGTTACACCAATAACCGGAAATAACCGAAACATACAGAATCGGTGACCATAAATTTTATCCGACAAAAATAAGTAAGGCTAACCATCAGGGATTTTGGCAACAAATTGAAAATATTTTTATGTTGAAATTCAGGTTCAAAATGCTTATAGGCAATGAAAATAGCATATTGAGGAAGAAACTAACAGTAGGTTGCATTGCAAAGCGCGGTTGTTGGAAGTTTCGTATTTTGGAAGCCTGTCACATTCTGTAATCGAACAGGGATTGTAGGCGAATGAGGCGATGTTTTGCAACAACTTAAAGGCTAATCTACTTAAAGTTACACCAATAACCGGAAATAACCGAAACATACAGAATCGGTGACCATAAATTTTATCCGACAAAAATAAGTAAGGCTAACCATCAGGGATTTTGGCAACAAATTGAAAATATTTTTATGTTGAAATTCAGGTTCAAAATGCTTATAGGCAATGAAAATAGCATATTGAGGAGGAAACTAACGGTAGGTTGCATTGCAAAGCGCGGTTGTTGGAAGTTTCGTATTTTGGAAGCCTGTCACATTCTGTAATCGAACAGGGATTGTAGGCGAATGAGGCGATGTTTTGCAGCAACTTAAAGGCTAATCTACTTAAAGTTACACCAATAACCGGAAATAACCGAAACATACAGAATCGGTGACCATAATTTTTATCCGACAAAAATAAGTAAGGCTAACCATCAGGGATTTTGGCAACAAATTGAAAATATTTTTATGTTGAAATTCAGGTTCAAAATGCTTATAGGCAATGAAAATAGCATATTGAGGAAGAAACTAACGGTAAGTTGCATTGGGAAGGCGCGGTTGTTGGAAGTTTCGTATTTTGGAAGCCTGTCACATTCTGTAATCGAACAGGGATTGTAGGCGAATGAGGCGATGTTTTGCAACAAATTAAAGGCTAATCTACTTAAAGTTACACCAATAACCGGAAATAACCGAAACATACAGAATCGGTGACCATAAATTTTATCCGACAAAAATAAGTAAGGCTAACCATCAGGGATTTTGGCAACAAATTGAAAATATTTTTATGTTGAAATTCAGGTTCAAAATGCTTATAGGCAATGAAAATATCATATTGAGGAAGAAACTAACGGTAGGTTGGATGGGAAAGCGCGGTTGTTGGAAGTTTCGTATTTTGTAAGCTTGTCACATTCTGTAATCGAACAGAGATTGTAGGCGAATGAGGCGATGTTTTGCAACAACTTAAAGGCTTATGTGGCGTTGCGCGTCATTCATTCATAATACATTTCATTATAGCTTGTTGGGCGATGCGATACAGAAAAGAAAAAATGGATGTGTACATTTTTTGGTTTGTTGGTTTTTGTTAAAAAAAAAAAGAGAATGAGATTGATAGAAAATGATATTGGAAAAAAGTTTTTAGCGAGGAACAGACGTAAAAACTACAGTCTAAGTTCTTACATTTTTTTATATTAAAATTTATATTTTAGTTCTTAAAGAATTTTATATTAAGTTGTGGTGAATAAAGTTGAAGTTGTGTAATTAAAATAAGCATTCAAGTGTTTAATTCGAATTAATTAATTCACACGTCCTTCGTGGAATATTCTATGTGTCTTGGGAATGTATGCCATCTGCTAACACATTATATAGAGCCCTACATCATATAAACCCATACTTATCTACTTAAAGTTACACCAATAACCGGAAATAACCGAAACATACAGAATCGGTGACCATAAATTTTATCCGACAAAAATAAGTAAGGCTAACCATCAGGGATTTTGGCAACAAATTGAAAATATTTTTATGTTGAAATTCAGGTTCAAAGTGCTTATAGGCAATGAAAATATCATATTGAGGAAGAAACTAACGGTAGGTTGGATGGGAAAGCGCGGTTGTTGGAAGTTTCGTATTTTGTAAGCTTGTCACATTCTGTAATCGAACAGAGATTGTAGGCGAATGAGGCGATGTTTTGCAACAACTTAAAGTTACACCAATAACCGGAAATAACCGAAACATACAGAATCGGTGACCATAAATTTTATCCGACAAAAATAAGTAAGGCTAACCATCAGGGATTTTGGCAACAAATTGAAAATATTTTTATGTTGAAATTCAGGTTCAAAATGCTTATAGGCAATGAAAATAGCATATTGAGGAAGAAACTAACGGTAAGTTGCATTGGGAAGGCGCGGTTGTTGGAAGTTTCGTATTTTGGAAGCCTGTCACATTCTGTAATCGAACAGGGATTGTAGGCGAATGAGGCGATGTTTTGCAACAACTTAAAGGCTAATCTACTTAAAGTTACACCAATAACCGGAAATAACCGAAACATACAGAATCGGTGACCATAAATTTTATCCGACAAAAATAAGTAAGGCTAACCATCAGGGATTTTGGCAACAAATTGAAAATATTTTTATGTTGAAATTCAGGTTCAAAATGCTTATAGGCAATGAAAATATCATATTGAGGAAGAAACTAACGGTAGGTTGGATGGGAAAGCGCGGTTGTTGGAAGTTTCGTATTTTGTAAGCTTGTCACATTCTGTAATCGAACAGAGATTGTAGGCGAATGAGGCGATGTTTTGCAACAACTTAAAGGCTTATCTACTTAAAGTTACACCAATAACCGGAAATAACCGAAACATACAGAATCGGTGACCATTCAGGGATTTTGGCAACAAATTGAAAATATTTTTATGTTGAAATTCAGGTTCAAAATGCTTATAGGCAATGAACTTAGCATATTGAGGAAGAAACTAACGGTAAGTTGCATTGGGAAGGCGCGGTTGTTGGAAGTTTCGTATTTTGGAAGCCTGTCACATTCTGTAATCGAACAGGGATTGTAGGCGAATGAGGCGATGTTTTGCAACAACTTAAAGGCTAATCTACTTAAAGTTACACCAATAACCGGAAATAACCGAAACATACAGAATCGGTGACCATAAATTTTATCCGACAAAAATAAGTAAGGCTAACCATCAGGGATTTTGGCAACAAATTGAAAATATTTTTATGTTGAAATTCAGGTTCAAAATGCTTATAGGCAATGAAAATATCATATTGAGGAAGAAACTAACGGTAGGTTGGATGGGAAAGCGCGGTTGTTGGAAGTTTCGTATTTTGTAAGCTTGTCACATTCTGTAATCGAACAGAGATTGTAGGCGAATGAGGCGATGTTTTGCAACAACTTAAAGGCTTATCTACTTAAAGTTACACCAATAACCGGAAATAACCGAAACATACAGAATCGGTGACCATTCAGGGATTTTGGCAACAAATTGAAAATATTTTTATGTTGAAATTCAGGTTCAAAATGCTTATAGGCAATGAACTTAGCATATTGAGGAAGAAACTAACGGTAAGTTGCATTGGGAAGGCGCGGTTGTTGGAAGTTTCGTATTTTGGAAGCCTGTCACATTCTGTAATCGAACAGGGATTGTAGGCGAATGAGGCGATGTTTTGCAACAACTTAAAGGCTAATCTACTTAAAGTTACACCAATAACCGGAAATAACCGAAACATACAGAATCGGTGACCATAAATTTTATCCGACAAAAATAAGTAAGGCTAGCCATCAGGGATTTTGGCAACAAATTGAAAATATTTTTATGTTGAAATTCAGGTTCAAAATGCTTATAGGCAATGAAAATATCATATTGAGGAAGAAACTAACGGTAGGTTGGATGGGAAAGCGCGATTGTTGGAAGTTTCGTATTTTGTAAGCTTGTCACATTCTGTAATCGAACAGAGATTGTAGGCGAATGAGGCGATGTTTTGCAACAACTTAAAGGCTTATCTACTTAAAGTTACACCAATAACCGGAAATAACCGAAACATACAGAATCGGTGACCATAAATTTTATCCGACAAAAATAAGTAAGGCTAACCATCAGGGATTTTGGCAACAAATTGAAAATATTTTTATGTTGAAATTCAGGTTCAAAATGCTTATAGGCAATGAAAATATCATATTGAGGAAGAAACTAACGGTAGGTTGCATTGGGAAAGCGCGGTTGTTGGAAGTTTCGTATTTTGGAAGCCTGTCACATTCTGTAATCGAACAGGGATTGTAGGCGAATGAGGCGATGTTTTGCAACAACTTAAAGGCTAATCTACTTAAAGTTACACAAATAACCGGAAATAACCGAAACATACAGAATCGGTGACCATAAATTTTATCCGACAAAAATAAGTAAGGCTAACCATCAGGGATTTTGGCAACAAATTGAAAATATTTTTATGTTGAAATTCAGGTTCAAAATGCTTATAGGCAATGAAAATAGCATATTGAGGAAGAAACTAACGGTAAGTTGCATTGGGAAGGCGCGGTTGTTGGAAGTTTCGTATTTTGGAAGCCTGTCACATTCTGTAATCGAACAGGGATTGTAGGCGAATGAGGCGATGTTTTGCAACAACTTAAAGGCTAATCTACTTAAAGTTACACCAATAACCGGAAATAACCGAAACATACAGAATCGGTGACCATAAATTTTATCCGACAAAAATAAGTAAGGCTAGCCATCAGGGATTTTGGCAACAAATTGAAAATATTTTTATGTTGAAATTCAGGTTCAAAATGCTTATAGGCAATGAAAATAGCATATTGAGGAAGAAACTAACGGTAAGTTGCATTGGGAAGGCGCGGTTGTTGGAAGTTTCGTATTTTGGAAGCCTGTCACATTCTGTAATCGAACAGGGACTGTAGGCGAATGAGGAGATGTTTTGCAACAACTTAAAGGCTAATCTACTTAAAGTTACACCAATAACCGGAAATAACCGAAACATACAGAATCGGTGACCATAAATTTTATCCGACAAAAATAAGTAAGGCTAGCCATCAGGGATTTTGGCAACAAATTGAAAATATTTTTATGTTGAAATTCAGGTTCAAAATGCTTATAGGCAATGAAAATATCATATTGAGGAAGAAACTAACGGTAGGTTGCATTGGGAAGGCGCGGTTGTTGGAGGTTTCGTATTCTGGAAGCCTGTCACATTCTGTAATCGAACAGGGATTGTAGGCGAATGAGGCGATGTTTTGCAACAACTTAAAGGCTTATCTACTTAAAGTTACACCAATAACCGGAAATAACCGAAACATACAGAATCGGTGACCATAAATTTTATCCGACAAAAATAAGTAAGGCCCATCAGGGATTTTGGCAACAAATTGAAAATATTTTTATGTTGAAATTCAGGTTCAAAATGCTTATAGGCAATGAAAATAGCATATTGAGGAAGAAACTAACGGTAAGTTGCATTGGGAAGGCGCGGTTGTTGGAAGTTTCGTATTTTGGAAGCCTGTCACATTCTGTAATCGAACAGGGATTGTAGGCGAATGAGGCGATGTTTTGCAACAACTTAAAGGCTAATCTACTTAAAGTTACACCAATAACCGGAAATAACCGAAACATACAGAATCGGTGACCATAAATTTTATCCGACAAAAATAAGTAAGGCCCATCAGGGATTTTGGCAACAAATTGAAAATATTTTTATGTTGAAATTCAGGTTCAAAATGCTTATAGGCAATGAAAATAGCATATTGAGGAAGAAACTAACGGTAGGTTGCATTGGGAAAGCGCGGTTGTTGGAAGTTTCGTATTTTGGAAGCCAGTCACATTCTGTAATCGAACAGGGATTGTAGGCGAATGAGGCGATGTTTTGCAACAACTTAAAGGCTAATCTACTTAAAGTTACACCAATAACCGGAAATAACCGAAACATACAGAATCGGTGACCATAAATTTTATCCGACAAAAATAAGTAAGGCTAACCATCAGGGATTTTGGCAACAAATTGAAAATATTTTTATGTTGAAATTCAGGTTCAAAATGCTTATAGGCAATGAAAATATCATATTGAGGAAGAAACTAACGGTAAGTTGCATTGGGAAGGCGCGGTTGTTGGAAGTTTCGTATTTTGGAAGCCTGTCACATTCTGTAATCGAACAGGGATTGTAGGCGAATGAGGCGATGTTTTGCAACAACTTAAAGGCTAATCTACTTAAAGTTACACCAATAACCGGAAATAACCGAAACATACAGAATCGGTGACCATAAATTTTATCCGACAAAAATAAGTAAGGCCCATCAGGGATTTTGGCAACAAATTGAAAATATTTTTATGTTGAAATTCAGGTTCAAAATGCTTATAGGCAATGAAAATAGCATATTGAGGAAGAAACTAACGGTAGGTTGCATTGCAAAGCGCGGTTGTTGGAGATTTCGTATTCTGGAAGCCTGTCACGTTCTGTAATCGAACAGGGATTGTAGGCGAATGAGGCGATGTTTTGCAACAACTTAAAGGCTAATCTACTTAAAGTTACACCAATAACCGGAAATAACCGAAACATACAGAATCGGCGACCATAAATTTTATCCGACAAAAATAAGTAAGGCTAACCATCAGGGATTTTGGCAACAAATTGAAAATATTTTTATGTTGAAATTCAGGTTCAAAATGCTTATAGGCAATGAAAATATCATATTGAGGAAGAAACTAACGGTAGGTTGCATTGGGAAAGCGCGGTTGTTGGAAGTTTCGTATTTTGTAAGCTTGTCACATTCTGTAATCGAACAGAGATTGTAGGCGAATGAGGCGATGTTTTGCAACAACTTAAAGGCTAATCTACTTAAAGTTACACCAATAACCGGAAATAACCGAAACATACAGAATCGGCGACCATAAATTTTATCCGACAAAAATAAGTAAGGCTAACCATCAGGGATTTGGCAACAAATTGAAAATATTTTTATGTTGAAATTCAGGTTCAAAATGCTTATAGGCAATGAAAATATCATATTGAGGAAGAAACTAACGGTAGGTTGCATTGGGAAAGCGCGGTTGTTGGAAGTTTCGTATTCTGGAAGCCTGTCACATTCTGTAATCGAACAGGGACTGTAGGCGAATGAGGAGATGTTTTGCAACAACTTAAAGGCTAATCTACTTAAAGTTACACCAATAACCGGAAATAACCGAAACATACAGAATCGGTGACCATAAATTTTATCCGACAAAAATAAGTAAGGCTAACCATCAGGGATTTTGGCAACAAATTGAAAATATTTTTATGTTGAAATTCAGGTTCAAAATGCTTATAGGCAATGAAAATAGCATATTGAGGAAGAAACTAACGGTAAGTTGCATTGGGAAGGCGCGGTTGTTGGAAGTTTCGTATTTTGGAAGCCTGTCACATTCTGTAATCGAACAGGGATTGTAGGCGAATGAGGCGATGTTTTGCAACAACTTAAAGGCTAATCTACTTAAAGTTACACCAATAACCGGAAATAACCGAAACATACAGAATCGGTGACCATAAATTTTATCCGACAAAAATAAGTAAGGCTAACCATCAGGGATTTTGGCAACAAATTGAAAATATTTTTATGTTGAAATTCAGGTTCAAAATGCTTATAGGCAATGAAAATAGCATATTGAGGAAGAAACTAACGGTAGGTTGCATTGGGAAAGCGCGGTTGTTGGAAGTTTCGTATTTTGGAAGCCAGTCACATTCTGTAATCGAACAGGGATTGTAGGCGAATGAGGCGATGTTTTGCAACAACTTAAAGGCTAATCTACTTAAAGTTACACCAATAACCGGAAATAACCGAAACATACAGAATCGGTGACCATAAATTTTATCCGACAAAAATAAGTAAGGCTAGCCATCAGGGATTTTGGCAACAAATTGAAAATATTTTTATGTTGAAATTCAGGTTCAAAATGCTTATAGGCAATGAAAATATCATATTGAGGAAGAAACTAACGGTAAGTTGCATTGGGAAGGCGCGGTTGTTGGAAGTTTCGTATTTTGGAAGCCTGTCACATTCTGTAATCGAACAGGGATTGTAGGCGAATGAGGCGATGTTTTGCAACAACTTAAAGGCTAATCTACTTAAAGTTACACCAATAACCGGAAATAACCGAAACATACAGAATCGGTGACCATAAATTTTATCCGACAAAAATAAGTAAGGCCCATCAGGGATTTTGGCAACAAATTGAAAATATTTTTATGTTGAAATTCAGGTTCAAAATGCTTATAGGCAATGAAAATAGCATATTGAGGAAGAAACTAACGGTAGGTTGCATTGGGAAAGCGCGGTTGTTGGAAGTTTCGTATTTTGGAAGCCAGTCACATTCTGTAATCGAACAGGGATTGTAGGCGAATGAGGCGATGTTTTGCAACAACTTAAAGGCTAATCTACTTAAAGTTACACCAATAACCGGAAATAACCGAAACATACAGAATCGGTGACCATAAATTTTATCCGACAAAAATAAGTAAGGCTAGCCATCAGGGATTTTGGCAACAAATTGAAAATATTTTTATGTTGAAATTCAGGTTCAAAATGCTTATAGGCAATGAAAATATCATATTGAGGAAGAAACTAACGGTAAGTTGCATTGGGAAGGCGCGGTTGTTGGAAGTTTCGTATTTTGGAAGCCTGTCACATTCTGTAATCGAACAGGGATTGTAGGCGAATGAGGCGATGTTTTGCAACAACTTAAAGGCTAATCTACTTAAAGTTACACCAATAACCGGAAATAACCGAAACATACAGAATCGGTGACCATAAATTTTATCCGACAAAAATAAGTAAGGCCCATCAGGGATTTTGGCAACAAATTGAAAATATTTTTATGTTGAAATTCAGGTTCAAAATGCTTATAGGCAATGAAAATAGCATATTGAGGAAGAAACTAACGGTAGGTTGCATTGCAAAGCGCGGTTGTTGGAGATTTCGTATTCTGGAAGCCTGTCACGTTCTGTAATCGAACAGGGATTGTAGGCGAATGAGGCGATGTTTTGCAACAACTTAAAGGCTAATCTACTTAAAGTTACACCAATAACCGGAAATAACCGAAACATACAGAATCGGCGACCATAAATTTTATCCGACAAAAATAAGTAAGGCTAACCATCAGGGATTTTGGCAACAAATTGAAAATATTTTTATGTTGAAATTCAGGTTCAAAATGCTTATAGGCAATGAAAATATCATATTGAGGAAGAAACTAACGGTAGGTTGCATTGGGAAAGCGCGGTTGTTGGAAGTTTCGTATTTTGTAAGCTTGTCACATTCTGTAATCGAACAGAGATTGTAGGCGAATGAGGCGATGTTTTGCAACAACTTAAAGGCTTATCTACTTAAAGTTACACCAATAACCGGAAATAACCGAAACATACAGAATCGGTGACCATAAATTTTATCCGACAAAAATAAGTAAGGCCCATCAGGGATTTTGGCAACAAATTGAAAATATTTTTATGTTGAAATTCAGGTTCAAAATGCTTATAGGCAATGAAAATAGCATATTGAGGAAGAAACTAACGGTAGGTTGCATTGGAAGGCGCGGTTGTTGGAGATTTCGTATTCTGGAAGCCTGTCACGTTCTGTAATCGAACAGGGATTGTAGGCGAATGAGGCGATGTTTTGCAACAACTTAAAGGCTAATCTACTTAAAGTTACACCAATAACCGGAAATAACCGAAACATACAGAATCGGCGACCATAAATTTTATCCGACAAAAATAAGTAAGGCTAACCATCAGGGATTTGGCAACAAATTGAAAATATTTTTATGTTGAAATTCAGGTTCAAAATGCTTATAGGCAATGAAAATAGCATATTGAGGAAGAAACTAACGGTAAGTTGCATTGCAAAGCGTGGTTGTTTGAAGTTTCGTTTTTTGGAAGCCTGTCACATTCTGTAATCGAACAGGGATTGTAGGTGAATGAGGCGATGTTTTGCAACAACTTAAAGGCTTATCTACTTAAAGTTACACCAATAACCGGAAATAACCGAAACATACAGAATCGGTGACCATAAATTTTATCCGACAAAAATAAGTAAGGCTAACCATCAGGGATTTGGCAACAAATTGAAAATATTTTTATGTTGAAATTCAGGTTCAAAATGCTTATAGGCAATGAAAATATCATATTGAGGAAGAAACTAACGGTAGGTTGCATTGGGAAAGCGCGGTTGTTGGAAGTTTCGTATTCTGGAAGCCTGTCACATTCTGTAATCGAACAGGGACTGTAGGCGAATGAGGAGATGTTTTGCAACAACTTAAAGGCTAATCTACTTAAAGTTACACCAATAACCGGAAATAACCGAAACATACAGAATCGGTGACCATAAATTTTATCCGACAAAAATAAGTAAGGCTAACCATCAGGGATTTTGGCAACAAATTGAAAATATTTTTATGTTGAAATTCAGGTTCAAAATGCTTATAGGCAATGAAAATAGCATATTGAGGAAGAAACTAACGGTAAGTTGCATTGGGAAGGCGCGGTTGTTGGAAGTTTCGTATTTTGGAAGCCTGTCACATTCTGTAATCGAACAGGGATTGTAGGCGAATGAGGCGATGTTTTGCAACAACTTAAAGGCTAATCTACTTAAAGTTACACCAATAACCGGAAATAACCGAAACATACAGAATCGGTGACCATAAATTTTATCCGACAAAAATAAGTAAGGCTAACCATCAGGGATTTTGGCAACAAATTGAAAATATTTTTATGTTGAAATTCAGGTTCAAAATGCTTATAGGCAATGAAAATATCATATTGAGGAAGAAACTAACGGTAGGTTGCATTGGGAAAGCGCGGTTGTTGGAAGTTTCGTATTTTGTAAGCTTGTCACATTCTGTAATCGAACAGAGATTGTAGGCGAATGAGGCGATGTTTTGCAACAACTTAAAGGCTTATCTACTTAAAGTTACACCAATAACCGGAAATAACCGAAACATACAGAATCGGTGACCATAAATTTTATCCGACAAAAATAAGTAAGGCCCATCAGGGATTTTGGCAACAAATTGAAAATATTTTTATGTTGAAATTCAGGTTCAAAATGCTTATAGGCAATGAAAATATCATATTGAGGAAGAAACTAACGGTAGGTTGCATTGGGAAAGCGCGGTTGTTGGAAGTTTCGTATTTTGTAAGCTTGTCACATTCTGTAATCGAACAGAGATTGTAGGCGAATGAGGCGATGTTTTGCAACAACTTAAAGGCTAATCTACTTAAAGTTACACCAATAACCGGAAATAACCGAAACATACAGAATCGGTGACCATAAATTTTATCCGACAAAAATAAGTAAGGCTAGCCATCAGGGATTTTGGCAACAAATTGAAAATATTTTTATGTTGAAATTCAGGTTCAAAATGCTTATAGGCAATGAAAATAGCATATTGAGGAAGAAACTAACGGTAAGTTGCATTGGGAAGGCGCGGTTGTTGGAAGTTTCGTATTCTGGAAGCCTGTCACATTCTGTAATCGAACAGGGATTGTAGGCGAATGAGGCGATGTTTTGCAACAACTTAAAGGCTAATCTACTTAAAGTTACACCAATAACCGGAAATAACCGAAACATACAGAATCGGTGGCCATAAATTTTATCCGACAAAAATAAGTAAGGCTAGCCATCAGGGATTTTGGCAACAAATTGAAAATATTTTTATGTTGAAATTCAGGTTCAAAATGCTTATAGGCAATGAAAATAGCATATTGAGGAAGAAACTAACGGTAAGTTGCATTGGGAAGGCGCGGTTGTTGGAAGTCTCGTATTTTGGAAGCCTGTCACATTCTGTAATCGAACAGGGGTTGTAGGCGAATGAGGCGATGTTTTGCAACAACTTAAAGGTTAATCTACTTACAGTTACACCAATAACCGGAATTAACCGAAACATACAGAATCGGTGACCATAAATTTTATCCGACAAAAATAAGTAAGGCTTACCATCACGGATTTTGGCAACAAATTGAAAATATTTTTATGTTGAAATTCAGGTTCAAAATGCTTATAGGCAATGAAAATATCATATTGAGGAAGAAACTAACGGTAGGTTGCATTGGGAAAGCGCGGTTGTTGGAAGTTTCGTATTCTGGAAGCCTGTCACATTCTGTAATCGAACAGGGATTGTAGGCGAATGAGGCGATGTTTTGCAACAACTTAAAGGCTAATCTACTTAAAGTTACACCAATAACCGGAAATAACCGAAACATACAGAATCGGTGGCCATAAATTTTATCCGACAAAAATAAGTAAGGCTAGCCATCAGGGATTTTGGCAACAAATTGAAAATATTTTTATGTTGAAATTCAGGTTCAAAATGCTTATAGGCAATGAAAATAGCATATTGAGGAAGAAACTAACGGTAAGTTGCATTGGGAAGGCGCGGTTGTTGGAAGTCTCGTATTTTGGAAGCCTGTCACATTCTGTAATCGAACAGGGATTGTAGGCGAATGAGGCGATGTTTTGCAACAACTTAAAGGTTAATCTACTTACAGTTACACCAATAACCGGAATTAACCGAAACATACAGAATCGGTGACCATAAATTTTATCCGACAAAAATAAGTAAGGCTTACCATCACGGATTTTGGCAACAAATTGAAAATATTTTTATGTTGAAATTCAGGTTCAAAATGCTTATAGGCAATGAAAATATCATATTGAGGAAGAAACTAACGGTAGGTTGCATTGGGAAAGCGCGGTTGTTGGAAGTTTCGTATTCTGGAAGCCTGTCACATTCTGTAATCGAACAGGGATTGTAGGCGAATGAGGCGATGTTTTGCAACAACTTAAAGGCTAATCTACTTAAAGTTACACCAATAACCGGAAATAACCGAAACATACAGAATCGGTGACCATAAATTGTATCCGACAAAAATAAGTAAGGCTAGCCATCAGGGATTTTGGCAACAAATTGAAAATATTTTTATGTTGAAATTCAGGTTCAAAATGCTTATAGGCAATGAAAATAGCATATTGAGGAAGAAACTAACGGTAAGTTGCATTGGGAAGGCGCGGTTGTTGGAAGTTTCGTATTTTGGAAGCCTGTCACATTCTGTAATCGAACAGGGATTGTAGCCGAATGAGGCGATGTTTTGCAACAACTTAAAGGCTAATCTACTTAAAGTTACACCAATAACCGGAAATAACCGAAACATACAGAATCGGTGACCATAAATTTTATCCGACAAAAATAAGTAAGGCTAGCCATCAGGGATTTTGGCAACAAATTGAAAATATTTTTATGTTGAAATTCAGGTTCAAAATGCTTATAGGCAATGAAAATAGCATATTGAGGAAGAAACTAACGGTAAGTTGCATTGGGAAGGCGCGGTTGTTGGAAGTTTCGTATTTTGGAAGCCTGTCACATTCTGTAATCGAACAGGGATTGTAGGCGAATGAGGAGATGTTTTGCAACAAATTAAAGGCTAATCTACTTAAAGTTACACCAATAACCGGAAATAACCGAAACATACAGAATCGGCGACCATAAATTTTATCCGACAAAAATAAGTAAGGCTAACCATCAGGGATTTTGGCAACAAATTGAAAATATTTTTATGTTGAAATTCAGGTTCAAAATGCTTATAGGCAATGAAAATAGCATATTGAGGAAGAAACTAACGGTAGGTTGCATTGCAAAGCGCGGTTGTTGGAGATTTCGTATTCTGGAAGCCTGTCACGTTCTGTAATCGAACAGGGATTGTAGGCGAATGAGGCGATGTTTTGCAACAACTTAAAGGCTAATCTACTTAAAGTTACACCAATAACCGGAAATAACCGAAACATACAGAATCGGCGACCATAAATTTTATCCGACAAAAATAAGTAAGGCTAACCATCAGGGATTTTGGCAACAAATTGAAAATATTTTTATGTTGAAATTCAGGTTCAAAATGCTTATAGGCAATGAAAATATCATATTGAGGAAGAAACTAACGGTAGGTTGCATTGGGAAAGCGCGGTTGTTGGAAGTTTCGTATTTTGTAAGCTTGTCACATTCTGTAATCGAACAGAGATTGTAGGCGAATGAGGCGATGTTTTGCAACAACTTAAAGGCTTATCTACTTAAAGTTACACCAATAACCGGAAATAACCGAAACATACAGAATCGGTGACCATAAATTTTATCCGACAAAAATAAGTAAGGCCCATCAGGGATTTTGGCAACAAATTGAAAATATTTTTATGTTGAAATTCAGGTTCAAAATGCTTATAGGCAATGAAAATAGCATATTGAGGAAGAAACTAACGGTAGGTTGCATTGGAAGGCGCGGTTGTTGGAGATTTCGTATTCTGGAAGCCTGTCACGTTCTGTAATCGAACAGGGATTGTAGGCGAATGAGGCGATGTTTTGCAACAACTTAAAGGCTAATCTACTTAAAGTTACACCAATAACCGGAAATAACCGAAACATACAGAATCGGCGACCATAAATTTTATCCGACAAAAATAAGTAAGGCTAACCATCAGGGATTTGGCAACAAATTGAAAATATTTTTATGTTGAAATTCAGGTTCAAAATGCTTATAGGCAATGAAAATAGCATATTGAGGAAGAAACTAACGGTAAGTTGCATTGCAAAGCGTGGTTGTTTGAAGTTTCGTTTTTTGGAAGCCTGTCACATTCTGTAATCGAACAGGGATTGTAGGTGAATGAGGCGATGTTTTGCAACAACTTAAAGGCTTATCTACTTAAAGTTACACCAATAACCGGAAATAACCGAAACATACAGAATCGGTGACCATAAATTTTATCCGACAAAAATAAGTAAGGCTAACCATCAGGGATTTGGCAACAAATTGAAAATATTTTTATGTTGAAATTCAGGTTCAAAATGCTTATAGGCAATGAAAATATCATATTGAGGAAGAAACTAACGGTAGGTTGCATTGGGAAAGCGCGGTTGTTGGAAGTTTCGTATTCTGGAAGCCTGTCACATTCTGTAATCGAACAGGGACTGTAGGCGAATGAGGAGATGTTTTGCAACAACTTAAAGGCTAATCTACTTAAAGTTACACCAATAACCGGAAATAACCGAAACATACAGAATCGGTGACCATAAATTTTATCCGACAAAAATAAGTAAGGCTAACCATCAGGGATTTTGGCAACAAATTGAAAATATTTTTATGTTGAAATTCAGGTTCAAAATGCTTATAGGCAATGAAAATAGCATATTGAGGAAGAAACTAACGGTAAGTTGCATTGGGAAGGCGCGGTTGTTGGAAGTTTCGTATTTTGGAAGCCTGTCACATTCTGTAATCGAACAGGGATTGTAGGCGAATGAGGCGATGTTTTGCAACAACTTAAAGGCTAATCTACTTAAAGTTACACCAATAACCGGAAATAACCGAAACATACAGAATCGGTGACCATAAATTTTATCCGACAAAAATAAGTAAGGCTAACCATCAGGGATTTTGGCAACAAATTGAAAATATTTTTATGTTGAAATTCAGGTTCAAAATGCTTATAGGCAATGAAAATATCATATTGAGGAAGAAACTAACGGTAGGTTGCATTGGGAAAGCGCGGTTGTTGGAAGTTTCGTATTCTGGAAGCCTGTCACATTCTGTAATCGAACAGGGACTGTAGGCGAATGAGGAGATGTTTTGCAACAAATTAAAGGCTAATCTACTTAAAGTTACACCAATAACCGGAAATAACCGAAACATACAGAATCGGTGACCATAAATTTTATCCGACAAAAATAAGTAAGGCTAGCCATCAGGGATTTTGGCAACAAATTGAAAATATTTTTATGTTGAAATTCAGGTTCAAAATGCTTATAGGCAATGAAAATAGCATATTGAGGAAGAAACTAACGGTAAGTTGCATTGGGAAGGCGCGGTTGTTGGAAGTTTCGTATTTTGGAAGCCTGTCACATTCTGTAATCGAACAGGGATTGTAGGCGAATGAGGCGATGTTTTGCAACAACTTAAAGGCTAATCTACTTAAAGTTACACCAATAACCGGAAATAACCGAAACATACAGAATCGGTGACCATAAATTTTATCCGACAAAAATATGTAAGGCTAACCATCAGGGATTTTGGCAACAAATTGAAAATATTTTTATGTTGAAATTCAGGTTCAAAATGCTTATAGGCAATGAAAATATCATATTGAGGAAGAAACTAACGGTAGGTTGCATTTGGGAAAGCGCGGTTGTTGGAAGTTTCGTATTCTGGAAGCCTGTCACATTCTGTAATCGAACAGGGATTGTAGGCGAATGAGGCGATGTTTTGCAACAACTTAAAGGCTAATCTACTTAAAGTTACACCAATAACCGGAAATAACCGAAACATACAGAATCGGTGACCATAAATTTTATCCGACAAAAATAAGTAAGGCTAGCCATCAGGGATTTTGGCAACAAATTGAAAATATTTTTATGTTGAAATTCAGGTTCAAAATGCTTATAGGCAATGAAAATAGCATATTGAGGAAGAAACTAACGGTAAGTTGCATTGGGAAGGCGCGGTTGTTGGAAGTTTCGTATTTTGGAAGCCTGTCACATTCTGTAATCGAACAGGGATTGTAGGCGAATGAGGAGATGTTTTGCAACAAATTAAAGGCTAATCTACTTAAAGTTACACCAATAACCGGAAATAACCGAAACATACAGAATCGGTGACCATAAATTTTATCCGACAAAAATAAGTAAGGCCCATCAGGGATTTTGGCAACAAATTGAAAATATTTTTATGTTGAAATTCAGGTTCAAAATGCTTATAGGCAATGAAAATAGCATATTGAGGAAGAAACTAACGGTAAGTTGCATTGGGAAGGCGCGGTTGTTGGAAGTTTCGTATTTTGGAAGCCTGTCACATTCTGTAATCGAACAGGGATTGTAGGCGAATGAGGCGATGTTTTGCAACAACTTAAAGGCTAATCTACTTAAAGTTACACCAATAACCGGAAATAACCGAAACATACAGAATCGGTGACCATAAATTTTATCCGACAAAAATAAGTAAGGCTAACCATCAGGGATTTTGGCAACAAATTGAAAATATTTTTATGTTGAAATTCAGGTTCAAAATGCTTATAGGCAATGAAAATATCATATTGAGGAAGAAACTAACGGTAGGTTGCATTGGGAAAGCGCGGTTGTTGGAAGTTTCGTATTTTGTAAGCTTGTCACATTCTGTAATCGAACAGAGATTGTAGGCGAATGAGGCGATGTTTTGCAACAACTTAAAGGCTTATCTACTTAAAGTTACACCAATAACCGGAAATAACCGAAACATACAGAATCGGTGACCATAAATTTTATCCGACAAAAATAAGTAAGGCCCATCAGGGATTTTGGCAACAAATTGAAAATATTTTTATGTTGAAATTCAGGTTCAAAATGCTTATAGGCAATGAAAATAGCATATTGAGGAAGAAACTAACGGTAAGTTGCATTGGGAAGGCGCGGTTGTTGGAAGTTTCGTATTTTGGAAGCCTGTCACATTCTGTAATCGAACAGGGATTGTAGGCGAATGAGGCGATGTTTTGCAACAACTTAAAGGCTAATCTACTTAAAGTTACACCAATAACCGGAAATAACCGAAACATACAGAATCGGTGACCATAAATTTTATCCGACAAAAATAAGTAAGGCTAACCATCAGGGATTTTGGCAACAAATTGAAAATATTTTTATGTTGAAATTCAGGTTCAAAATGCTTATAGGCAATGAAAATATCATATTGAGGAAGAAACTAACGGTAGGTTGCATTGGGAAAGCGCGGTTGTTGGAAGTTTCGTATTCTGGAAGCCTGTCACATTCTGTAATCGAACAGGGACTGTAGGCGAATGAGGAGATGTTTTGCAACAAATTAAAGGCTAATCTACTTAAAGTTACACCAATAACCGGAAAAAACCGAAACATACAGAATCGGTGACCATAAATTTTATCCGACAAAAATAAGTAAGGCTAACCATCAGGGATTTTGGCAACAAATTGAAAATATTTTTATGTTGAAATTCAGGTTCAAAATGCTTATAGGCAATGAAAATAGCATATTGAGGAAGAAACTAACGGTAGGTTGCATTGGGAAAGCGCGGTTGTTGGAAGTTTCGTATTTTGTAAGCTTGTCACATTCTGTAATCGAACAGAGATTGTAGGCGAATGAGGCGATGTTTTGCAACAACTTAAAGGCTAATCTACTTAAAGTTACACCAATAACCGGAAATAACCGAAACATACAGAATCGGTGACCATAAATTTTATCCGACAAAAATAAGTAAGGCTAACCATCAGGGATTTTGGCAACAAATTGAAAATATTTTTATGTTGAAATTCAGGTTCAAAATGCTTATAGGCAATGAAAATAGCATATTGAGGAAGAAACTAACGGTAGGTTGCATTGGGAACGCGCAGTTGTTGGAAGTGTCGTATTTTGGAAGCCTGTCACATTCTGTATTCGAACAGGGATTGTAGGAGAATGAGGCGATGTTTTGCAACAACTTAAAGGCTAATTTACTTAAAGTTACACCAATAACCGGAAATAACCGAAACATACAGAATCGGTGACCATAAATTTTATCCGACAATCGAGGAAGAAACTAACGGTAGGTTGTAATGGGAAAGTGCGGTTGTTGGAAGTTTCTTATTTTCTTAGTGTAGAGGTTTATAGTTTTTCATTAGCCTCGTTTCTCTCTGACTTGCGGGATATCACTTTATATCCTTTCTTGCTACGAAGGCTCACGACGTCGACATCGTTTTGTCCACTCGGACCATTACGCTACTGAAAATGATTTCTCTTGGTATCGTTGCCTATTGTGCAAAGAGCTACCAGACGAACTTCCCTGCACAGGTTTCATAATATTTTTAAATCAAACAAAATATTTTGTTGTTGAAAAATTCTTCTTTTTTATTATTAATTAATTTGTATAATTTATTTTTAGCAGTTACAATTATTGTTTGTGTTCTTTTCATTTTTATGTCGTTATTAATTTTACGATTAATAAATTAATTTAATTTTATATTGTTTATAATTAAATTGGCCTTCATAATCTTGTTTTGTTTATATAAATGTTTGTCTTTCAATTTTGTAAATTGAAATATTTTTTTAAATTTTTGTGTTTATGTATTTTAAAATAAAATTTGAAAAAAACTTCCTAACTAATTAATAAGCATTATAATTTATTATCATATATGTAGTTTATATTTTTTAGCTAAAATTAAATTAGAAATAATTAATAAAAAAAAAAAACTATTCACTAAATTATATTTATAATATTTAAACTAAATAAAATAAAACTATTTTTTGTGTATACGTGTTAAAATTCCATAAATAATTACAATAAAGTTAAAACTAAAATATTTAAATTATTTAAGAATAGTTGATATATAATTAATTTTAATTAACTAAATTACACGTTTTTTACTCATGAGATCGGATGTGTAAGGTATAAGAGTCGCTCCTTAAATTTAATCTAAATAATACTACCTTCGCTTAGGTTTAATTGAGCAAATTCTGTTTAACAATTGAGCAACTTCGATCAGGGGCGCTCGCCCCAGTAATTTTTAACTCGACGCCAAATCAATTTTGGCTTGAAAGTTATACATTTTATGCTTTTTGTATAATAAAAAATAGAACCAACCATAAATAATAAATTTTTATTCTCCCCGCATCCATCCACTGTCCACAGGCCAGACAAATTGGCTGCAAACAAACATTTTTTTTTTGTAATAAAATAATACAACAATCGTGTATATTTGCATACCGAAAGCTTCCCCTAATTATTTTTGTATATATTTTTGGAACAATAAAATTGGATGGAGCTTTTGTTGTGCTCCACACTCAACGATTTTGACTTGAAATGAATTTCAATTGTTTTTGAAACTTTTTTTTGTTTTGCGCTCCCCAACACAAACATAAAACATAAAAAAAAAGTTTATTTTGATTTTGATTAATTGGTTGACATCAGAAAGGAACTTTAACATCATCCTAGGCTATAAAAGCTGTATTATGTACGATAAAAAAAACACCGTACGTCGTACTTAGAAACGAGATGAGACAAGGTATATACATAAGCGTCTATGTATACTCGTAATGTATATAAGATACAATGTTTAAGACGTTTTGATTATGATTCATGATCTAAATCTGAATATGGGAACATAAGTACACAACCATACGAGTCTATAGACAAATTAATGATTAATATTGAATTTCCTGGCACACATAAAACACTTAATACCATGAACCTTATAAATAATTCATCTTCTTGTTTTATTGTTTGTTCCTTCCCAAGCTATCATGACATCAGCATAATAATGTTGATGCGCTGATGATGATCAATATAAACCGTATTTATGGAGGATACGATAGAAATATCCTCGCAGTCATAATTTCAAAAAAAAAAGGAAATCACATTCAATTAAATTGTATAGATACCAAAAAAGGAAAATGAAATTCCATAAATAAGAAGAAAATGGAAAATGCATTAAAATCAATTTTTCTTTTCTGTATCCTCTCAAAATTTTCTATAAAAATCATTTATCATACCACACCAACAACAATAAACTAAAAGGATTGTTGTAGATATCAATATCACGAAGTGTATATGTGTGTGTGAGTAAATTAAAAAATGTTCGCTCCCTTGTTAACAAAATAGAAAATTTAAATGGGAAATGGAAATGAAAAATTGATAACGGAAATCTTAAATTGCCATACAATAAAAAACTAAATGAAAATTATTGCTGAACAAATAAAACCGTGCAGGGGGTTTAATTCGAACATATTTTAACGCCCATTACCAATTGCACTCTGCAAATTAAATTCCCTCACACTACCTTTTTGTATGTCGCAAGTTAGAAACATAGGGCGTCTACTATGATGGACCATGCTTTGTTATTTCGGTTCCAATGATTGCTTAATTCGTTGGCCTAAGGAGCTCAACATTTGTTAAATAGCAAATGTTTTTTGGTTTCATTGAATCGTTTCTTTATCGCTTCATCTGTTTTTTTGCAATACATCATCTCTTCCATTTCTTCTTGGTTGATATCGGTATATGAATATTGGTGCGTATAGCCTCAATGTCCTGGTTTTCCTGATTTTTATTTTGAGCTCAACCTCCTTTTCTAGATCTGATAAACTTGTACTTTCGATTGTATGTTGGCGTGTTTGTGTGTTAGCACGCATCATCTTCATAACCCAGCCCAGATCATTAGGTTTCTCTGTTCTCCATTCACAAAGTGCAAGTCAGGCCTTCCTATTTCTACTTTGAATAGTTCAGCTGGTATTTTGTCCGTTCTAGAGTCCTTGTTATTCTTCATTTTAAAAATGACCACACTTCCCGTTCCGTTGGTGGACGTGTGCTGATAGCTTGAATATTAGCGTTAGTGGTGAATTCGAGAATTTGAGTATTGTTGGTATATTGATGCAATTTCCAGTCTACGATTAGATGTAGTGAATTCCGGATTGCAGCAGCCTCTTTTGTTGCCTTGAAAATATTTTCAGTGTATTTTCTACGTTCACTCATTACCATTTTCTTGATTACTCGTACCGTATCTTCATGTTGTCATTTCAGCCCCTACGTGCTTTTTTGGCACATTTACAACTTTAATTGCCGACGTTCTTCAATTTTCTTCCAAGTACTATTATCTCAGGATTTGCTTCTGTATTCTTGGTACGCGATTGTGTTGATAGGTGTTTTGATATAGGCTTCTTCGATTTGTTTCCATTGTTGCTAAACCCTGATGACTGCTTCTTCATTGGTTTGGACTCTGAGCATTGGCGTTTCGCAGAATGTCTTTCATGTATCGGCATCTCTTAATCTGTCGCTGTTAAATTTATACCGATTTAATTTGATGTGTTTTACTGCGACAGGCGTAACGTGATCTATATATTCCTTGTTCTTCCATCAAGTGATCTCCATGTGTATTTGTTTGTTTTTGTGTGGAATTCTACTTGTACCACGGAAGTCAACGAGTCGTTCTTTATTATTATTACGCATAGAACCTAATGCTTTTTTGCATTTGAATCTCCTTGTATTATCTAGAATTCATTTCTATGTGTCCTTGTTATTATGACTTGTAGTGGTTCATGGAACTCGCCCATGGTTGTTTCATATTACGATTAGTTTGCGTTTGTTTCCACCCATTAGTGCGTTTTTTGCTTTAGCTGTTGTTATTATGCCTTCATGTATGCCAGACGTCCAGACAATATCAGATAATTTAAATCGCTTGTGTTTATTTCATCATTCTTTGTCCTCCTCACTTCACTGAGGCCGAGAATTTCGATTTTGCAACGTTTCAATACTTTTTCTAATTGTGCTAGCCTTGATGCTGCTGTTAGAGTCTAATATTTGGTATGAAAGACAAATATTCCATCATTTTATTAACTTCCGAATTTTCGAAAATGTAGTTCAATTTGTTCTCAAAGTGTTTTGTTGGTATAGCCTTGTTTGTCAAAATATGAATTTATGATAAGTTCAAGGCAGTGTGTGTGAACTCCATTGTACTTGTTTGTCAAATTATGCCCTTAAATCTAAGCAAATCCGCTGCAAGGTCTACGCCATAAAATAGTTTTTCACCTTTAGTACAGGTCCGGCCAACTAGAGAAGGCTGTAATAGATTAGGCTTCTTATCAAAGATATGGTTTTTTTTAGATTAAGTTAAAAGCCCTGGGGGTCTATTATGAAATTTTCGACGTTGTCGAATTTTTGTATTATGAAATACTCCACGCGTTTTTTTTTAGATAAAGTCGACTGTTTTACGACAGGTCTTGAGGTGTCGAGTACATAAAAGAAAAGTGTTAAGTGTTGAGAAATAAAGAATAAAAATTAATTAATTAATTTAAATTTAAAAAAAATAATTAATTTAAATTTTCACATAAAAAATAATTAATTTCATTTTTCGACATCGTCGAAAAAAAAATTCATAATAGCGATTTTCGACGTTGTCGACTGTAGACGTTGTCGAAAAAATACGCGCGTCGAAAATTTCATAATAGACTAGCTTGCCGTTCATCAACATAAAAAATGTAGTTATAATTTGGCAAGCCACTTACGGCTTTTTTTCAAAAATCACTATCGATCAATGAAATTCACGGCCGCTTACTGTAATTTCATTGTAAACCTTTGCTTTCGGTCTTTCAACATGGTTTCCTCAAAAGTCGTTTCACGATCACCAACCTCAAAAAGTTTAGATCAAGTACATTGAATGTCACGGAAGCAAGGCATTCGATAGGAGTTCTCACAAAATTATTATATTTTATTATATTTAAGCTCGAAGACCTAGGGTTTCCAACGCAAGTTCTCCAGTGGATAGACTGATATCTTACAGAAAGTAACAGGTGATCTTCAGATCACCAATATCATCTGTGTTCACAGCAACATCCGCAGTGCCCCAGAGTAGCCATTTGGGCCCAATCTATCTATAAACGCTTATAGACGCTGCTGGTGTTATTAGGGAAGAACTCAGCCAGCTTTTAACCGATACTCATGGGATTTTGTAGCTTGAATGGAAATAGCATTCTAAGATAATTTTCACAATCAACATGATACAACAATACAATCTCGATAAAAATGCTATGAAAATAATTTTCGCAATTCCCTATTCCCAGGTAAAGCCAGAATAGTGCCATTGGGACGGAACTCAACAATTTCTTAACCGATTATGAAATAATTGAGCACGATGAATGGAAATGGGAGTCTTAAATGATTTTTGGAAAAGGTTCTATAATAAGGCCACCTGGAATGGAACTCGGTCATTTCTTAACCACATGTTGCTTGGACGGAAGTCGATAATAAACTAGGTTCAACCCATTTATTACTTGTCTTGGTCACGTACTGATGATATATGTGTTAAGGCATCCAGTTTTACTTCAAACATATTTACATGGTAAGCCGCTTGCTAGTAAATGGACACTGGCTTCCACCACCCCTAACCTGAAGAACTGAAGCTGACATGGTTTTGGGTACGTGGCGCCAATAACTTACCCTGACATGTAGTGTCAATGAACATTATCAAAACTTTTTTTGTATCTTACAAAAACTTACAGTTTACAAAAATAAAGAATTAGACTGTTAAAGTTAGCTGACTAGCTCAAGCCAAGAAATGTCGACAATGCAGATTTGGTTGTAACAACTAAAATTGGTAAGGCGAAAAATGTCGAAAAATATTCTCCTGTAAAAGCAAGGCAGATTTGTAAGCCAATCGAAAAATGTCGATAAAGAAGATAAATAATTGTGATGTTGAACAGTAATTTCATGTTAAATCAAAAATGTTTATTTTGTTCCAGTGACGTACTTATATTATTCAAAATTAATTCTTATTATTAAATTTATTAAAACTATTTTATTACTGAAAAACTCGTTAGAATATATCAAACAAAACTTAAAAAATTCTAAAAATTAAACGTTAAAATGACTTGGCTGGCAAGTAGTTCAAATATAATCGCCTCGATTATACAACTCGTCGGATTGACTGCGGAGAGAATTTTATTCAGATTTGACATTTGACGTATTATTGAATACGTCGAATGAAAAGTGAACGAAAGTCGGTAATGCAGTGCGAACAATTGGCATCAAATTTACTGCGTATAGTAAGACGTATTAGTGTATCTTTTTGCAATGGAGACGAATATAATGTAATTGAAATTATTTAGTTTAGCAATATTTACACAATTATACACACAATATAATTAAAATTAAAAATTATAATTGAAATTTAATGACATAAATTTGTTTACAGAAAACGTACAACAAACCGGGTTCAATTTGAACAAATGGTCCGAATGATGAAGGAGTTCCTTTCGTTATGTTTTTTGTAATGTCGAGATTACAAAAAACATAACGAAAGGAACTGTAGAGGCCGTTAAAATATTGTGGCAAACAATTCGCGACGAATTAAACTCGCTGGGACCACCGATCATAGAAATTGTTGAATGGAAAAAGGTTAGAAGATTTGCATTAGTCAAAAAGAGTTTTAATTTTTTATTTCAGGTTTGGAGTGATTTTAAATCTTTCTTAAGAAAAAAATTAGCTCAGAGTAGACGCGAGCATTCAACAATAACGTTCAGTTCTTTGGACGAAGATTCAACTCTTATGCCTTAGGGATTGTGTCGAAGGGGTCGCGAATGCTAATAAATTCGGGGTTCCTCGCAAACGGACTTGTAATCCTGACTACGCCAGTAAAAATCCCATACAAGAAAATATACGAACAGCTACCAAAATTCAAGATTCACCATTACGTGAAGAAGAGGCCGATATCGAAATGGTTGACAGCGTTGGAATGGAAACTCATACAGAAGCAGAATCAAATCACATAAGGGGACCCAAACAATTAAGGCTTTTAGAAAAGCAAGTTAATATTCAGGAACAATTATACAACATTAAAGAATTTACTAAAAATCAAAATGAAAGGTCTGAGGATGGAAATTTAAACCAAAAAAAATGTATAGGGCACTTGATAAAATAAATGATCGCCAAAAACAACTAAAGGAAATTATCGAAGCTTTATTAGAAGAAAATAAGTGGCATTATTTAAAAATGGAGCAGCTAGCTTTAGAAAAAAAATAAATTTTAGAAATAGAATTGAAAAAACTGAATTAGTTAGGTATAAGTATTTAAACATTATAGTGATAATAGCCATGAAGGCTGACCAATTTTGTTGTTTATCAAAGCCATGAAGGCTCAACTAAGTATGTGATTTACAATAAGCCATGAAGGCGAATTTTTTTTTGTGATATACCCAACCATGGAGGTTGACTAATCTTGAATTTTTATAATGAATAAACCATTTTTATTAAGTTACAAATAATGAATTTTTTATTATCAGCCTAAAAGTGCAACAAAATTTGGTTTCGAAATTCATTCGCCTCTATTGCATACCTTCGGTCTTCTTGGGATTGGATTTCATCTTCGAGTTCGGTTGTTTCATCGCTGTCTTGAAATAGTTCTCCAGTTGGCTCATCATAATTTGGGACATTAAAATGAATTCTAATGTTATGCAGAGCAGCTGCCACATTAATAATTTTAATAGCTTTATCAGGTGAGTAGTGTAAATGTTTGGCTACTCCGAGGAGGCATCTACGGCAATTTTTCCATAACCCGATTGTACGCTTGACAATATTTCAGCCAGCACTGTGGCTTTTGTTAAAGCGGAATTATTAACCAGGTGTTTTTTGAACGGGGTAATAACCCAAGGTAAGAGGGGATACCCAGCGTCAGCTTTTAAAAACAAATATAACGATTAACACGATAAACAATTTTTAAGATGAAAATGCATTCTTACCGAGTAATTTCTGGGTTTTATCCCCATTATTATAAATCGTTTTGAAGTATTCGGAAGCATCGCTGTTCCGCCAAACAAAAGAATCGTGGTTACCTGTAGGATAAGTAGCATCCACATACCGAATTCCATGCTTACCAAGTTCTTACAATCATGGTATTCAAACTTAATAATCCTTTGCGGTTGTAAAAACGGTGAGTATTGTCACATGCTGGCTTAGCAATTGCAATGTGCGTGCCATCAACACACATAACAATCCCAGGAATTCTGCATTTTGTGAAAAAGTATATATAACCTTGCTTCGGTTTTTTCGTCTTCACTCATTTTTAACGATATCCATTTTCCAAAAAATGGTTGTTCCAAAATATCAAACACTTCCGACAGCAAAACCGAAACTGTTGATTGTGCCATGTCAACAAAGGGCCTATTTTTTAATTCAACCTGAGCAAGCAGTGCGCTGTCAAAAAATATTCTGTGTTTTTTTATTCAACCTGAGTAATTTTACTCTGCACACTGCGTTTTTATTTGTGAACTGTGCTTACACCGAGCTTACTCGGTTCTTCAAATTTTACTCTGAAATTAATGTCAGTGTACGAAGAGTGTGCAAAGTAAAAAACAATTTTTTACTCTATGCGCACCGGATAATTTTACCCAGTACAACCTTTGCTCGGTGTACACTACCCGGGGTAAGCCTGCTTGCTCGGGTTGAATTAAAAAATAGACCCAAAGTCGTTCTGACCGACACCGCTCTGGTATCCGCTTGCCAAAAATCGTAGCACGCTGCCAATTTAAATTCTGGCGATAGTGAGGACGATTTAACCACATATGTGATAATTTAGATTTCATTTAATTTAAAACATAATTAAAAGCTGCTTTGGTTAATCTGAAGTTTTTTATGAATCTGAAAAAAATGAGCATTAGCTTCAACATAAAGAAAACCATATTTCCGAAAATGTTTACTGACTGGACATCTGACAACTGGAAAATGTCTTGACACATATTTCGCAGCGCTCTCCATGTTTCCTTCCTGTTACTCGTTCCTTCGTATAAATTTAAATACAATTAAATCGATTCCATGATTACGTATCAAAACCGCTATTTTTTGCTTTTAAACAATTATTTTTTCTTAAATTGGCTAAAATACTTTATAACTGAATATGTAACCTAAATTCAATAAAAATTTGACAACTGGTGAAATTGCAGTTTCATTGAGGATCGATAACGCAGATTTCCGTCGGATTCAATAATACAAATAATTTCAAATGCGGATTGAAGGAACTCCCTCCACAGTCAATACGGCGAGTTGTATTATCGACACCAATATCTTAGTTAAAATGCCAATTTTCATGTTAAAAAATTTGAACATTTCTACAAATTGACCATTTAAAGTGTCATGGCCGAATACTTATTTTAATTTGTTTTTAGGAACAGCAACATAAAGATTTTTAATACAAATTAATTACTTTCTCCGACATAAAATGTGTATCTGCAATATCGACATTTTTCTACTGGGGTTTACGTTGGACATGTACCGACAATTATTGGCTGTCATTTTCATTTGATTAGTTTGAATCTACATTATCGACATTTTACTGCTGGTTACTTTCAACATATGATGAAAAGGTAAGTGAAAATGGGTATTTTAAAATGAAACAATCGAAACGGAAACCTACTACTACTCTGTCTACGTAAATTAAATCGACCGGAAATTAACTCTTTCAACAAGCATCCCAATACAAACTTGATATTTTAGCACTACAAACATCGGGAACAACGTTATTTACCAATAGCATCGTCGATTAAAAGCGCCATGGAACACACTCGATGGAAGTTATAACATTTACAAGCCCGAATTTGGAGTCGTGCTACTCACACTAAGCGATAGCGTGAATTTGTAATTATCTTCACACCTATTGACCTATTGGCCTTCACACCTATGATTTGCGTACTTAGGTTTCATGGGTGTCACCTTGACATTTCGTTTGGCAATATCCAAACCCCAAGTGAAGATAAACTCGATTAAACCAAGCACGCTCGCTATAAACAACAACATGGAATTGTATTGGGAAAAATTCTACAATATGATGTCAAAACATTAGTGGGTGAGTTCGAATCAGCTCGAAATGCGTGTTACAGGCACATATTTCCTATATAGACATTTAACTGGAATTATAAATATCAGTATAAAACAGCGAGTCAAGAAGTCTGATGTTAACGAAATGTTTGCTCTCACATCCCCGTAGTATCACTTATTCCTGGTCGCAGGCTTAAGCGAAATGAGGGATGGGATTAGCTTCCACGAGCCCGTGAGAGTTAGTAAAGCCGTAAGCCAACACTATTCCGAATTACTTTGCATTAACCCTCATGTGAGTGAAGAAAAAATATCTTAATTTGAGTGACTAAGGTCCTTGAGTGACTATAGGGTACCCTATATGCAATTTTTCTTAAAACTTATTTTATTTTAATTTTTTTTTGCAATTATGAAATTTATAACAGATTTTGCTAAAATTACATAAATTGAAAACAATTTTGCATTAGCTGCAACATGTCAGCTTTCGAAGAACATTCTGTAAAAAAACATAAATAATCCAACATATCACATCAGTGAAAAAAATGATCGATAGTAATAAAAAAATTTTGGTTATTTTTTTTGAAATAAACAAAAATATAAACATAAATTAAATGAAATAAATAAACAGAAATACAAACAATGAAATGCAACGACAAATAACACAAAACTTTTAAATATTTGCATACTATTTCTGTCAAATATTGTGTAAAATATATAAAGGTGGTACCTTTGTTACTCTAATTCATACCACTAAACTACTTTTTGCTCTCACGTGCGTCCAAATTGTAAAATTTCTCATTTTTAAGTGTGATCGTAATCTATCAACTGAACTAGAAGTTCTCATAAAATTAAAACTTTTTATTATGACTAGAACATACAAAGCTAAACCTTTAAAAGTGCAAAAGGTACCCGGGTACCTTGTCACTCACATAAGGGTTAATACCATAAAAAATTGTCCGTGGCATGAATGGTAAATCATGTCGGGAATATAGGACTCATATTCCCCTTGTTTCACAGATTTCGGATCAATAAAACAGTTTTTTCTAATTTTTATTCGGACATTTACTGGCCGTGAGATTGAAGCACTTAATAATCATGTTAACTGCGAATATTTCGATGGAACTAATTCAGCCATTTCTTGAGTCCGTCGAGGATCGGTGGAAGAATAGTTAAACAGAGTTAACAGTTGCTTCGGTGTCTGTTTTAGGACGGAATCAACTATAAGCAAATTTGCGCAAAAACCTTCAGATCACGGAATCAAAAACGAAATACATATATGATTACTGCAAGGAGGCAAAAGGCTGAGATTTCTCGTTGGATGACATCGAGGATTGCACCCCGGTTTAAAGTATTAAAGTCCCGAAAAATATCGCTTAAAATGAATTTGAAAATTTATAAAACGCTGATACGATCAGTCATTAAATTTGGTTTATAGTCTTATCGGTTAAGAAATGGCCCAACTCCGTTCCAGGTGGCCCCAATCCTATAAAAATCAGATAAAAACGGACGAGTTTCGTTCTAGGTGGTCATATTCCAAAACTTATTTCAAAAATCATTTAAGAATCTCATTTCTACTCAACTGACCCAATCCCATCATAATCGTTTTAAAAAATGACTGAGTTCCGACAAAAGTGTCCATATTCCAATTAAGATCATTCTATCCAAATTGAATGGTTGGTGTAATTACAAGTGGTTGTTAACGTTATCGACGAATTGTCTTCCCCATCACATAAAAATTCGTAGATGACGTTTGTCCGCGTTATACAATATATATACCTGTATAAGACGGAAAGACGAAATTAGTACTAAAAATATTTCAATATATTTTTCTCCCATCTCATCACCTTTAATACATAAACGATTATCGCTGATGAATGGGTTATTTGTGGTCGGCTTATCTTCACTTATAAAAGTTAACTGATTTTATCACCGGTGTGGTTCGTAATTTTTCTTTATACGTAAATAATCCTTTAATAAATCATATAATGTATTTACTTTGTAAAATTTTCTTGATGATTAATGCTAAAATAACTCAACCTCCGTTCTCATCTTAAATATTTTGTTTGCTTATGTGTGTCTGTTATAAAAATATTTGAATTAAATTGTAATAAAATAAATATTACAATAAATTTAAAGATTAAAGATAATAAAATTAAAAATAAATATAATACAACAACAATACAATATACGTAAGTACTTATATAATAATAATAATAATGAAAAATACAAATGAAGAAAGAAGCTTACGTTAGCATAAAGAAGTTTTACCCCCTTCCGTCTATCAATATATACGAGTATATTCACCGTCAGGTAATTAAACGAAGACGGTTGAATTTTTGGTTTTTGTACCGTTTGAATAAAAACCATCACAATACAAAGGTTTTACTCGTGCGGCATTCATTAAAAAAATAAATAACACAAACATGCACACATTTTTATAATAATTCTGAGCAACTGGTAAATTCAGATTACAAATTTTGTTAAAAGGTACTAAAAGCACAATCAATAATATAAAACTAATTTATATCGTGAATTTATATCGTGAATTTTAAGTTTTCGCTATTAATCACATATTTTAAACATTATTTTAAACAGCGCCCGCGCGATGTACAAAAACAAAAATGTTTCACACCTTTATAATTTATTATTTATTTATTTGCACCAAATTATTTCGTTCACACCCCTATAGATTTACCATTCAATCATTCATTCGACATTATTTTAGTCTTCATTACATAAATTCGCAGCTTTTTCACCCAAATGTTTTTAAATTTACAGGTAACATATAAAATTAATTATTTATTTGTTTTTTTTTGTTTTAATGCTAAACGGCAGATTAATTATATTTTATAATATATTTTACTTTGCGGCAAAATTATAAAAAATATATTTATAATAATAATATAATTATAAATGTTGTGTGCCCCGCCATCAATTGCTTTGACATAAATTGTACACTGTCATTTTAATACTACATTATGCTATTAAGTAACAGGTGGCGAGCTATATGGTCTAAGCAAATGATGCCAGGCATACAACAATATATAGTAATATAAATAAATTTCGTTGATTTATGTTATATTATGTTTTTATTTTTAAATTTGAGTTATTAAATTAATTAAAAATAATTAATATATTTTCTTAACGTTATAATGCATTTTATACAGCGGAATTCTTTCCAATTATATCGCCACTTTTTGAATGAACCATGTGCCCATCAAATTCTAATGTTGTGTTTTGTTTATTTAACAGTGTATTATTGTGATGATGATTGTTGTAATTATTATTTGGTAGATTTAATGGTACATTTTCGTCTCTGAAAATAAGAACAAAAGTAAATTTTAAAATTAATCCAAAATTATTAAAAAGTGTAATGGCTTAGTGCCAATACATACTGGTTCTAAATAAATTAACAAGTAAGCGATATTTAAAATAATCTAAGATCTAACTAAATTAAAAAGGATATATGCCATGTTCTATCAAATAGTATACAGCCAAGGCCATAATAAAAAACCAGTGTCTATATATAGGACTTTTGACCTAATTAATTTTTAGTCTTAATGTACATATTTGACTCACGCAACAATCGTTGCGAGAATTTCCGCCTAAACGTATACTATTTGTGTTTTCGCCCCCAAATATAGTTTTTGTTATTTGTTAGAAATTTGACCGGTTATGTTTAGATGAAATATGAAGTTAAACCCAACTAGGGAAGAACTAACTTTATGACTAGGTTAGCACAAATTTCTCTCACGTCTGTATACGCGTTAGAACTAAATTAATCATAAATCAACAAAAATAATAAAAAGTGTTTAACTAACAATCGTTTAAGTCAGTCAATGTGACAGTATTTGTGAAAATGGAAAGAATTGAGTATTGAGCTGTCATTAAATATTTAATTTTGAAAGGCAATTCGCCTACACACTGCAAATCACAGACGAATTTGCAGCTAAATTTAAACATGGCCGCACTGGCTTGAATGACAACGGACAAATGAACGTTTGGGACGTCCAAAAACTGCAACCACTGATGATAATATTGCTCAAGTTCATCAAATGGGGCTAAACAACCGTCAGATCAAAGTTAGAGAGAGATAAGAGGCTATGAATATGTCCAAAGAACGTGTTTGTCATGCCTTGAATCGAGATTTAGGAGAGAAAGCTGTCCGCGTTTTGAGTGCCGCGTTTGCTCACTTTTTACCAGAAACGTGCTCGAATAAAGAGGCGCCTGCTAGTTACTGTTGATGAAACTTGGATACACCCTTACACTCAAGAATCAAAAATACAGCCAATACAGTGGACCACTAAGGGGAATCGGCTCCGAAAAAGGCAGAGGTTCTGGAAAGTGATAACGACTGTTTTCTGGGACAGTCATGGAGTTATCTTAATCGATTATCTTCAAAAAGGGGAAACCATTAAAGGATCATACTACTACGCTTGATTACTTAACACGCCGAAGGCAGAAATTACAGAAAAACAGCCACATACAATGCGCCTTCTCACACCTTAGCGGTTGACATGGCGAAAATCCACTAATTACGGTTTTAACTGGTTGGCCACCCCCCTGACTCACCAGATCTAGCGAGAACAAGCGACTTTTTGCAGAGAAAGACGTCAAGTACTATTTGGACGGGAAGAGCATGGCTGGGAGAAGTGTAAAGATTTACAAAGGGGAGTTGAGGGATATAGAAAAAAGAAAAATAAATTTAAAGAAAAATGACTTGTATTTTTGTTAGGTCGAAAATTTTTCAAACAACCATAGTATTGGTAGACAAAGGAAAACAGTGACATTTAGGCGAATTAACAATTGACATTTAAGGTAATATTTGAAAAGTTTGAACCAATTATTTAGTTTTCAAATTTTCTATGCAGAAATTCATAAAATGCAAAATAAATTACTAACCTAAAAAATTAAGATTTTAATGCCCTACAATTTTTTAATTTCCCAAAGAAATTGAATATCTCCTAAATATGTTTATTACCTCTGCTAGTATGATTTTCAGAATGCTATAGATTAGGACTGATTTATTCCAAAAAATTTGAAAAGCTAAACTTTACAAGAATTTCCAGACGAGGTCTCCTGGGTAACATTTTATTTTATTTTTTATTTTATTTTTATTTTAGTGAATTAATCGTAATATAAATTACAGTACAATTTTAGCAATAAAAAATATATCAAATGAAATACATAATTCTGGTTATTATAATAAATTATTTAAAATAGTTTTCCTTTAAAGATAGTCTGATTCCAGATTTCGTCATATTAAAATCACAAAACATACTTAATTGATTATAAAACTTCGACATTAAATTCAAAGGTTCGTCACATCCATAATTAGTTTTATGAAAATCTAATTTCAGAAGGGTTCGAGTACGTAGATTCCTCACAGGGGCATACAAGTTAAGGTTAAATAATAAATACGGGCTGACTATTTCGCCATTTAGTAAATTGGAAATGAAAATAGCCCCAGCATGCTGCCGACGAATATCAAGTGGCTCAAGTTTTAGAGATTTACATCGCTCGGTATATGGAGGGAGGCCTAAAACATTCTCCCACCACATTCTACGATTATCAAACCCAATAGTTTTCCAGGCATAGAAAATTAAGAATGATTTCTGAACCGCCTCAATTCTCTTGACATGATTACTGTAACTTGGACACCAAACACATGACGCATATTCAAGTAGTGAACGGACAAGAGATTGATATAACGAGATCAAAGCTTTCGGGTTATTAAACTCTTTCATAATTCGTTTAAGAAATCCTAACATAGAACAAGCCTTTGCAATTATCAAATCAATATGCCGATTCACTGATAAGGTTTGTGTAAACATAACCCCAAGATCTCTTACTTCAGTTATTCTTGATAACTTATCAATATTAATACAATAATCATGTATTACATATGACGATGAGCGGGTAAATGACATAATTTTACATTTCTTGGTATTCAAAAATAATAAATTATTTTCACACCAATGGCTAATTGCATCAATGTCCTTCTGAAGATTAAATGAGTCTTGCGTATTATTTATAGGGGAAAATATTTTTAGATCATCAGCATAAATTAGACAACGAGCGAATTTGACACATTTGGTGATATCGTTCAAGAATAAAATGAAGATAAGGGGTCCAAGATGGGAACCCTGTGGAACTCCCGAATGCACTTTTATCGGATTAGAAAATCTGTCATTGATTTTTACAAACTGTATGCGTTCAGTAAGGTATGATTCAATCCATTTTAACAAATTATTAGAAATGCCAAAAGATTTTAATTTTTCCAATACAATAGCATGGTTGATTGAGTCAAACGCCTTACTAAAGTCAGTATAAATGACGTGAAGTTGCGCCTTAGCCTCAATCACCTCCAAGGCACGTTTTGAAAATTCCATTAAATTCGACACGGTAGATCTTCCACGGAAAAACCCATGTTGTTCGTCAACTATAAATGACTTCAGACCGAATACATGTGGTCACAAACAATTGATTCGAATAATTTAGGGATCGCTGATAGTATAGAAATGCCCCTATAATTAGAGACATCATTCCTATTACCGGATTTGAAGATTGGAACAATTTGTGAGGATTTCCAAACAACTGGAAAAATTCCCGACGAAAGTGATCCATTGAATAATATTGATAGAAGAAATGCTAGCTCATGACCAAGTTTTTTTAGGAAACTTGAAGGAACACCATCTGGGCCACAGCCATCTTTAAACTGAGTGAGTGATTTGATAATATCCTCCGGGGTGATACGAGGTATATGCAAGGTGGTGTTTGTACTATTATATGACTTATTAACATTATCTAGTCTATAAGTATTTTGGAAGAAAGAACCAAATAAGTTGGCTACGTCTATAGAGTTATTGCCCGAAACATTATTGTAAGACATTGTCGACGGAAAACCGCATGTTTTCCTTCTAGACTGAACGAAATTCCAAAACGATTTCGGATTTAATATCAAATCATTTTGAACCTTGTTGATATAGTTTCTATAAGCTATTTTATGCATGGAATCAAATTCATTAGATACAGAAGAAAAGGCCAATTTAACAGAAGCATTGTTGGATCTTTTCCATTTCCGATATAATTTCTTCTTGCGATTACCTAAATTAATCAAGCATTTATTAAACCACGGAGGATTATTTCGATTATTCTTAAAAACAGAAATTGGAACGAATCTGTCGATACCACTAAACAAAATATTATAAAATAGTTGCACATCATGATCTAAGTCATTAAATGAGACCTGTGTGGGGTTTGCTAGTACCCCCATCAGGCGCCTCCCCGGGTGGCGGATAGGGGAACGCTTGCCAGATATGGTAGGTACCGGGGAAATTAAATACTCGGGGCGGACCAAAAACTAGCACACCAAAGCTAAGGTGGTACTACATACGCCGATGGCTGCGTGGCTAAGAGGGTGCTTAGTCGTTAGTATGTGAACTCCGAATTTGGCGTCATTCGGTTTAAACCCATAGCCTTCCTATGATAACGCAGAGCTCTGTCATAGGCGACCGTTAATTTCTCGTGCTACTCGTGGGAATAAAATAAAAATTTAAGATGAAAAATAATGATGAAAATAATAGCCTAATAATATTAGGAAACGAGACGGATGCGTCTATAGAAGCATCAAATCAACCGGGCCGCTCCATACCTTCTTCGGATGTTAGTACCATAGATTCTGGGAGGAAGCAACCCTTGGCAAATAAAGGGAACAACTTTCCTAAGAGCATGAAAATGTTGAGATCACCACCTCCACATGTAACTAGACGTACACTACAATTAGAGACAATTGTGCCAACAGCGACTGCCTCCACAGTAACTGCAAAAGACGCAGTCTCCATTGAAAAAGGAACTTTATTACAAATGCCGAGTGCATCAACAAACATTATAAACAGCGAGGATCTGTTAACCAAGTTTCAGAAAATGGAGAAACTAATCGCGCAGCTGAGTAATGAAGTTGCTGAACTGAAGAGAGAAAACTCTACACTAAAAAATAAAAACAAGGTTAAAAATAGTAAAGCTGAGGTTTCAGCACGAGCTAACAACCTGCCTGTCAACCATATTCAGCCATCAACCAGTCAACATCATTCAAATAACTCCAACTGGCTGCTGCAGCAATTTCCAGTCTCTCAACAAAATAGATTTAATGCTCTGAGTGTAGAGGATTATTTCACAGATGAGGACGAACTGGAAGCAGAAGTTTCCAGAGCTAATAACAGAAACCCTAAGAAACGTAGGCGTACAAAAACGAAAACTCCCCCAAAAAATAATACACAAAGTGTGAACAGTAACACTGAACAGAAAAACCCAAAAATACCATTGCCTCCACCCATTAATGTGAGCAATATCAATAATTTCGAATTTTTTCGACAAAATATAATAAAAAACACTAGTGAATCAACTAATTTTAAGGCGCTCTCAAATAGTGACATTAGGATTACCTTTGAAAATGAAAATGATTACAGAAATGTCAAAAAATTACTGGAAGAATTAAAAAATGAATCTAGCAACCAACTAAAAAATATTCAATATCACACCTACCAGCTGAAGAGTGAAAAGGCCTATAGAGTGGTTATCAGAGGCTTACCTTCTTCTATTAGTCACGATGAAATTAAAGCAGACTTAGAAAAAATGGGACATGAAGTCGCAGGTATTACCAACATATACAAAATGGTCACAATTGATGGTGTAAAAGTCAGGAAACACTTTCCATTGTTTTACATCGACTTAAAACAAAAAGACAACAATAAAGAAGTATACAATATCAAGAAACTTGCGTACTGTATAGTTAAAATTGAGCCACCTAACAAGACAAGGGGAATTCCACAGTGTACGAATTGTCAACAACTTGGACATACCAAGAGCTTTTGCTATCGTCAAACCAAATGCGTTAAATGCGCGGAAAATCACCACACGACAACATGCAAGAATACACCAGATATCGCGCCTTCTTGTGCTCTTTGTCAAGAACAAGGGCATACTGCAAATTATAAAGGATGCAGAGTATATCAGAACAAAATTAAAAGTCAACAGAATAATAGAACAAGCGCAGTGCAGCGATTACAAACCAAAGTTGCTAAACCACAAACAGCAATCACACCATCCACAGTTGGATTATCCTATGCGCAAATCACCAAAGAGTCTAATAACATTGAAATTATTAAAATGCTTAGCCAAATTCAACAGTCACTTGGTCATTTAGCAGAGAAGGTGGCAAAACTGGAAATCTGTATCTATCCACCAAGCGAAAAAGTCAACATACTCACAAATGATTAACTCGTTCCTATGCATTGTAGCTTGGAACGCTAATGGGCTCAACCAACGAGCCCAAGAACTGGAAATATTTCTCCATACAAACAACATTGATATTGCGCTGATTTCAGAGACGCACTTCTCCAACAAAAGCTTTATCAGAATAAGGGGTTTTAATTCCTACTGGACAACCCATCCTAGTGAAAGAGCCAGAGGTGGTTCAGCTGTACTAATTAAAAATAATACCAAACATAATCAACAAGAGGATATTCGTGAAAACTATTTGCAAGCAACTGTTATCTCAATCCAATATAATGGCGCAGATCTGAATATTGCAGCAGCGTACTGTCCTCCACGGCATACACCAACGAAGTTACAATTTAATAACGTCTTCAATAAGCTCGGTCCAAGATTTATTATTGGTGGGGACTACAATATAAAACATACAGCTTGGGGTTCCAGGCTTATTTCTCCTGGGAAAGGAAACACCTTGTTCAATGCCATTCATGAAAACAAATGCGAATATCTGTCCCCAGGGGGGCCAACGTATTGGCCAACGGATACAGGAAAAATACCAGATCTACTGGATTTCTTCATCATAAAAGGTATTCCTCTAAGTTACACTAGAGTCGAAGGAATTAACGACCTAACATCTGACCACATTCCTGTACTGTTGTCAGTAAGCGCTATAGTAATAAAGAAACAGAAAAAGCAAAACCTTACTAATAGATTCACGGATTGGGACATCTTCAGAGAAAAATTGGAAGAGCTAGTTGAATTAAAAGTTAGCATTAAAAGCAACGAAGAATTGGAACAACAAACAAACAATTTCATTGAATACACTCGAATGGCTACCAGATTAGCTACTCCTGAATTAAAGGACAAAGCGGAGATTGAAGTCAAATACCCGGCTGAAATCAGGGAACAAATCAAGGCAAGAAGAAGGGCGAGGAGAATATGGCATCTCACCAGAAATCCCGCTGATAAGACAACTTTTAATCGAATAAGTAACAAAGTCAATAGGCTAATCAAAAATTTCAAACAGAATTGCCTCGATAACTACTTAAGCGGGCTAGGTCCAGAAATGGATAAGGACTACTCGTTATGGAAAGCAACCAGAAGATTTAAACGACCTGTAGTTCGAGTACCACCTTTAAGGAATGCTCAAGGCAGTTGGGTTCGACAAGACAAAGAAAAAGCGGATTTCTTTGCTCAACACCTAGCAGCAGTATTCCAACCCCATGACATTCAATCCAACATTGATGTAACACCCGTTTATCAACCAAATCAGGACTTTAAAAGGGTTACGCCAATGGAAATTGCTGAAGAAATCGACAAAAATCTTAATCATAAAAAAGCACCAGGAATTGATGAAATATCACCGGGTCTATTCAAGGAACTGCCACGTAAAGCAATCATCTTGATCACATACTTATTTAATGCCTGTATGAGATTGAAGTATGTACCCAAATGCTTCAAAATGGCCCAAATAATTATGCTAAAGAAACCAGGTAAACCAGATGAAGAAGTATCATCATACAGACCAATCTCACTGCTTCCGGCCTTATCAAAGCTGTTCGAGAAACTGCTACTAAAACGTCTAAAGCCAATGGTAAACGTTCCTGATTTTCAATTTGGATTCAGGAATAACCACTCCACAATAGATCAAGTCCACCGAATAACTGCGGTAATAGAGCAAGCGTTAGAAGAAAAGAAATATTGCCCCGCCGTATTTCTGGATGTATCCCAGGCCGTTGATAGGGTTTGGCATGAGGGATTGACATTCAAGATGAGCAAAATGCTACCACAAAACTATTGCCAGCTGCTTGAATAATACCTCTCTGATCGCCAATTCAGAGTCATTCATGAAGAAACATGTTCGGACTTTTATTCAGCGATTGCGGGAGTTCCGCAGGGAAGCGTATTGGGTCCCCTCCTCTATCTTCTTTATACTGCGGACATACCTACGACGAATAAAACATTCATCGGCACGTTCGCTGACGACACTGTAATTATGTCAGTAGACGAATCTCAACCAAGAGCAGTGGAAAATCTTCAACGAGCAATGAACAACGTTACTAAATGGACAATTGACTGGAAAATCGCACTGAATGAGCTCAAATCAACCTATGTGACATTTACGCTTCGACATAAAAATAACACTCTTCATATATACCTCAATGGGGTGCAAGTGCCGCAGGCTGAATCGGCAAAATACCTTGATCTGCATTTAGATTCAAGGCTCAACTGGAAACATCACGTGAGACAAAAAGCTGAACAGATACGATTGAAACAACGTCAAATGTACTGGTTAATTGGACATCATTCCAAAATGAACCTGTATTGCAAAAGACTGGTATACCAGACTATCTTCAAACCAATATGGATGTATGGTGCGCAGCTATGGGGTTGTACACCTAAATCCAATAGAGACATTATACAACGAAGCCAAAATAAATTTCTTCGAATGGTCACCAACGCCTACCGATTTGTGACTAACAAGGAAATCCACAATGATTTAGAAATACAATTGATAGACGACGTTATCCGGGAATGTGCCATAAAACATGAAAAGAGACTTCTTACCCACACCAATCTTGAGGCCGTACAACTACTGGACAGCACAGACGAAGTAAGGCGGCTCAAACGAATCAAACCACATGAGCTAACCGTATGAAAATTATAAACCAAGGGAACTGGACACTGGTCCAGCAGACCCACACAAGTTTATGCTTATCTCATAAGTACTAATGTCAACCTTACTAATGAATTAATAATGTTTAAGATTGTAGTAGCCATATCAATAAAGTTGTTAAAAAAAAAAAAAAAAAAAAAAAATTAAATGAGAAGCGCGCATTCCAGTCAATTGATGAGAAAAATGAAATCAGGCTATCAAAATCTGCACGTTTAAAATCATAAAATTTAGATATAAAATTATTTTTAATTGAGTTAAACAATAAAAGTTCTGATTGGTTCAGATTGACCTCCATCTACTTATGGTTAATATCATTAACAATATATGGAACGGGTGCTTCGATTACCGTATATAAATTAATCGAATTTGTAAAGAATAAATCCAAAAACCTACCAATGTAGTTAGGAACATCATTAATCTGGATATAACCATAAGATAAGATGGAGTCAATACATGAAGTTTCAACAGTCGATGTCACGTTACAAGGTATGATATAATTTACATCCACATCATATACCCATTTGACATTAGGTAAATTAAAGTTTCCCAGAATTAGCACGTTGTCGTCTATGTTGGTTGAAGATGAAATTTTAAACAAACACTGTGTATATTTAGTATACACCTCAGTTTCCGAATTCGGTGGAATATATAAACCAATGACATTTATTGATTTCTTACAGATGTTCAGCTTTACACATAACAGTTCTATAGTTGGGTCGCAATCAACTGTATCACTTACGATAGTAGAGTGGACAGCTATGAGTATCCCACCACCTTTTGATTTAGAACTATTTAATTCAGATCGATCCCGTCTATAGACAATGTATTCCGCAGGAAAGTACTCCGCATTGTAAATATCAGCATTCAAATTAGTTTCGACCAGTACATATACCGGATACCTAGATGCACAAACAAAACGATAAACCTCAGAAGATTTTGAAGCAATGCCACGAACGTTTTGGAAATAGATGAAATTTGAGTTAATATCAACACCGACATTACTATCAGATAAGGTTATATACGCATTCGAGGCTGCTGGCGAACTCCGCGAAAATTTGCCTTCTGATTGAAGTTATATTCCTTAATGAGGAGATGTTCGGGCCATGCCTCGGCCTTCATTATGGCTTCAAAGCACTCAACAGGAACACCAACCTTATATGAAACATATCCAGCGTTCTTTTCAAAACGTGTGCAATTTGCATCCACAATACGAAGATTATTTTTTACGAAATTTTTAAATTCAATGTCAGTAACGGTTGGCTGTTAACGGGACACGAAGATCCATTTTCGCGGTGTGATGGCTCCAATAGAACCAATGCCCTCTGTAGCTGTACCAATTATAACATCTTTCCCAACTTGCATCTTTCCATTATTTTGGAAAGCCTTATTTGTAAACGTTATGGGTTTGTTTTGCAAAGTAGCGCCTTCGTCATTATAGCTTTGGTGTGTACGTGTATTATCAGCATTCTTCTTGTTGCATTTACGTTTATGTTTAATTTTGTGTGTAGGTACTTGTTCGTTTTGATCAGAAATAACGGCATTAACGTTGTCATTAATTTTATTCTTATTATTATCATAATTATCTTCTCAATCAATGTTATTATTGTTTGTATTTGAAAATTTACTAATATTATGATGAGTTTTATGAGTTTTATTGGTACTGTTATCGATTAAGTTATAACTTCGATCGTCATTCGTCATCACCGGAGTTATTGTATTTGTTACCGGTACCACTGATTGATCAATAAAATGACGATTATTAATTTTATGTAAATTCGAAGATACGAGGGTATATCAAAAAGTCTTGCAATATCATATGAAAAAAACGAGTGAGTGAGACAACAATATATTTTTCAAAACCATTTTTTGTCACGATGAAACTTCTAGAAGAACATTTCGATGTAAATTTTACGGTTCGTTTGTTTTTGTCAATTTAGTAACATGTGTTTTGAATTTTTCTTAAAATGAATGAAATTGAATATCGCGCCGTTACTAAATTTTTCTATAAAGATGGACGAAATGCAATTTATATATTCAACTATATATCAAAAGTTTACGGCGAATCTGCACCATCATATGCCACAGTAACAAAGTGGGTAAAATTATTCAAAAGTGGTTGGGAGTCATTATAAGACGATAACCGCTCGGGTCGGCCAGCAGATGCTATTAGCCATGAAAACGTAATTTTGGCTGATTCTATTGTATTGGAGGACCGGCGTATTTCTGTTCCGCGGTTAGCGTGGAGACTTTCTCTTTCATACGGTACCACATATACTATATTACATGACCACCTTCACATGTCGAAAGTAAGTGCGCGATGGGTTCCCCGTTTGTTGAATGCTGAACAAAAAAAAATGCGTGTTTAAACTTCAAAGGCGATTTTAGATATGTACAAAGCAGATCCAGAAAATTTCTTGGGTAACATAATAACAGGCGATGAAACATGGCTTCATCACTGGGATCTGGAATCCAAACAAGAATCGATGCAATGGATTAAACGTAGTGAACCACCACCAAAGAAATTGAAAACTCAACCGTCTGCTGGTAAGGTTTTGGCAACAATTTTTTGGGATGCTGAAGGAATTTTGATAATCGATTATATGCCACCGAAAACCACAATCACAGGCATATATTACGCAGAGGTTTTGCGAAAATTGAAAAAAGCGATCCGGGAAAAACGGCCAAGGAAAGTTAAGAAAAAAATCTTGCTTCTTCACGACAATACACCAGTGCGCAAGGCTAATATTGCTCAAGCTGCATTAAAGGACTGCGGCTTCGTGGAAATTCCGTATCCACCGTACAGTCTAGACTTGGCACCCAGTGACTACTTCTCTTTCCCAATTTGAAAAAAACACTAAGGGGCCGGAAATTTTCCAGTGACTATGAAGTACAGTCTGTTGTAAATGAATATTTTATGGAGCAAAAGAAATCTTTTTTTTTAGAGGGTTTAGGTAAGTTAATTGATCGATGTGACAAATGTATAAACCTTAAAGGAGATTATGTCGAAAAATAAAAATATTGCTGTCTCTCTCACTCTTTTTTTTCATATGATATTGCAAGACTTTTTGATTTGCCCTCGTATAACCTTGAAATCTTCCTGTAGATTAATCATGGTGTTTTTAATCAGATCGACAGACTTAGATACATTTGACAATAGTCCAATTTGAGACTTCAATAGGTCATCACAATCATCACAAATGTAGCGCAGATTTTTTAGTTGGGCAATTAACTCAAATGTTGTCCTGCTTTTAATGCCAAGACATTTAAAATCGATTGATTTATCACACGCAACACAACAAAAATAATTATCTTTAGCAGTAGAGCCGCAATCATGGCATCGTTTTTCCATTTGTAATCACAAAAACGTTTAACACCACACAGTTATTTTAGAATACACAGTTTATCACAATAAATAGTCCAATGACAGCTATACTCAAAATAAATATAGATTGACTTAACAGTTTATCACCACAAGAATGTTCAAAATAGTTAATATAAATTAACAAATTAAAACAAATTAATTAAAACACAACGGTACAGATCAGCAGTCGATGAAAGAATGAAATGAAGAAAAGACATGAAATGTATCAGGCGGTGTAATGGAAACGAGCAGAAAAAATTCTGTTTAAAGTCATGGACACTACATGGAGGTTGAAGCGGGCGACCGTCTTGTATCAAGATTCTCTCAACTTAAACGTGTTGAGTACGTGACCCATACACCTAACAAGCAGGTAGAGTGATATAGGCTAACAACCTTCTCTTACAAAAACAAATATGTTATAAACCCTAAACAAGGGCCTTCGATTACCATATCGGATTCAACACACGCTTTAAAAAAGGGAACATGGAATGTACATAGCCTTTTAAGATTTCCAGAACCTTTCGAACTAGACAAAGATTTACAGTTCAGTGACGATTTTTACATTAAAGTCGCCCACGATAATGGTGCAAGATGTTATTGATGATTTCCTCCTACTCGGCAAAGATTAGATCTTTGATGACGTCAAAGAACTATTCTTTGTCGACTTGTAGGAAATCATCAAAAACATCTCGCACCTTGATATTAAAATTATCGTGGGCGACTTTAACGCAAAAATCATCGGTAGGAGTGCAGAAAATACATTTATCTTCGCTAGGTCCATATACATGACGATGGTGATGTTAAATTTAGCAATAGAAGCAGCCAGACAAAATAAAACTGCTCGCAAGAATGCCAATATTTCTAAAACAGTTATTTTAACTTTAAAATGTGCTAAATTTTTCTTCTTTCCTACAAGCAAGGTACTTGAACACCTAGAAGAGTGCGATGGTACAAGCAACATCTAGTGAAGTATCTGCACGACTTCATCCTGTGAAGTATCAATACAACTCGTAGTTGAACAAAATTTACATTTAAATTTCGCACGTTAAACGTTTTTTTTTCTATTTTTTGTAAAAGTAAGGCATGAGTGTGCCAAGCACCTTTATCGTGTCTAATGTAATTTTAGTTCATTCATATTCATGTTCTTTAGACATAACGGTTACATGGCTAAAATTTGCCAAATTTAAAAGGAAAGAATTTAATTTTTGTATCTAACGTGATTTTTAATAAATTCCGGGCTGGGCTAACTTCACACAAGAGCAAATGGGTTTTTATTGACTAGTGTTACCTGATGATTTTTTTTATTTTCTGACAGTATATCCGGCGTTAGATCGTACAGAGGTGCCGACATGGACACCGGTTACATAATATTCGTTTGCAAATTGTCATCTACATTCAATAAACAAGCACAAAATACCGTGGATCAGGAGCAGTGGCTTTAACTACCGCAAAACAAACTATTATAGGAAGAAAACCACAGGGATGCCGCAATGATTGGTTCGATGATCAGCTGAAGCAGGTTGTCGAAAATAAACAAAAGCTTCTTGATAAATGGTTGCAAGGAATGGTAGCAGAATACCTCAGTGCAAGGAAAGGTACGACTAAATATCTCCTACAAAAAAGCGCTTCAAAGAAGCTAATCGAAAACGACGGCGACTTCGCGGGGAGAGGAGGTCTTTGCCGAATGTGGTATATTCGCAGAGGAAGTAGAAACACCTATTAGTAGATTGAAAAATGGAAAAACGTCCGGTTTCGATGGAATTCTCACAGAATAAATCAAATATAGAAGCACTGTCATTGCATCAAATCTATAAGATGTTATTGTCGCTTTGGCATCAAGAAAAGCTGCCGTTAAATTGGAAAACCGCGCTCATATGTCCACTGCACAAAAATGTCGATGGCAAAGCTTTATTGAACAGTGCCTATATAAAAGTGCTGGCTAATGTTGTACTTGCCAGACTGCCTCCGTCTCGCCGAAAACATCATCGGCTACTGTCAGTCTGGGTTGGCAGGTCGGCTGGCTAGCATAAACCAACTATACAAACTTTTAGCATGCATATGATAGCATCAACCGCGAGAACCTCTGGGCAAAAAAACTCGTTTCTTTGTGTAAATTAACAACGTCTGGTTCTGTATGTAGAATCATAGTTGAAGTGTCAGATACCTTTGAAATAACATCTGGTGTTCGACTCGTGCCTGTAATGCAATTTTGCGGTAGAGTAAATATGTAGTAAGAAAAAGCAAAATCGAAATTTTCCGCTTGATATTTTATAAGTCGGGCGAAATTCTTGAATACGTAGATGATATCGTGCTTCTTCGCCGAAGACCTAGCGGTATTAAATCCCTTCATGAGAGGTGATAGCTAGAGATAGAGAGAGTGGGACAAAGAGAGAGAAACAGATAAAAAGAAAGAGAGAGCGAGAGAGAAAGAGAGAAAGAGAAAGAAAAAAGAGAGAGAAAAGAGTGAAAGAGAAGGTAGGCAGAGGCAAGAAGTAGGAGAGGGAGAGAGAGTGAGAGTGAAAGAGAGGGCGAGAGATATTCAATTTCTTAAGAAAATTCTTAATTCTAAGGTTAGTAAGGCTAACAAAAACTAATTTGATTGACCATGAAATTTTCACTATACTTTTACCACATAAAAATTATTAACTTTTCAAATGATTTGAAATAGAGAAAGCTCTAATTCAGAACTTTTAGAAAATTAACCACAATATGTTAACGACACCAATTCCGATTCGAAAATCACCTATTCAAATGCCATCCGCAGCAATATCTCCAGTTCCACCTTCATAGTCTGCCGAAAACGTAAAATTAAATGTAAAAGACGCGCCACAAGAAATTCATGTACCACCCGAAATTATCAAAAAATCGATGAAATTAGCGACTGTACCAGCGGCGGCCGATTTACTTAATGAATTATTTATCGCCGGACAAGTAGGTGCAGTGACACGTAGGGAGTGCAAATTTACCGATTTTTCAATTTACCGGTAAACGGTAAATTTTTTGTAAGGTCGGTAATTTATCGAAAATTTACGGGTAAATTGAATTTAAATAAAATTTTAGTACTAGGCCTTAGCTATTAAACCAGTGAAAAATTAATAAACCAGTGCTTGAAACAAATTAGTTTATGCCCTTTCCAATGTATACTGACATGTCATAGAAATCACTCATTTCGTGGTAAAATACGAAATATCAGGGTTAAGAAAATACCTTTTAAGATATCAATAGATTTGAAATCAACTTCATTTATTAGATTTATTTCAAAATGACCTCATCAATTCCGTATATACATACACGGCATCTTTTTTTAATCTCCACGGTTGATGTGCGAAGTTGCATTTCATATTTTTTTTTTCAAATGCGGCGCTTATCCTTTCAATTGAAATTTCTCTTGTGGGTACCTCTATTGCGTACACAAATTCCTTAGCAAGTCCCAAAAAATCCAAGGGTGAGATCTCGGGACTGCGTTGGCCAATAAATATGAAAACCCCTACCAATCATCTTACAAAACTGGTAAAAACAGCTCAGATAGCTCATTCTGAACAAATTCGAGATAAATATTTTCGGAAAGGCATTCTGGCGCATAATATGAACCGATAAGGTTTCGACCAATAACATCAGCCCAAACATTAACGCTGAATTACCTTTGGAAAGAATCCTGCCTTTCTTGTGTGGATTTTGGCTTTTACTGCCCCAAAGAAGCAGATTATGTTAATTCACAATTCCCTCACGGTTGAAGACTCATTTGTCCACAAAATCCATAAATCTACAAAACTTCAGCCCTCTAGCATTATCACCCTTTTCGTGACCTAGAACAATTAACAATTTAACAAGAATAAAGTGAAACACACGGGCACTTCCGGTAGCAGATAGTGACATATTGACTGAAGAGGACAAGGCAATTAACACCCGGTTTACTTATTTTTAAAATCTATCATTAACTTAAAACACATTTTCTTAGCCCTGGCATAAATAACTATGACAAAATAATATCTCGTATTTTGACCCAAAATGAGGGTTTTCTATGACATGTCAGGGCATAAACTAGAGATTTTTTTAAAGCAAAATTAATTTCAAAATAACCATAAGTTTTTTTTTAAATTTATTTAGATTGTGACGTTTTCATAATACTACACATTTTTTTGGATTTAGAAGCCCATAAGTCATTTTTCTAAAACCAATTGTATTAAATAATGATTTATTAAGAATAAAATTGTAGAATACAATAAAAGTTATTTCGTGACTCTACGACTACAAACACAAAAGTAACCATTTAAGGTGAGATTTTGAGTTATTTAACCGTTTGAGTCCCAGGGGGTATTGAAAAAACAATGTCGAAGAATCTCAAACAGCGCAATTGTGCTTTCTCTAAATGAGAGCTGTAATACATTAAAAGGAGCTGTGTAATGTACTTGCTTCAGTACATCTGAGCGAGCGACTTCGACAATCGGTAACGCACCGTCAGTTGTCGACAATGTTCGAAATGTGTTGGGTTTCTCGACATAAAATCTCAACAGAGCGATCGCGCTGCTTAGGACTCAAACGGTTAAAACAAACTTAAAATATTATAGTTCATTTACCGGGCTACTTAGAACATCAATTCCATGGGATGAAAGCTTCCAAATGACCCCCTCCCTCTCCAATCTACCAAAAAATGTTATCGGTCCACGCGCCCACTCTGTATAAGTTCATTTCGTTTCATTAAATATAATTCATTATATAAATCTTCAGTAGGTATAGCTACTTTATTCTACATAATAATTAATGAGTGAATTCTATACCTTATATAAATCCTTTGCTCGATTAAATTTAAAATATGCCCTCCATTTTTTTTCAATGAAATGCGCCTTGTTATATACTAGCACTGAACTGCGCGCTATTAATCATAAATATATTTTTACCGAAAAAATCGGTAAATTTGTAAAAATTTACCGATAAATCGTAAATATATTTTGTACGGTAAAAACGGTAAATCGGTAAATCGGTAAACGGTAATGCACTCCCTAAGTGACAGCTTCGACACTTAGATTGGGAGATACTGGATTCGAATCTCACAAAAGGCAGGATGCAAAACGAATTTTTTTCATCGATAACGAACATAACTAAGACGCTCTCTTGGAGCGCAGAATTCAGCGTCGACCCATCAACCCACCGTCAATGTCAATAGTGAAGTGAGTGGCGCGTGCTTGAATGAAAAGGGGTGTATTAATTGACTTTTGACATTAAATCCATTAAATAATTAATATTTTGAAAAAGAAAAAAAAAATCATAGACATCAACTACGGTATAAGTGAACAATCGTACACGCAGCTACATCATCGATTACTTTAAAAACGAACTCTTCAAATAAGAATAGCGGCGAATCATCGTGTTCATCGAATGGTAAAGCTGAATGGAAATCGGCTCAGGATTACAGTCGTAGGTGGCCTAATGGCCAGAGTCTTTGGAATGATCAGAACAATTGGCCACCGCCTGAAGATGATGATCAACCGTTTTACTGAAGTTTATATTAACGAGGCACATACAAACCACCGTATGATAAATGAGAGCATATATAGTAAGAACATTCCGATTAACCAGAGGGGTAAAAATCCATAAACACAAAAAGAGTACCAAAAAGAGTGGTCGGCAAAGCCATATTCGCATTCCTCGGCACTTTCTAATTGGAAGGCAATTTTCATCTCTATCCGAACGCTAAATAGAGGATAGTAATTGTTTATCAAAATACTGGGACACCGTAAGGCGCATCAAGCACCATTTTTGCATATGTGGTACCGCGACCATCTTATACTATTCTGAAAGTACAAAACAAATGAAAGGTACAGGTCAATACAGTTTTTTCTTGTGTTTTTTTAAGCTAGGAAATATTAACGTTGCAAAGGATTTAAGAAAGCAATACGCTAATGAAGAAATATAGAAACCTTCCTAGCTGGGGATGCAAAAATTTTAGCATGTGGATCGTATTTTGATTTGCCTGTCTACGTCCCCTTTAAAGTTAAGCATGTAAAAACACCCATGATAAATAGGGTAGAATTTATAGACAAATTGGAATCAAATTTAAAATTACCATTTTTCTTAATATTCCCCATCCGCTGCCATCAAGAAGATCGATGTCTATTACGATATACAACCAAAGTCGTTGACTTAAATAATGCGATTAGTATGTGAGTCTAATTGAAAATAAAATTTCTCCATTATCTGCTATTATTTCGTTTGAATTAAGACAAATCATTTTGAAAAACAAAAATAAGAAACAGCATCAAGTACCATTTATGTTTTGTCTACGTACAACATATCTAAATAGGATTTGTTTTCTTTTTATATTTATACAACAAAAAAAAACATGTAACGATACTCAAATTTATAAATTTTCATCTCATTCCCCATATTCATCTTGTTTAACTAAGTATGTAGAGTAAGTAGTAACGAACATTAAACATCCAGAACAAAGCAAAAAATAAAAATTCTTATTCGTCTCCACCACGACATGCGATAATCAATCATCTTATTCCCCTAAATTTATTTGTCTGCGTTCCACCGTCTTCTTCTTCATCTTGTGATTCGCATATTCCACTCAGTTTTTAAAATTCATTTTTAAAAAGTCATTTCCGTGGAAATGTTTCTAGTTTGAAAAACTTTTTCTCGCACTCCGATACGCGTGACAAAATTTTATCTCCCGAATTTTGTGTTCTAATTGTGTCTCTATATAGATGTGAATATATAGGCCTACATTTATAGGGTGATGGATATTATATAACGACTTCTTCTTCTTTTTCTTCTTTACTTTATTACATTACATCGTTTCTTATAATTGTTATTCTGTCTTATAAATTTTAGAAATTTTAAAAAATATTTTTTTTATCGTTTAATGTAATTTGAATAAAGTATTTGAAAAATGTAATTTTTCCTTTTATTTCACATTGGTTTTTCTAAAACAATTTCCATTTAACGTTTTAAGAACATGTATACATAATTTGTGGGTTTAAATTATGTGGTGGTGATGGTGGTTTAATATAAAAACACAGTGCAGTAAAATGAATTTGATATTTTTTTTGGGGTACAACAGCCATATCCACTTTAAATTTATGCTCGTAAGTTTTAAGCATTTTTTTTTGTTTTAATTTAGTTTTCTATTGCTTAAGATGTTTGTGCTACAGGATGTTACATCAATGGAACACTGCAACAACTATGTATTTAATGTGTATACATTAGATAGACCACATACTTAATTAAAATATACATTTGGTGTTACAAAATTGTAATTTTTCAATGGATATTCATTTCATGGTGCACAATTTTTCATTAATCACCGCTAGGAGTAGCACAATAATTTTGTTTAATTAAAAAAGAACACTAAGTCGCGATGGACCTTATAGCTTTGTCAATAAGTCAAATATAACTCTTTAACCTGCTTACACAATTGACATACACACCTGCATCCCTACCCTAGGAAATCATATTAAAATCTTAAGTTGCTCATTATTTTCTTTAATTTTACTTTAGCTGGGTCTGATAAAGTTGCTGTTTATTACGCAATTGTGTAGTTGTCCTAGGGGCCCACAGTTGGGCGGGTAAATTATACGATGTATTTTACACGGGCTTTTACAAGTAAATGACATGTAAGTTACAGTAGATTGTGTTTTACATTATGAAACAATAAATATTAACTTTTGTATGACAAGCGCGCCATCTATGATTTAAAATAATAATTATTAGTAAAATTGACTGCGAAACGTTGAAAATAAACAAAAAAAAAGTTTCATAACATCTCTGTTGCTGGATGTGATAAATTCATTATAAGTTGAAGCTTTGGTTAAGGTTGTTGGTGTCAAAAGAATATCAACTTTATTTTCACAGTACGAAACTTTTCAAAAATATTCAGCAATGAGACATCTAATTTGTAACGCTCTTAAACAATGAATCATATTTCTTGTTAAGCAAGAAATAGTCAATTCGGTACAACTTTAATCATGAATCTTCACACCGAAACAAAACACAGAAAGAATGGCGCTGCGTACATTGAAAATAATCGTTCAGTTGTGTTAACTCAACGTGCATATCGTAGAAAATATCGTGGCCAACAGATAAGACAACACTATTCGTCGTTTGGTGTTGAATTTTGTACAGCACAGGACAGTGAGAGATCGTCAACATGCCGTTCATCAACATCGGAGAGAACGTTGTCCGGAATCGAAGAGTGTCGTATCGTCGCCGCGCTCAGCATTTTGGCGTCAGTGGAACCACTTTACGGCGCATTTTGAATTCGTATTAAGTGCAATTAATACAAAGAATATTGCCCTACATTCAGTCCACGTCGCTTGGAATATGGCCATATAGTCGCTCAAATAGTTGACACTTAACCTGATTTTTGGGAGCAAATTTTGATGACCGACGAGGTCCATTTCACACCTCCGGCGGCGTTAACAAGCAAAATTGATCGATATCGGTGGATGGTGGCTTATTATGTTTGCCCGCAAATGCAAAACGCAACAGAAAACGCACATTTTGCTTTGGCCAATAAAGGTGGCCACTTAATTGATGTTGTTTTCAAAAACTAGTCGAAATAAATTGCAAAGGATCAAATTGAATAAAAATACCTTACCGCGCTGAGGTTACAGACGTAGGTAAATCGATAATTGATGAGAAAAATAGTTGGCTCGAAGAAAATCAAGATGCTGAAATAATTAGAAGTATTTTACAACCAACCATCGTGAAATTATACGAATTTCATGGTGGGTCCCACCAACAGTTGGTGATGATGGTACTATTCCATGGAGAAAACAGAAAAATTTTGCTGAACATCAGAGAAAGACAAGAACTAAAATTTACATTAGAGCGACTGAAACACAGCATTTTTATTTTATGGTATAAAAAATTGGGGAAATTTTGAAATCAACAAAAACTAACCTCACATTTTTTAAATAAATAACTAAAAAATTTTATTTTTAAAAATTAACAATTAATTTATATCACAAAAATTGATAAAAAAATTAATATCATTTTTGAGATGAACAAAAAATATGTTGTTTCATTATTTTGATTAATTTACGAAAATTTCTAAAACATGTTCTACTATAAAATATGGAGGAGAAATTTTTGACAAGTTCGTAAATTAACCTAAAATAGTCATACTGACAGCAGCGAATTATTAGTTTAAAATTTGAGTGCTGTGTATTAAAAGTTATAATTTAATATTATAGTTATAATTAAATATATATTATAGTTATAATAGTGTATTATAGTTATAATTTTGTGTATTATAGTTATAATTAAAACTTTAAAATTTGAGTGCTGTGTGCATTGTGATACTTGTAATAATGGTTACTCCAACGAAAACGTCCTGTCGAACGTCATTCATATTCAAAACACCGTTGCTCACAGTAAGAGCTAGATTTGATCGTGAATTTCATTAAATGTGCTAATTTATTTTGTCTTTCTATTGTAGAATGACGAAGCTGAAGTAGATCGGTGGCCCAATACTAGTAGTGTAAATGTTTCGGTACTGGAAGATAATGAAGAGTTGAAAGTTTGTTTGCAACAGTTCATGGACACAGGACAATGTAAGTGGTGATTGAAAACCGCTTGGCTAATCTTTCTAATTAATCTGTGTTTTTGCATTTCAAACAAATTTAATCGATACATTGGTAAATTTGGTTACTGGCCATCGTAAAAATGACAAAAATTTCCAAGTATTTGGTGCCTTATTGGAAGTATCGACTAAAATTTATGGTTACCGGGTCGATATCGTGCACAAGTAATTGATTCGAATGTATGGTAGTTTATCGTATGAATGTCGGCGATAAAAAATACGATGAAATAAGTGACAATGAAGGGGGAATCGAAAAAGATGATCCAATTGCTGAGGGTAGTAATGATGTACAGGATCCAAAAGCAAAGGCCAAGGCTAAAGCAAAAAAGCGACGTCAACAAAGTTCAACCGTAACAAAATGTAAAGCAACGATAAATGGTAAACTAGATACGGTACCTTTCTTAGATCCCGTATTTGCCGATATAAAATCCTATTTAAGCGATATGAATAGTTCGAATCGAGCTTTTCTAAATACGCTGGAATCTAATAACTCGGAAATTTTATTTGATTACGATTATCCGTACTTGGATAATACACCAAATGGATTTATATACTCAATGATGACGCACCCGTTGTAAAAGAAATTTTAAATGAAATACAAAAAGCTGGACGGCCCGTTAAAATTCGTTCAGGGGAATATATTTAGGGAATACAATATTAGTGATAAGCCGTGCGACATGAATAAGTACGTATTTGGCTGGAAACATCTAAGAAATCGCTCTATTACAATCTTTTTAATTTCAGAATGCTGCAATCAACGGTAGGTGATAGTAACATAAACTTAGATGACAGCGATAGTGATAATGGATTTATGGGTGATGATTTTCATAATCAAGCTACTATAGATGAGCCACAAGAGATGGAACTACCGCGTATGACATTCGCATACGATGCAAATGTCCAAATTGAACAAGTGCGAGAGTTGCGAACAAGTGCGGGTGCTAAACGCACCCAAATCGTAACTGATTCATTGCAACCGTCTGATGCGTCGACAAAAATTGGAATATTCGTATCGAGCAAATGTGATTGTTAAAGAAAAAAACTCGATAAGAGAGGAATTAGATGAACACATTCCAAATAGATTGGAGAATAACGATGATGTGTTCGACAGCAATACCGATTTCCAAAATGATCATCTGGACGATGTTCTAAATCTTAACTTGCGTAATTTTTTGTTTATTATACATATAAGAATATAATAATTTTTTAATAAAATATTTCTCACATACAAAACTGTAAATCCTGTGTTTTTAATATTTTATATACAGCGTAACGTGATATGCACCTAAGTGGAAGGTTTGTTTGAATTCGTAGGAACCATTTCAGTCTATCCATTTAAAATACAAAGACGATTATACACCATATGGCCAGCAACAGAAACGTATACAATCGGTAAAAAAATTAACTTCAAAAACCTAACCAATTAATCAGTGCAATGTGATAACTAGAATAGGATACTTGTTTGTAGGCCAAGGAATAAGTTTGGCCTAGTTAAAAACAACCACGTCCCAATACAAAGACGATGACGAACCAACAATGTGGACAGTTGGTATAATTTTGAATTGAGACATTTATAACGAAAATATAAATCGTCTAACTCATTAGTCATTGTTCTCAAACTAAAATCAAAACTGCATTTATTCATCACTCAAAATCCAGTAAGGCTATTTTTAATTGTTTTAATGAAATACGTTTCCCAATATTTTTCAACCCGTTTATGTTTACCGGTTGTTTCGGGTAACTTCTCACCACTTGACACTATAAAAATATCAAAAAAATAAAAGTTTGCTGAGAGTGGGGGAATTTTTTCAGTTTTGCTGCCATAAAAAATACTCGAGTTGATATTTTTTATGAAAAATTATGGCAACACAACAACAATTTGCTCAGCAAATACTCAGCATGCTATAATCGGATGCGCCTTCTCTCAATAGTCGATTTATATTTTTGTCTCGTTTTAATTTTGCTGAGATTTTTGCTGATGATATTTTTTTCCTGTGGAATAGTACCATGACTATGATTTCAAGGATGAACGAGTTATAGCTAATTCGTTTATGTTGATGATAGTGAACTGTATAATGTATCGGAAAGAAAGATTAAAAAAGATTTTTTTTTAAATTACTTCGGACATTTTTATTCCTATACTATTCATATCTTCGAAATATCGTACAGTAAAAGCCCTACAGTGAATGCTTGGGGATGAGAGCATTGCGGATAATCGAAAATTCCAGATAATTAAATGTTTCATTGAAACTAGAAATTTTACGAAAATTGCGCTTGATTTCATTATTTTTTAGGATTCTCGTTTATTTATTATCAAATTATGTACCAGCAAACATTTTTTTTATACATCAGGTTCATTGAATTTATTGCAAATAATAAATACATACACATTATGTATACGAGTACACTCATACGAGTAACCCAAATTTTTAAATAATTTAATATCATAATAATAAAATATCAAAAAACTCAGACTTCGTCATTATTGGGCCTCAAACTTCATGGGTTTTTTAAAAGCCACGATCTTATATCTAGCTGTTTGATAGACTTCTTTTTTTCACGAGAAAGTTGTTCTGCATGACATAAATCTGCATCACTTCTTTAGCAGAATACTGCGAGCATTGTTCTGCCTTGTTCTGCGTTCTCTCTCGCTTAAGTTCTCTGCTGCGTTGGGATTTAAAACACTTTCGATAAGTTGTTCATCCGCAAAAATTTGCACAGTTTCTGTGTTATCATCGAGATGCAACCAGTCAGCGATGTCGTGCTCCACAAATTGTTTTGCATTAGAATTCAAGATGTCTTGGTGTCTGATTATAATTAAACCACAATTTGTTCCAGCCATTTGCTAAAGTTGAAGATTTTACTTCAGTCCAGGCAAACGCTGCTTTAAATATTGCATCCTTGATGTTATACGGTTGTTGAAACGGTTTCACTGAATCAGCAGCAATCAATTTTCTTAAAAACTGTTTTTTATAGTGACATTTGAAATGATGTCCTGATTCATCTGATTGATGTCCTGATTCATCGGTTAAATTAAAGATGTCACATTGGGCCGTAAACACAAAACAATGAAATTTCCATAATCTAATACTAGCTCACTTGTTGAAAGGTAAGCTCTATAATTGTCTAATAATAGCAAACATTTTTGATTGTGTGTGCCATCGGTAAGTCGCTGATATTTATCAATGAGTCGAGGATATTTGCCAATAACCAATAATTCAAACCGATGCGTTCCAGCTGCATTTGCACAACAATAAATCTTTAATCGCAGTTTGTTATGTTTGAAAGAAGAATTTAGTAAACATCGCCACAACAGCCCGGTTTCATCAGCATTATAAACCTAATCACGAGTGAGATGATATTTCTCTACAATTTCTTTAAATTTGTGTGCAGAAATCGCTTGCTGCGATTACATCTGCTGATTTCTTTTCACCTGAAATATCAAATTTTCGAATACCATACCTTGATGTAAAACGTGGTAACCAACCGTCCGAAAATACACACTGCTCAGTTACTTTTAGAGCGCCATAGAAATGTTTAGCTTTTTCTATAACGATAATTGGTATATTCCTTCATTTCTCTTACACAAAAACCACTCATATAAAACAGCTATCTCGAGCTGCTCCAATTTAGCTTTCTGCATATTCATTGTTTTCTTAGTTTTAGCGAATTTATCATTTTTCATTTTACAAGCAAACTCGAACAATTTTTCTTTATTACTTTTTATTTCGTATAAAGTTGAAGTGCCAATATTATAAAAAGTCATCAATCCGCGGTTCCACACTTTAATTCTTTCGTCGTGATTCTTTCCTCGTGATTCTTTCCCCTACTAATTTTTTGGCGGGGAAATTTTTGATTCTTTTTTCGTCAATATTTTTTTTTGATTCAACTGATTCTCGCGCTACTACGTAGATAAATATTTCAAGGACACCTTGTTTATTTGTCATTTTTGGGTTCCCGTGTGGAGATGCCGAACTCCCATCGTGGCGCGTCCCCAGGTGGCGGATAGGGGAATGCTCTTTAACCGGCTTGCCGGAGGGTAGGTGGGAAATAAAATATCATCCGCGGACCAAATCTGGCTAGGGGAAGGAACCCCGAATAATAAACCAATCATTAAGGCAATGAGAGTACAACAAAACGGAATGTATACCCCAGGTGGTACGTCAACTTTACAGTTGGCCAATCTACCCTCGCACGAGGCAGGCTCAACGGATTCTGGGGTGAGCCAACCATTGCGTAACCCACTTATACCAAGCACAAGTATCTCTAGATTACCAACTAGACAAATGCTTCCCACTACTCAGCAAGAGAATGAAAATGCTGAACGTAGGGAGAACGGTAACCAAGAATATCACCACGATGTCGCTAGAGAAAACTATGATTTAAAGAAATCGATAGAAAACTTAATGAAATCAATGAACAACTTTTCAAAGAAGTCCAACATCTTAAAGAAGAAATTGCTGTAATCAAAAATGATAATCAAGCCCAAGAAAATACTGTAGCTATCTATGAAACAGATGAAGATGAATTGGCATATGAAACGAGTTTTATACGAAGGCAAATTAAAACTAAACGTCAAAACAACAAAAGAAAAGCAGAAAAGCCTGAAGTGGAAAAATCCACACAGAGCGTCAGAAAACCACATCCGTTGGGGTTGTGAACTGTCATCTGTGGACATAGTGAAGGTACATAAGAACGTATCATTGATACCGAAAGAGAGACCACTGCAACCGGTTAAAACATCCAATGTAACTAACGAAGGGGAAATGCAGAAAAATCAAACAATACATAAAGAGATACCACCTCCACCCATTAACATACTTAATGTTAGTGAATACGAAACAATTAAAAAAATAGTGAAGTTAGTTCCAAACGATAAATATAAAGTCACTGAACTAAATAATAACGTTTGGAAAGTGAATGCAGTTGACTCAGAAACCTACAGAATGTTATCAAATGCAATCACTGCTCAAAACATCGAATGGTTCACCTATGAAAACAAAGCTGAGCAACTAATTAAAGTCATGGCCAGAGGGCTACATCATACATGCCTCAACGAAGAAATAATTGAGGAACTTCGCCAGAAAGGAACTTCGCCAGTCAAAATTCTAAACGCTGTAAACATATTAAAGAGAAAGATTACTATAAATACAAACGGTGAACGAGAAACAACCGAAGTTGGCCTCCCACTTTTCATGCTAACATTTGAAAACGCTGAGAGCGTTGATAGGGTATATGGAATCAAAGCAATCCTTAATATGAAAGTTAAGATTGAAGCATTAAAAAAGAACCCTAGTAGAATGCCACAATGTTACAATTGTCAGGCGTATAACCACACACGCAAATACTGTAATAGGGAGCCCAGATGCGTAAAGTGCGCTGGGAAACATCTAACAAAAGAATGCAATAAAAGTAAGAACGAACCAGTGAAATGCATACACTGTGGTAATCATCACCCAGCAAATTACAGAGGCTGCGAGATAGCGAAAGAGCTGCAAAGAATGAGAGACAACAAGAGAAATCAAACAAGTAAGAGTTCTCAACCTAGGATACAATCCTACTCAAAACAAATCCCCCTAAATAGCGGCAAAGTAAGAGAAGGCTAGAATCTATGGGCAAGCTACTGAAACAACAAGAACAGAGACTAGGAACACTGGAAAATACATCGATGAGCCAAGATAAAAGAATAACGGATGCGTCAAGTAAAATTAGAGAAGTTATTGACTACTTTCATTCTAGTCCATACAAACTTAACAAGAAAAAATAATGACACACTATTTAAGAATTGCTACCTGGAATGCAAATGGGCTAGCGCAACGCATTTTAGAATTAGAAGTATTTTTAAACACAAAAAAAATTGATTTATGCCTAATCTCAGAAAGTCATTTTACCAGAACCACGTATGCCAAAATACGTGGATACCAGTGCTATCAAGCTCTACATCCAGCAGAAAGAGCTAGAGGCGGGACAGCAATCTTTATTAAGGATAATATAAAACACCACGAAGAATTAAAAATAGAGGAGGTAGCTGTGCAAGTAGTTACTGTATCTATTGAAACCAAAAATAACAAGAGGTATAGTGTATCAGCAATCTACTGTTCACCCAGATACAACCCAAAAAAAGAAGACTATATCAAACTTCTTAAATCGCTTGGCAATAATTTTATTATTGGAGGTGACTTTAACGCGAAACACATATTCTGGGGATCAAACAGAACTAGTCCCAAAGGAAGAGATCTATTTGAAGCAGGCAGGACATTAAAATGTGAGTTTCACTCCAGTAGAAAGCCAACCTACTGGCCTATGGACCCAAATAAAATTCCCGACCTTGTGGATTTCTATATATCAAGAGGTATCTCCGAAAACTACGTAGCAGTTGAAAATGAAGAAGGGCTATCGTCAGACGATTCTCCAGTTTTAATGACAATAAGTGACACGGTATTAAGGAAGGCAAGCCCCCCAAGACTAACAAATAACAAAACCAACTGGGAATACTTTCGACAGCTAGTCGAAGAAAGCATCCACCTACAGGTGCAGATCTCGAATGCTTATACGATAGAAGAAGAACTAGAAAACCTCATTGAAAGTGTGCAAAAAGCGGCTTGGCAGAGTACTCCTGATCAGCCAGAAATATAATATTACAAAAAAGCATATATTATCCAGTTGAAGTGAGAGAGTTGGTTAACGAAAAAAGAAGAGCTCGTAAGACTTGGCAGAGAACCAGAGCCCCTGAAGACAAAACAATCCTAAACAACTTGAGCAAAAAACTTAAACTACTTATAAAGGAGATTAAAATGAGTCAGTTGTAAGCTTTCTAAGTAATCTGACAGGTAAACCTGACACAGACTATTCCCTGTGGAAAGCCACCAAAGGTTTAAAACGGCCTAAAATGCAAGTGCCACCCATTAGAATGGTTGATGGAGCCTGGGCTCGCAGCGAAAAACAAAAGGCTGATCTGTTTGCCGAACACCTAGAAAATACCTTCAAACCACCAACTGGACAAGCGGATAATGAATTTCTAACACCTATAAGCAAAGTAGACGAGGCATCTGTGCTACCAGTTACTCTGAAAGAACTCAAACAAGAAGTAAAAAATCTCAAAGATAAAAAAGCCCCTGGATACGACTTGATAACGGGGCAAATAATCAAAGCTCTACCAGAAAAAGCATTAAGGAAACTACAGCACATAATCAATGCTATCTTTAGACTATGTTATGTTCCGAGACAGTGGAAAGTAGCGGAAATCATAATGATTCCAAAGCCTAATAAATCACTAAATGACAAAACATCGTATAGGCCTATTTCTTTGTTAACAACAACATCAAAAATTTTCGAGAGACTGTTTCTCAAGAGATTAAAGCCAATTATAGAGAGTAGACATCTTATACCTGAACATCAATTTGGGTTTCGAGAAAGGCACTCAACGATAGAACAGGTACATAGGATTACTGATACAATTGAGGAGGCGCTGGAAAAAAAGGAAGTATGCTCAGCAATATTCTTAGACGTAGCCCAAGCATTTGATAAGGTTTGGCACCGTGGTCTAGAATTTAAGCTCCAACGAGATTTGCCAAAACAACATTCTGAATTGCTAAAGTCTTACATCAACGACCGTTACTTCCGGGTGAGACAGGAAGGGGAATACTCTAAACTGAAGAAAATATTGGCAGGGGTTCCACAAGGCAGTGTTCTAGGTCCCGTTTTATACCTCCTGTATACAAATGATCTACCAAACATATAGAAGAAGCTAGAATAGGAACGTTTGCTGATGACACAACTACTATGACCACCGATGCTAGTATAGTTGAGTCCACGAGAAAACTTCAAAATGCTGTTGATATAATAAATAACTGGACAAAACAATGGAGAATAACACTTAACGAATCGAAATCAACACACATCAACTTTACAAATAGGAAATTAGAATATATTCCGATTAGACTGAATTCACAACAAATACCATATTCTGACAATGCTAAGTACCTCGGCATGACGCTAGACTTTAAACTCAGGTGGAAAGTGTATATTAAAAAGAAAAGGAAAGAACTGAATTTAAAATTCAGAAAAATGCTGTTATATAAACAAATCCTAAAACCTACCTGGACGTATGGTATTCAGCTTTCGGGCTGCACAAGGCAAACTACAGTGAAGATCATTCAAACATTTCAAAATAAAGTACTACGTAGCATTGTGAATGCTCCTTGGTACATTAGAAATGACAATCTCCATCTAGACTTAAACATGGAAAACGTGAGCGATGAAATACAAAAATTTGCAAGGGGTCATGTACTGCGACTGCAGCAGCATGACAACGAGGAGCTACGGAACCTACTGGATCGCACCAATGGTACAAAGCGCCTAAAAAGAACAAAACCTTTAGAATTAGGGGTTCCTTAAGCCGCTTAAATCAAAGAACTGATAGGTCTCATCCCACACGAGTGGACTACTTAACTTATAAAACAATTACTAGATAATCCATATTATTAGTTGTAATATTATACAGAAATAAAGATTTCTTAAAAAAAAATAAAAAAAAAAAAAAAAAATTGGGTTAATTTTAGTTTAATGTTTACTTCGAGTGCGAAAAATATATTTTTTCAACCAAGGAAGCAGTTTTCGCAGCTAATAATAAATATTTTTTACTGTACGAATAAATCAAAATACATAATTTTACGCATTTTACGCACATACATAAAAAAAGAAATGCGCAAAGAAATCAAATGTGGACGTCAAATGATTTTTTGAAATCAGTGAATCACGACGAAAGAATTAAAGTGTGGTGAGGCCCAATGAGTTTCACCTTTCTTCAATCTGTTAATAATTTTAATTTTATCACTGATTGATAACACAATTCTTTTCCTCTTTGTAGGTTCTTTGCTGGTCGAAGCCATATTAATATTTATTTATGAATTTTTTAAAGTTAGTTTTATCTTTATTTATTAAAATTAGTGTTGATTTAATAGTGTTACATATATATTCAATATTTCACTAACCTAACTATGTAGTACGACTTTACACATTCAATTCAAATAGAATAATGCATAAAACAGAAAAAGGAAAGTATATTTTCTGTGAATCCCCGAATAATAAAAAAAAAATTACCCTTGTGGAAGAAAATAATCCTAAAAATTAAAATTCCGGTTAACTGAGTGTTCCGGTTAATAGGATGCCGGATAATCGGGCTTGTTTTTTTTAAAGACAGTATTCTACATTGTTATATTTCCAGATTCACGATAGCGCGTTTCAATTTTTTTCTTTACATTGGCTAGGCTGTCGAATAAATCGATTTTGGAATCTTCTTCAGACGAAGTCATTTTCTTGCGCGGGTATCATGGGATGCCAGATATCATGAAGTGAATCCTGTTCTAGTATTGGCTTATTTGGCGCCATGTACTATGGCTTATTTGCCGTTTGGAACTTAACACATTTGAGTTTTTCCAATGGCAACTCAATCGATTCTAAAATTATATTGATCAGAGCCCAATGAAAATTGACTATAGGGGCGATTAAACCCCCCGGAGCTTCCATATTATCTAAATAGGCATGTAGGTCGGCACAAAGGATAGTAAAATGAAATTATAAAAAAAATGTAGTGAAAATAGATTTCACATGCCCAACCTATTTTGAGATAATCGGCGACTTTACTCATCGTCAAAAAATAGGTTATGTGTGGTCCCGTCGTGGCAGTGCCTCAGTATATACTAATATATCTCGCTCTTTGAAGACTACATTGAGTTTATTCTCGTTAAGCTAAACTTCTAATGTTAAGTGACATTTATTAAATTGTTTAAACATTTACTGAAACAGGGTAAAAAATTAATTATAGTATAGTCCTCAGCTTTACGGAAATTCGAAGTTACGGACATAACAAATTTAGACCAAACATTTCGATATACAGCTACATACTCGCAATTACGGACTAAGGCTGCGTGCCATACTCAAGGTAAATTGGAATTTTAGTAAATTTTTAGGTAAATTGAAATACTGTACTAAAAAGCAGGGTAAAATGAAAAAAAAAGGTAATTGGTTGTTGTTGCTATTTTTTTGACATTTAGTTTTATTTCAATCAAAATAAAAATCGCACATTTATTGTTCCTGCTTGCGCGTACAGGGTATATTATTGGTTTTTATATTTTTAATTACATAAAACAAAATACAATATACAATTTTAAATATAATTCAAATTGAACGAAATTATGGATAAACCAATTTTGGAAAAGCAAAAAAAAAATTATTCGGAAAGATGTAAGTTGATTTTTGGCATTACATGTACAAATTCAGATTTATTTTATTTTATTTTATTTTAGGGACAACAGAGGAAGAGCACGATCTTATCCAAGCAAGGATAATGTGGGATAAACTCTTCCAATCCAAAAATTGCAACCCACGCCAGTGTTGGGAGTAAGATTTTAATTTAGATTTTTATATTGTAGGTTTTATACGTTAAATGTTTGTTTAATTTTTTGTAGGAAAGTTTTAACAGAATCAAAACTTAATAAAACAATAAAAAATTTGACACAAAAATGGCAAAACATTTTGAAAAAGTATAAGGTAAATTTTGTTCTCAGTGAAAATCATCCATCAAACATACCTAAATTAAATGTATGTATATTCTTATTACAGAGAATGATCCAACCGCAATCTGGAGTGTCGACCGAAGGCGGAGAGTTACTTCCTACTCAGTGGGAACTCTTTGATGAACTCCACAATTTTTTAAAAAATAAGCATGGTCTACATCCAACATATGTAATCGATGAAGAAGTGCGTGATATTCCGGGACCATCCAGCTCATCGAACAGCTCCAGTCGTATGAGCATTAATTCCGCGGACGACCTTATGGAGGTTAATTCCGACTCCACGGATGAAGTTGACCATTTTTTACCCGAAAAACGCGTTAAAAAAAACAATAAAGAAGAGATGATCAAAATCATGAAAGAGACTTCGAATGACATACGGAAACGGGCAAGAAATATTGAAAAACTAGTTCACTTTGCAACTAAGCAAATGTTCCCTGATGCGGAGTTTCCAGATTTAGAATAAATCAAACCACATCTAAAACAAACAAAAAACCAAAAGACTAATTATGTGATATTGAAATGAAATGCGCTTTATTTAATTTTTTAATAAATGAATTAAGCGTCTATTCCATGGGAAAATTTTACTGACTGTATTTTTTTACTGCAAAAACGAAAACAAAAAAATACTTAAAATTCCATAAAAGTGACAAAGAAAACAAATATCTTTTATTTCATTTTTATAGCAAAATTTATGGTTTAATTTTGACAGTTACATTTTGACATAACCTAAAATTTTCATAAAAGTTGTAATTTCGTTTCGTTCGTTTCAAACAAAAAAAATTGTAATCGCCATTAATTTTATAATTAATTTATAATTTGTATTAATATCACCATGGATTTGGAAGATTTGGATTATTTAGATCCACTAAACATAATGAATTTGGGTGATAGCAGTGATCTTGATTCCGAATAACCGTCGCACTCATCCACATACCCGGTAATGTTTGTAATTTCTGCGGACGCTGAATATTCATCGTACTCTTCACTATAGCTGGCAAAAAAAATTTGTATCGGGGAATTGCCGCTGTCGTCCAGTTGCGATACTTGCTCAACCCGGATATTTTCCAATACGATAATTTTTTTACTCGGTGCTGTAATTATCTTACAAAATTCTCACGTATCTAATAATTTTGTCGACACACAATAAAATATTTTGATGCTACATCCACCAAATAAAATAATGCTCAATCAAACTTACCGTAATTTTCCATACTAATTTATTATTATGTAGTTTAATATAAAATTATTTGTATTTTATAACAACTATTTAGTTTTTTTTTGTATATTTGAACACCTAAAAAAACGTTAAAAACACTAATATTCACTAATGTAAACAAAACTCGAATTTTAGGTATCGAAATAAAAAAACAAACTGACATTTGACTATAAAAATGGCGAACGATTTATTTTGTGTGAGTGTGAAAAAAATTTCTTATCTTTACATACATTTTTTGTAGATGTGTTGACAATGCTGCCATAAAAAGTGCTAAAGTTTACATTTTTTTATAGCACGTTATGGCAGCACACTACCACAATGATAATTATTTTCTCAGTAAAATTTTACTGACAAAAATTTTTGTTTCGTACACAACCAGTAAATCTATATTTTTTTCTCGCTTTTATTTTTGCAGTCAGTAAAATTTTCCCATGGAATAGACACTTTATTTATGTTTATTTTTCTGTTTTTATTTTTACATACGTGAACACAATTCATCTCGAAATACCATTCCATCTCTATAATCTCTGAGCCCACTTGAGAAATTATCGGCCGTTACAATTTCCGTTGAATCGAAGTCTGTGAAATCTCCAGCTGACAAACAAATATTGTGCATGACACAGCATGCGCATATCACTTGCACACATCTTTTTACTTCAAGCTCCAAAGATTTGAAAAAAATGGCTCGCCACCTTGTCTTCATCATGCCAAATGTCTGTTCGATTGTGATACGTGCCTTCGAATGAGCATGGTTGAAACGAGTTTGTGCTTCAGTGACTTGAAATCCCTTGCATGGTGTAATAATAGCGATCGGATTTACCATACATGTATATCCCGCATCACCCAGTAAAAAATATCCTTCTGGTGGAAATTTACCCGTTCTATATAATTGGCTGTTTACCAATACTCGCTGGTCATGCACCGACTCCGGATAACCACAACACATATTTATTATTTTATAATCTGCATCGCAAACAGCTTGCAGTTGGATGGAGTAGTCCAATTTTCTGTTAATATATTGATCTCGTTGATTGGGGGGGGGGGGGGGGGGGGGGGGGGCATTTAATTTTGATATGGCACCCATCGATAGCACCTACAGCTTTCTTAAACACTTCCGAACGCGCTTTATTCGCAAACTTAATTCCGATGTCATCTAAGGCGGTCATTGCCGGCGCTTTTTGTACTACATCTTTTGCTAATTTCTCGAAAATATTCAAATATTTATGCACGATGTTTTTTATAGTGCTTTTAGGCATTATCATGGCCTTAGATACTACTCTATAGCTAGTACCACACCCCAACCAAAATAAAAACACTATCAATTCTACTTCAATGCTCCAGCCGTAAAGTTTTTGCGGAATCAATTGTACCAATTTTGGGAAGGATTCTGGAATTATTCGGATATTTTCCCTGGTCTCTTTTAAATTTCCATTTAAAATTGCCACAATTACTGGTGGTTTATAATCGATACACCTAGATATTTTCGGCTAAAAATTAAAAACAAAGTTATAAATATTCTCAATGTACTACACAATGAAATTACCTCCCTCAAACCACTAATTTCAAATAAAAGAGAGTCGTGAAATTTTAAATATTGATCTAATAATTTCACAATTTCTCCACACATTGCAATAATTAACGTTAGTTTATTATTATTAATTATTTCCAAATTATTTTCTTCCATTTTACAAACAACAATTTTCGAACTTTAATAGTAAAATTGCAAACAAAAGCAAACAATTTGTGTTTGACGTTTCTTCCATTACCTATAAACCGGTGATTTTAACCTTCCAAACACGCATATTCACCCCTCCAAACCAGCACATTTACCCAAAGTTTGGCACGACGTCAAAGGTAAATTTGTACTAATTATAATTTACCGAATTATAGGATTTACCTTGAGTATGGCACGCAGCCTAAATATTTTTTTCATTTTCCTTTCGTTCAAAATTTTTAGTACAGAATATGCATATTTTTGTTATACGGGGAATCCCAAAAAAGATATAAAATAAATTTAAGTTTCAGTATAAGTTGCTATTTGGTGCTGATAGCGCGGTGCTGATTTATTGGTGCTCCATACAATTTTTTAAACAAATTGCAGCAAGTATAGACAAAAAGGATGGGAATAAAGCGCGTCAATCGATCGCATTAGAAGTAAAACTAGATGTTTTTAGACAGTTTGACGCGGTCAAAAAAAATAATTGAATCACAAAAGTGGTGGGCCTTGCTACTTCAACATTGGCACAATAGAGAATAACCGAGATAAAATTTTATCGAAGAGTAACTTTTCTAATTGCAAAACTGGAGAGACCATCAAACAACCCGAAACGTACCATTAAGCACGATTGTGCTAGAGAAGAGAAAAACCAGACACCTTCACGCAGATTTGGTGCTAAACAAGGTGAATCATCTCGTCAGAAGAATTTAAAAAAACTATACAATCCGTTGATTACACATCACAACGCTTTTATCTCTAAAGAAGAGATCTCAGTTTCGAGATTCAAGGCAGTCAAAGATAGAATTACGATATTGGTTGGAGAAAATGCTGCTGAAAATCATAAATTAAAACCGCTACTAATTTATCATTCTGAAAATCCTCGGGCTTTCAAAGGTGTTGATAAGTACCAGCCCGGGATAACTTGGCGATCAAACGAAAAAGGCTGAATGACATCAAGCCTTTTTGAAGATTGGCTAAATTATGATTTCTCAAATTCAGTGACAAAATTCAACATAGATCAAATTATTTCGAACAAGGATTTCTTAGTCGTTGACAATGCACCAACCATAAACTTAATAACGCTTCGGATAACATCAAAGTGGTATTTCTACCTCCAAGCACAACACTACTAACTACAGCCAATGGGCCGGGGCCTTATTACCTTTTTAAGGCATACTACTTGCGATTAGTTTTCAAAACCCTAATTGAGTCTATTAATGGACAAAACCAAGCCTGAATTAAAGACTTTTGGAAGCAATTCAATACAAAGGTAACAGTGGATAATATAATAAAATCGTGGTTTGAGGTGAAGGAAGTCACTATGAATGGTGTGTGAAAGAAATTATGGCCCGAATAAATTTCAATTTTCACAGACCGTACATGACATCACATTGGAAATTCAAAATGAAATTGTCGCTATTACGCATGCCGCTGGACTGTAAAAAGTAGACACCACAGACGTATCAGATAGTAGAAGATATCACCGATGCACGACGGACAATAAACTCTCCTAAACATAGTAATCTGGCCGTTTTGACAACAAATAAAATGTTAAACGCCTCTTCTCTTATATAGAAGAAGCTATGGAGATATTTTTTTTGAGAATGACCTGCCTACAAAAAGAAGCCTTAAAGTATCGAGACAAGTTGAAAATGCCCTTCTGTGCTAAAGGGTGATTTTTTAAGAGCTTGAGAACTTTTTTAAAAAAAAAAACGCATAAAATTTGCAAAATCTCATCGGTTCTTTATTTGAAACGTTAGATTGGTCCATGACATTTACTTTTTGAAGATAATTTCATTTAAATGTTGACCGCGGCTGCGTCTTAGGTGGTCCATTCGGAAAGTCCAATTTTGGGCAACTTTTTCGAGCATTTCGGCCGGAATAGCCCGAATTTCTTCGGAAATGTTGTCTTCCAAAACTGGAATAGTTGCTGGCTTATTTCTGTAGACTTTAGACTTGACGTAGCCCCACAAAAAATAGTCTAAAGGCGTCAAATCGCATGATCTTGGTGGCCAACTTACCGGGCCATTTCTTGAGATGAATTGTTCTCCGAAGTTTTCCCTCAAAATGGCCATAGAATCGCGAGCTGTGTGGCATGTAGCGCCATCTTGTTGAAACCACATGTCAACTAAGTTCAGTTCTTCCATTTTTGGCAACAAAAAGTTTGTTAGCATCGAACGATAGCGATCGCCATTCACCGTAACGTTGCGTCCAACAGCATCTTTGAAAAAATACGGTCCAATGATTCCACCAGCGTACAAACCACACCAAACAGTGCATTTTTCGGGATGCATGGGCAGTTCTTGAACGGCTTCTGGTTGCTCTTCACTCCAAATGCGGCAATTTTGCTTATTTACGTAGCCATTCAACCAGAAATGAGCCTCATCGCTGAAAAAATTTGTCGATAAAAAAGCGGATTTTCTGCCAACTTTTCTAGGGCCCATTCACTGAAAATTCGACGTTGTGGCAGATCGTTCGGCTTCAGTTCTTGCAGGAGCTGTATTTTATACGGTTTTACACCAAGATCTTTGCGTAAAATCTTCCATGTCGTCGAATAACACAAACCCAATTGCTGCGAACGGCGACGAATCGACATTTCACGGTCTTCAGCAACACTCTCAGAAACAGACGCAATATTCTCTTCTGTACGCACTGTACGCATTCGTGTGGTTGGTTTAATGTCCAATAAAGTAAACTGAGTGCGAAACTTGGTCACAATCGCATTAATTGTTTGCTCACTTGGTCGATTATGTAGACCATAAATCGGACGTAAATCGCGAAACACTTTTCGAACCGAACACTGATTTTTGTAATATAATTCAATTATTTGCAAGCGTTGCTCGTTAGTAAGTCTATTCATTATGAAATGTCAAAGCATACTGAGCATCTTTCTCTTTGACACCTTGTCTGAAATCCCGCGTGATCTGTCAAATACTAATGCATGAAAATCCTAACCACAAAAAAATCACCCTTTACAAGGAGTTGTATCGAGAATTTAAGAAACCGAACGATTGAAAAAGTAACTAATGCGAACGATCCAATAATAGCTCCAAGAAATCTAAGAAGGCAATTTGTAACGATAGACGAAAACAGATATTAATAATTTTTTTGTTACTGTACCTAACTAAAAATTAAAAATAATTATGTAATGTACACAAATTTTTATGTAATCTACGTTATTTACAAAAAATTGTAAAAAACGTTTGTCACCATTGTAGGGACCAAATAAGTTTCGATTTGGATTCTAAATCGCATATTTTATTCGTCCATGTAAGGAGAAATTCCTACTGACCTAAAATTAGTGCACCACCGAAGATGTTTTTCACTTACACAAAATACTTGTGAATTGCAAAACTAATTCTAACTTTTACAAACATTTTGTAAGTTCAAAATTTGAAATTAATTTAAAATTACTAATTAATAGAGGGGAAACTTTCAAATTTCTTAATGATGCATTGCATACTGATTAAGCCCATTTTTTGCTAATTAGGACCCACGGGGTAAAAGTTAGTGCTAGTCCAGGAGTCAGAAAAAGAGGAAAAGACGAAACAAATAAAACCCGATTTGTAGAAAAATTCAGAAATAATTGTAGAAATAATCCAGAATTAGACTAATTCCACTGAACCACAACTATCGTTGAATAAACGATTTTCTGATATAAACTTTATAATTTAGCTTTTCCTTCAATTTCGGAGATTCTTGCGAAATGTAGTGGAAATCAGTGTACCATAAGTGGCAGCTTTCGTACGAAAATTAGTCAATTTTTGCAAAAGAAGTAGATTATTCTGAACCTCGTTGAAGAAGTGTGAAGTGCATTCCATCTCAATCTGGAGATTTTTAGGTACTGGAAACATTTATAACCCAGCGGATTACTGAAGCAGTGATTGTTTACAAAGTAGGTGTGTGTTAAAGTACTTGCTTGACTTCTTATAGTAGATGCGGCACTAAAGAGATCGCGGTTAAACCACTTTAATTAAATTGCTTTATGGAGAAGATATTAAGCGAAAGTCGGCAAATAATTTCTGTCTTTGGCCACTAGTCTCTAACAGGGGAGGTATAAATTAACCTGTTTGGAATTGCAAATATCATTGCATTTTTCCATTCAAGACACTTGTGTGGATGCCTTGCCTCAGTTTTTCGATGTGCATAGTGGCAGACATTAGCGGTCGCTGTCTTGACCAATGCAGGTCAATCTGGACTATGTAATGTATGTGTTGACCAACAGCCAATGCTTTTTTGACCCCTTTTGCTGGCATTGTCTTTGCCGTGCCATAAGCTAAATACATAGGAAGAAGTTCTCTATCGAAGGCAGATCATTTAATTTTCGCGGGGGAAAGCTTCTTTGAAAAAAAAACGCTAATGGTTGCCAACATCTTTTGTTGCGTTGTTGTAAGACAGCTCCAACTGCTATATTGGAAGCGTCTTCGCTCAAGTTTCTTCTATTTGTGCCTGTTTTGAGTATGGTGGAATGGAATACGCGATAATAGATCGTCTAACCGTGGTACAAAGCGGTGGTAATTGTTCAACATAACGACAAACAGTTGTATTTGGCGGATTTATATTTGCTCTGGAAAATTTGAAATTCATCAACACTTTTGGGGTTGAATATTGGGCCAAGTTCACATACATCGCACCCCTCCATATTTTTATTTTTTTTCTATCCACAAATTTATAAAATGCTTTGAAATTCGTCATCGCAGTTTATTGTCGTCCTCGAATTTTTCGACCTCGAAATTTTGCACATTCCACACGACAAAGTTCGCAATTGTGGGTTTACAAATAGAAACTGTTGGTCTGTGTTCTTTCTTAAGTCTAAACGGATTGACTGATCTGTATCAAACTTTATTCCTACTTTAACTTTTTCAAGAAAGGTTACAGTGAAATTTGGTGGAAACCGGAGGCCTAATAACGAGGTTTAATTAAATAGTTTCTCGTTTTTAAAATTACAAACCTTCGTTACGACATTGTGCGGTATGATAAAAATGAAATTATGTTTGTGTGTATCACCTGCGATGAAACTTATTTCTCAATATTGCTGCTGTAAAATTCAAATTTATGTCCCCTGCATCATATTGTCCTTTTATTACATTATCGTTATCAGAAAAGTTTTAGATTTTGTTGCAGTTTGAAACAAACCCTTAATTTAAATCATAAGTAACAAAAGGAAAGAATCCCTAAAGTTGATATTTTATTGCATATTAATGTGTTTATATTAAGGTACGAGCTCTACCTACATACAATACCAATGTAGAGATTTTGTATTGTTTGACTGATACAAACGAACAACTTCTTGACTTTTCATTTATGGTAACCTCTCGTACATAGGTAGTGGTTCCCCTCATCATAATGGTATAGACTCAATATAAATATGGAAAACAGCTTTAGGGAATTTTGCATGTAAATTTTGGACATGTCAAAACGTTTTAATTACAATAAACATATACCTGATAAAATATGTCCTGCAGCATCTATATACGAATATACATACACATACATAACTAATATGCTTCGGTAATTATGTTTGCTTTTTATATGAAAAGTGATGTCCGTTTGTACACACAAACAATACACAATAAGGATGTTGGTATGTTGTGGCGGACCTCATTTTTGAATAAATTATATAAAACGATTGTTGTATTGTTTGTTATCGTCATTCCACTTGTTAATTTTGTAAAGATGATTTTTTAAATTTTAAATTTTTAGGGAACTGTACATATTTTAAAATTTAAATTAAATATTTTGGTAACGTGTTTTACTCTAATATAGTTGCAGGTACGATGCGCCAGACAAAGCATACATTTTCTCAAAAGGATTGTAAATTTTTTTTGGTCGCGAAGTTGGCACAACTGTCTTCTATCTTGAAGTGAAGTTTGAGCGCGATCTGTCATTTAGATTATTGCTCTATTTTGTCAGTTCATCTCAAGTGTGTTTCCCGATTTTTATAATGAACAAGAATATCGAACAAAGAAGAGAGAAAAGAAAGAGAAAATAGAGAAAAATGTCAACTGGAGCCATATCAGGTGAATACAGTGGCTATTCAATGATATTTGTTCAGTTTTTGGCCAGAAACTCGTCCACAATGATATAGCCTTGTGAGATGGTGCGATATCGTGGTGCAAGATTCATGAGTTTAAATTTGCTCTGTCAAACGTCGCATAACGCCCTGATCATATTCTTTATTTCTATTTGGTTTCGGCTCAGTTGGAAGACGCCATTTCCGATTCATGCCCAAAGAATCATCGTGTACAATGGTACGAATTGATTCGTGCGACACAGAAAGTTCAGCGGCTGTCTCTCTCAAATCTAATTGACGATTTTCCGTTAGCATTTCCTTAACACTTTAATGATGTTAACTTTAGTTGAGGTCGACCAGGGCGAGGCAAATCTTTCACTACACCTCGACCGATTTTGAATCCATTGTATCACTCATTTGCACGAGTTTTTGATAAAGTAGATACACCGTAAGCCATCTGAAACATTTTTAGCGATTCTTCACCTGAAATTCTATTTGCAATACAAAATTTGGGACAAATTCTTTGGTCGGTATTTTTATTCATTATAAAAATTGCAAAACACGCTTGGGATGAACTGACAAAATAGAGCACTGTAAACAAACTAAATGAAAGATCAAATGCTCAAACTGTACGTCAACATAGAAGAAAGTTGTGAAAAAAAATGTACAGTCGCTTTAAGCGGGCTTTTAAATGACCACTTTCCACTACTTTCTTGAATCTATCTAGACAAACGGGGGAAAACCGACTAGGATTCTACATGAGCTTGATTCTACGTGAGCTTGATGTCCTGTGATGTCCCCTTGAGAACTCTGGATAAACCTGTCAACCACCACGGTGGTGAAAAGGACTTTATAACACCTGTGAAAATTCAGGAGACTTTAGAAAAGCCTAGGAAGCTAAAGGTGCTGGGACTGCAACAAGGAAGTCCTCAACCTAGCGACCCGAAAGGAATTCTGGAAATGCTACAAATAGCAATCCTGAACTGCCGACCGCTGACAGGAGAGTAGCCATGTTAGAAGAACCAAAGGCTGATTATAGGTCATACTAAACAGAGTCGCTTGCTGCGCTGGCGAGAACTAATGATTTAATTAGCAATGGTTTCATTGCAGTCCCTCAAAATTTATAAGAAAGATAAGTATAATATCTTGAGGGCACCGCTACCGGTAGAAAATACCAAAAGCTATCATGGAAATGGATGAAGTGGTAGAGACACTCACTACAGACACGGCGATGTCAACTTCGATGGGATCACTTTGTGGAAGCGACTCAGTTAACCTTGTTCTAGCTGGAAGTTACCATCGATGGCAGTCTAGAATTTTGTCACATTTCTAGTAAATGGACTGAACTAAATGAAATATTTATACCTAAGGCAGGAGAAAGCTCTCATATGCCTATACGTTTTGCTTCTTTCCTACTAAAAATTGGGGAAAGACAAATAGAAGTCCACATTAGGAGTTAGATTGGACCAAATAGAGTATGGGAATTTCAACATGCATACTGCAAGTGGAAATCTGAGGAAACAGTTCTCCACTCCCTTATTGCTGAGGTGGGTGCTCCAGTAGTAGATTTGTGAATAGAGGTACACCGCACGGTGGGGTATTATCTCATCTACTTTATGCAGATGATCCTTGCACTTAGCATTCTCTCCATTTGGTAATGGTAATGGTTTGAACAGTAATGGTTTGAATGACAATTCATACAAAACTGAGTTGGTCCTTTTCTCTGGATAGATATTCACTGACATAAAGCGAAGTATCTGAGTCTTATTCTGGACAGCAAACTAAGCTGAAAACGTAACATTTTAAAAATGGTAAAGAAAGCTACAATAGCGCTTTACTACTGTAAAAACGTCATTGGCGCACACCCCAAGATGGGGTTTGGAGTACCACATTATACATTGGCTATATGTTTCTAATATTAGACCAATTTTGTTATATGGGGCACTTACTTTTTGTGGGCAGCTTTAAATATTCTGCACAACCAAAAGTCCTAGGTGAAAGTATAGCGAACAGCTGCCTTGGGTTTTAGTGAGGCTTCCAGGAGTATATCCACTCAAGAATTTCAGATTCTCTTTCAGCTCACACCCACAGGGCATTCATCTACTCTAAGGAACAGGAATATACTACTAACTAATACCATCCGGTCACCATATTTTCATCAGAAGTTTAGGACTGATATTCCCAACAGAGTTCTTGGGGTTTTCTGTGGAGAATTAAATACAACCTCTCTTTTCGTCTCCATCAAAGCGTTTTTCAAGCTGATTTTATCGCGATATAGGAAGCCGTTAACTAGTTGAGGTACAATGTAAAACCTGCAAGGGGTATTCGCATTTTTGCAGACAGTCAGGCTTCAATTAAGACGCTCACATCATATTTCCTTACATCAAAAGTAGACCAAAGCTATCTCTCATCTCTTAACGAAATGGTAAATCAGTTCAAAATTTACTTGATGTGGGCACCAGGGCATTTCAATATTACCGGGGAATAAAAAGGCGGATGAATTTGCTCGACAAAGCAGAACCTGTCTCATTTCACTAAGCAGAGCGGATGTTGATATACCGCTCGTTACGTGCAAATTATTACGAAGAACAGAAAGCTAGAAGAACAACGAACGACAAATGGTCCAATAGCGTAAAAACCATGCATAAAAAGTAGGTAGATCAGGCTAAAACTAGACCGTCAATTCTATACCACTCACTGTTTTATCGACAAGTCCGGAAGATCTCTCGGCTATTACACCTGAGTACATATTTTGTTCGAAAACTGAGACTTATGGCGTTTTCTTTTTACAAAATACCGGCAAAAATTTTGATGTACATCAAAATTTTTTGATGTAAATCACATTTTCGTGTTCTTTTAGCGAAAAAAATAGCAAAAAAAATTGATGCACATCAAAAAATGGAAATGTAGATTTTTACTTCCATTTTAACTACCACATACAAATATTCATATACATATAATATGCCAATCGTAAATATTGACAAATACGACAAACGCGTCACATGAAATTTTTTCAAAATAGTTTGTTATTGTTTTCGGCATCCCTTTCGGGTTTAGGCACACTACGATAAAAACACATCAAATTTTTTCGTATTCTTTTTACTATTGAAAATTTGATTTATATCAAAAACGTAAAAAGAATTCGCTATTAAGAATTGGGAGTTTGTCTGTTGTTTCATTAGCACACTAGATGTAAATATAAAATTTAATTATAATTGACATCAATCAACAATAATATTAATTTTGTGCATCTAGCAGGTTAGTAAAACAGCGGCAAAACTCTAAACTCTCAAATCTCAGTTTTCGAACAAAATCTGTACTCTGGTGACACTATTCTGGTAGTTCCCCGGGAATAGGGAACTGGAGAAAGAATTCTCAAATAGTTCAAATATTTTTTTCCGGCCTACTGAAGAAAAAAGTTTGATGTAATTATTTATAAATTGAGAATAATTTTTCGATATCTAAATTGGCATGGAAAATTAATCCTCATTTAACTTTGCATTAAAAAAAAATAACACTAGCTTTTTACCGCAGTAGGCCAGAAAAAAAATGTTTAAACAGAAATCTACATCTATATACCGGGTGTTTCTTTTAAACTAAGACGATCAAATATCTCGAAAAATAGCCACTCTACGGAAAAAATGTCCATAATCAAAATTTAATCATACCGCGGGGGAAATACATTAGTGCAAAAAAAATAGTCCCCCACCCCCCGCTTTGTAGGTGGGGCGGGGGTAACTTTTAAACTAAGATAGGAAGCCATATTTTTTATTGCAGATACGGATTCTACGACTAAAAGTACGTATGATTTGAGTGAAATATTTTGTTCGGTTCATGATAGATGGCGTTGTAATCGACGAAATTCAATTTTTTCAATTTCTTCTTCTTAGAACACACGCATTCGATTCTGCAATACGTTTGAAATAAAAAACATCACGTTTTCATTGGAAATACTCGAAATTCGTCATCAAAACAATTTATTAATGTAAATGGCAGGCGAATAAAATAATTTTAGTTTAAAATAAGTGTTCAAAATGATGGCCTGCGACTTCAATGCACTTATTAATACGCATTTCAAATGATTGTACACAACTGAGAAGTGTGTTTGGTTGAATTTCAGCACACGCATTTCTGATTCGCTCTATCCTGTTCTCACGTGTTGTTGGTTCTTGTTTGTTAACTTTGTCTTTGAGATAGCCCCACAAAAAGAAATCTGGCGAAGTAAGATCTGGTGATCTGGCGGGCCAATTTATCGGACCAGCTCTACCGATCCAGCGACCATTGAAATCACGATCAAGTATTTCACGTGCCACCACCGAATAGTGTGCAGGACAACCATCATGTTGAAACCATGTTCCGTCTCACTTCTAAGCTCAAATTTTCAAGTAATATTGGCAAGCGGAATGAAGCGGAAAACGTTGAGCGTAAATAGCAACAGCATTTTCAAGATTTCTGCCAGCTTCTCCATAAACCAGAACCATTTCAATTTTCTCTGGCACAGTTAAACGCTCCATTCTAAAGTATTTTATCGTTTATTTTGCAACTACGAAAAACATGAAGATAAGAAATAACACAAACGTTAAATGTGATTTACAAAACTGAATAAATTGTTTTGATGAAGAATTTCGAGTATTTCCAATGAAAACGTGATGTTTTTTATTTCAAACGTATTGCAGAATCGAATGCGTGTGTTCTAAGAAGAAGAAATTGAAAAAATTGAATTTCGTCGATTACAACGCCATCTATCATGAACCGAACAAAATATTTCATTCAACTCATACGTACTTTTAGTAGTAGAATCCGTATCTGCAATAAAAATAATGGCTTCCTATCTTAGTTTAAAAGTTTCCATCGCCGCACCTACAAAGCGTGGGGTGGGGGACTATTTTGTTGCACTAATGTATTTCCCCCGCTGTATGATTAAATTTTGATTATGGAAATTTTTTCCGTAGAGTGGCTATTTTTCGAGATATTTGATCGTCTCAGTTTAAAAGAAACACCCGGTATATAAAAATGGATGTTTGTGTATATGTATATTTATATATGTTACCATTTCACTCCAACACCGTTCAACCGATCGCCATGAAATTTTTACCATGTACAAGTTGCATATCCAGAACCAATATTACGATATTTTGAAAGGGGCTGGACCCCGGGGCCTGGGGGCCATGGTACAAATTTTTCCGAAAATTATAACTTTTTTTAAATTTTTCCACGAAAATGAGTTTATGGGGCTGGTTATATGAAATTACTGACATGTTTGAATCCGAGGGGCCCAGCCTTGGATCAAAAATTAATTTTTACATGTATTGATACAAATATTTGATTATTCCAAAATGACTTCTCAGTCGCTCAACCGATCGCCATGAAATGTTTACCATGTACATGTTGCATGTTCAGGACCAAGCACACGATACTTTTGAAGGGGCTGGACCCCGGGGTCTAGGGGCTGTGGTACAAATTTTTTCTCAAATTTCAATTTTTTAAGATTTTTTGACGAGAATGACTTTAGGAAAGAGGTTATATGAAATTAGTGACATGCTCCAATCCGGAAGTCTACCCTGGATCAAGAATTCATTTTTACATGTATAGATACAATTATTTAAATGTTCCGAAATAGCCCCTTAGGCGCAAATTTAGACACCAAAAAGGATAATTACCGTGCGATTGTTATACACAAATCATACCTCTACTATAATTGATTTAATTATTCAAATTAATTTTATTAATTTAAATTTAAGACAATCTTTCATCACTTTAACTGAAGACAAATCTCTGAACACTTATACTATCCATACTAATAATCCATTTTTACTGGTTTGACATGTACTGTTTAGTGATATCCTATTTATCATATCCTATTTATTCCACATAACCTCAGAAATAATTAACATTCTATTTTAATCCACTATTGCAACCGGCGGCTTTTAATGAAAATAGTAGTTTCATACTAAACGCCAATAGTTTATTACAAATTTAGTTTTTTACCGATGATTTTTTCATAAAATCAATTCTAGGAAAGGTACTAAAAAATATTGTACGTATAAACTAATTTACTTTGAAAAGTACTAGCGTTTTATATTTGCAAATAGCATCTTCTACAAGAAACATCCTCGGATTCAAATTATTGTATGTGTAAAATTGCCTTAGTTTGAAAAAACTTCTTTTGTTTTTCGAAATGTCATTTTCAACCACAGTAAAACGTATCGAAGTGGTAGTTTTAATCGTTTTGAATAAATTAATATTAAATTGTGTTTCGGATGCCGTTGTTCTCGATTAGTTAGCTATATTGCAATAAAATAATTGTTGGTGATTATTTTCCAGGTATTAAATATTATTTCAAGTGAATAGACATATTTATTAGATTTAAGTTTTCAGTTTATTAACGTGTTAATCTATGATTACTTTTTGATTGTAGATAACATTTGATTTTGCTTAAAAAAATTCCGTAAAGAAATTTTCAAACACAGTTCGCGGTGAAACGTATCGAAGGGAACATTAAAATCGTTTTGATAAATTAATACTAATTTCTGTTTTGAATGCCCGTCATTTCTGATGCATTAGCAACACGTTTTATTTTTGCTTAAAAATGCCACCGAAAAAAAGATCAATTGGGCAGGTAACTGCAAAGTCGAAGAAGATTAGAGCCGCAAGGGTGGCTGAATCAAGCGAACAGTGTGAAACACGACTTGCAAACGTTTGAAGCAGTACATCTTCTTCTAGAGCTGATGAAACAACTGAACAGCGTGAAACACGACTTGAAAATGTTCGAAGCAGGATGTCTTCTTCTAGAGCTACTGAAACCATTGAACATCGTGAGACCCGGCTGGAAGTCGATCGGTTACGATATGGACGATTAATAGAAACTTTTAGAGGTGATTTAAAGTTAGCAGCATTCAATTACGAGAAAGTCTATGATTACAATGTTTCAATTGGGCAAATGGAAAACATTTCTTTGTATTGTCATGCTTTAAAGTTTCACAATGAATCGCCTGGAATGTGTTGTTCAAATGGAAAAGTGAATTTGCCTCCTCTGAATGATCCACCTGAACCTCTTCTAACTTACGTCTCCGGAACAACTGAGTTATCCAGACATTTTCTACAAAATATTCGAAAATACAACTCATGCTTATATACCTCCCGTGCAACGCCGGGTAACTCAGCTAGTCTATATCTATAAAAATGGTGCAAAAAATGTATGTGCGCGCGCATCAGTTGAGAACGGCTGAACTGATTTCGCTCAATCTTTTCTGTTGTGTTCGCAATTACCAGGAGATGGTTCTTACGAAAGAAATTTTTAAAAAAATCCACCGGAAAAATCGGAAAACCCGAAAAATCGAATAAAAAACCATTGTCATATGAACTATGTGTGTAAATTTTTTATGAGACAGGTGGTGTAGTGGTTAAAGCTTCGGCGCTTGGATTGGGAGGTACTGAATTCGATTCCCACCGTAGGCTACATCCAAACTGCTACTATGTTTTTATCCAATCTATTTATTTTATCTATTTATTTTCTCTATCTATTTATCTAAATAAAAATCAACTGCCGTGCGTTAGTCTCGCAAAAACTCGAGAACGACACGACCAATTTGAATGATTCTTTTTGTGCGTTGTTCGTTCTAATACAGTGGCGGCTTAGAAAAAAAGAAAATTCGGAAAAACTCAAAGGAAAATCCGTAAACTCGAAAAAAATCGGAACCGAAAGGAAAACCGAAAAATCAAAAAAAAAATCTGAAAATCGAAAATTGCGTAGAGGAATATTGTATGGAAATACACTTAACACTCCCGACAAACAATTTCTCGCCGTACAAGCTACATCGGTCCCATTTTACCCGACACTCGGATAAAATTTAAAAAAAAAAATCCACGAGTTTCTAAACGAAAACGAGACGAGACAAAAAAAAAGCTACATCGGTCCCATTTTACCCGACACTCAGATAAAATTTAAAAAAAATTCACGAGTTTCTAAACGAAAACGAGACGAGACAAAAAATAAACTACATCGGTCCTATTTTACCCGACACTCGGATAAAATAAAATAAAAATAATCCTCGTGTTTCTAAACGAAAACGTGCCGAGACAAAATCAAAATTTTTATTGTTACAGGTGTTCGCAATACATTGAGATTTTTTAATAACATAAAACAAACGAACATACAAATTCCGCCAAAATTTTGTTTATTTATAAATGTATGTGTGTGTTGCCGTCTAATTATGTCATACAATTTTTTTATTAATTAGATGCGCTTCAAAAATATTTCTAAGCGGACGTTCGAAAATTTTTGATAGTATATTTTGTGGAAATCAAAGTAAAATTTATTGTTGTGTTAAGTGGTTTACAGATTTTTATAGTGTTCCAAACCAAGGTGAGTTTTCGTTTTTTATATTTTAAGAAAATTAAAAGTACTAGATATTGTAGTGAAATCCTTTACAAGTATCTGTGAGTATTTGGGTATTCGTCGGTAAATTTTATTTAATTTTACCCGAACATGTTATTCCATGTTGCTTACATGCCACTTTTAATATGTTTGTAAAAAAATTAGGACTAGATAGTATAACTGTTTTTTGTAGGTAATCTATTTAAAATTATCGAGTAGTTTCATTTAGAAAATAATTAAATGTGAGAATAGTTTTGGTTATGTTTTTAGATCTCATTAAAAAAATTTCGGATATTTCTCCATAGATTTACCTGACGCGTGAAATTTATTATGAGCAGTGACCGATTATTTATCGTTATCACTTTCAATCAATTGTTGAAAATTTAGGACTAGTATAGTTGGTTTCTTATTGGTAAGGATTTAAAATTATATCTAAAGTCGCGTGTTTTATTAAAAAAAAATAATTATTTAGAAAATAGCTTTTGTAGCGTATTTAGAGCATAGAGAAAATATCAGATAATAGTCCTTTGTTTTACCTGACGCGTGAAAACTATTATTAACAGTGACCAATTACCTATTTAGTTATGTTTGTCAAGATGTAAAGTTTATATTTTAAGCGTATAAGTGTTCTTATTAAATGTTCTTGTTAAATTATTTACATATACTAATACATGTATATATATATATTTATTTTCCAGAAGTATCAAAACGGATTTTTTGCGGATCATTCTCTATTATTAAATTTAATAGAGCTCGTGGTCAACTATATGGCAAGGGATTGCAAATTAGCCATGTTCAAATTAAAAAGGCCGTACAGGAATACCTGAAAAGATCAGCGATGAACAAATCCCGTACACAGGAAATTAAATAAATTTTAAATTAATATCAATGTGATATTAAATTGTAAATCAGATATAATATTTTATAAATACCTTAATAAATACATGAATTAATATATGAATTAAAATATTTTCCCTATAGTTTTTCTCACAGTAAGTGCTCGCTCAAATTTACCGAATATTTTAAAAAATAATCTCGATATTAGTCGTGATAAATCCCTCAATTAAGCCCGATATATCTCTTCAATATTGACCAATTATTTATTGATGGGTTCGTCAAGCAAATAACCGTAAAATACGCTAATATAAGGCTTAACATAACACGGGATAAAACACTGTAAAATACCCACTTCGGACTTCGTTCAGATATTTTGCCTGACTAAGGTGTTCCGGAAATCAGGTATTTCATGGTACCGTTGTCAGACAATCACCGACTCGGTCGTCAGTCCATGTTTGGGTAATTTTTGGACTCAATTATTAAAATTGTTTGTCGGGACTACCGATGAAAATTGTATTTCGACAATGATCATTCATTTAAATAGCCACTTCGGATTATTTTCAATAGATGGCGTTGGTTGCGGACTACTATAACCCTTTCCTGACCCGCATACACAATTGTGTATATAAAATTCGATTACAACAAACGAAGATGCCAAACATAGAATTAGGTGGTAATTGAAGACCAGTGTACACATTTGTGTAAACCACTTAATTTTGTTTTAATCCGAAAAATAACAGTAACTATAATAATGATAAAATAATTAATATGTTATCAAGGACAAATAAATTATATGTTATGTAATTAATTTGTTAAAAAATTATTATGCTTTTTTCAAAAAGAATTCCGATTTAACTAAGATCCGTTAAAATACGAAAGACATTACAACCTGTCATTACTTACATACACATTTGTGTATGGTGAACTTAAATTGAACCAAAAAAAAATTTTTGTTTGAACTCGAAAGGGATAAATATAAGTTGTGTAGAATTTTGGCAATCTTATCTTCTATATGTATATATACATATATAAAAACAAGTGCAAATCACAAAGTTAATTTGCAAAAAACAACTAAATTTTCGATAGTTGCCTAAGTTTGAATTGACCATTTATTCACTTTTCAATACATTATGCCGCCTTTATGATTGCGTTCGTTCGCTCATTCTGACAATTTTTTCCACCAATCATATTGCTCAAAAATGACGATTCTGGATTTTTGTAAAAAAGATGATTGGTCGAACAAATGACCGAACGAACGAACGCAACCATAAACCTACCTTTAGTGTTGAATTCGATGAAAAAATGAATGGAATAGCCACTCAATCGTCTAACTCAAACGTCTATTGAGAATTGAGTTGAGTTGTTTGATTTTTCTCTCATTAAATTCAATTTTTGTGAAGGTCAAAAGTGTTTGCTCGGACGAAGTAATTTGGGGCGAGACAAAGTTCGCCGGGTCAGCTAGTTACATATAAAATCTTTCCCCAATTCCCTATTCCCGGGGAATTACCAGAATAGTACCACTGTGGCCCTATTCTGGTTTTCCCCGGGAATAGGGGATTGGGAATTAGTGACGTATTTCCAGTAGTTGGGATTTTTTTATTCACCAAAGTATGTTCTGGCGTTTGGGAATTTTTTTTTATTGGGTAAAAATAATTTCATTTTATAGCAGATTTAACGAAAATTTTTCCCCATTGTCTTTTTGGGGAATTGTAATTCGTACATTTTTAATTTTTAAACAAAATTTTTTCTGAAAATATATATTTAAAAATAAATTAAACTTGTTATAAGGTCGCAATAAATGTTTTAGTTTATAAAAACCTACATAAAAAAATTGTCCCCGAAAAATTATTCCCAGTGGCACTATTCTGGTTTTCCCTGGGATTAGGGAATTGGGAAAAATATATTCATAGCATTTTTGACTAAAATGACTTTTTCTGGCCTACTGAAGGAATATGTTTAGTGCAAAAATTTTTAACTGGACATTTTTTAATTGGTCGCCAAATGCTGACTTCTAAAATCAAAGAATTACCTCCAACCACTAAGCGATGGCAAATTGTACAACGGCTGCTTCAACATTTTTGGAAACGGTGGCCGACTGGAAACTTAATACAGCTGCAACAACGTCGACGTTGGAACAAACCACCAAAAAATTTGGAAATTGGTTAAACAGCTCTCTTGAAAGTTGATGATTTAGTTCCAGTTAAATGGAAATACTTCATCGATACTTTAAATGCTGAGCATTTCATTGAATCAAAGCGCAAAACGATTATCAAAATTTCGTAAAAACACTTAATGATTCAACAATATTGACAAAATCAAATTTAGAAGGCACAAGTCATTCTAGAGATAAGTCGGTACAGACAGAGATTGAGATGAACATGTATGTAAAGTTAGTGCATATTACCATCCCAGAAAGTAAAAAAAAGCATCAGACCATACTAAAATAACAAAGTCATCCCGGGGCGGTGGGTGATATCTATCCGTCCGCTATATTTTTTGGACAGTTTTAACGGCTCTGTACTAATTACAAAGATACTGGGTTGTGTCCCTTCCAGATCACACTGGGAAACTGATTGTATCTGGTTTCATCTCCAAGTCGGAGAAATCATCATTTCAAAAAAAAAATCTTCACAAATAGGTTCACCTATGATTAGCTGAGGCCCAATATGACTTGGGTACAATTCGACTCGTGGTCATACCAAGTGGTTCTTGTAACATGACATTGAATAGATTTGCATGTTGTTGAGTAAGTGCGATTTATATAGAAATATAGAAATTTATATAGAAATTAAGGAATATCCATTGACCCCTTTATAATTGGTCCAACATAACTTATAAGTCATTCGATTCGTGGACTACGATTTTGCACTGTCAAATTCGTTTCGTATCACTGGCTTGTGCATATCGTTATAGAATTTGACAGTCACAACAACAATTCTAGTAATTTACACCGTTTCCGGAATATTCGCAAAAATAATATTACGTCATCTAATACCACCATTTACAATTTTTAATTACACCACTATTTTTGTTTATACCACTTATCATTTTCTTTATCATTTGTTCTAGACTGCTATAATCTGTTTTACAACAAAACTGTTATAAAACTATATCTAACGCTACTACTCTAACCCGGCCTCTCCACCTGACATAATACTCTGCCATAACATTTTCATAACTGGTATACAAAATAATAAAAATGGCGTCGTGTGTAGAAAACGTACCTTAAATTTTACGTTTAAAAATCATTGGTGTTTTGGTATTCAAGCTTTGTTATATTAAAAATTTATTGTGAAAATGCTTTCTAAAAATAGCCATTTTGAAAGTTACAAAAAAGTCAAAAATACTAACATTTTGATTAACATAAAGTTCTAACATAAAAGTATAACTTGATGGCAACACATCTTGCAACTCGTTGACATTTTGTGTCTCCACCTGCAACTGTTCGAAAATTAGTGTTATAACTTGATGTTAATGGCTGGTGGAGAGGCCGTGTAAAGGTTTACAGAAATAAAATAATTTTTTGTGAGATTAGTGACATCTAGGTTTAAGTAGTAGAATTAGGATAGGTTTATAACAATTTTGTTTAGAACAAAACCCGTCGAGAATAGTTTAAATGCAGGTAAGTTTAGAATGTTCCATCGATTTATAATTACGGGTGCAACGAACATAATGAGTCAGTCTTAGGTTGGGAGTCATTGCGGACATACGATACGCTTTTAATATTTCGTGTAAGTGAGAAAGTGAGTAGCGGAAAAATAATAAACGGTGCGATTTATAAATAATTGTAAATGGTAAATAATTGGAAGTGAATTAATAAATAATTATGGAAATTATTTGTTGTTGTGAATTAGTGTTGGTAAAATAAGAGTGGGAAAATAGTAGTCGGTATATTTCGGGAAAATTCCAATAATAACGTAAGTAGCGAATATTCTGGAACCGGTGTGAATTATGAGAATTGTTGTTGTAATCCAATGACGAACCGCGATAGGGATTATTGGGAAAACTATTGTGGGAATATTCCTGTGGTGTAAGTATTACGATAGTGGTGTAAGTGTGTGCCTCTAGAATATCATGACGTCATGTATTTATATTCAAACTGCTCCTGCGCATTACACCTTAACAAAGAGAAATTGTATTAAAATTGTTAATATTTGTGTCATGCCATACTGTGAAAAAAATGAGTAGAAAATTGTATTTTACTCTCGTGTGAAACATAAAATTTTGTCATGGTTTGAGACCTGGATAATTATCAGTTCGAAGAGGAAAAACTAGATGACAAAAGTGAGATGATGAAGGCTGGCCATCTCAAAATACCGATATTGTGCAAAACTTGATTTATTTTCAACAAATGATGATGAAAATGAGACAAAATTCGACACAACAGACATAATATTTGACAAACGAAATACGGCGATACGGAACAGAAGGTCGAGCATTCACGTAACGGTGGGGAGCAGTTTTTAGAAATGGCTGTTGATGATAAGGTGAAACCGGATTATGACAATGGGACACATTGATCGGGGGAAACCAATGGGCTTTGTGGAATTGAGTGGTGGCGGGGGACCAGCAAATAAGATATATCAGCTAAACGAACGCGAAAATGATGGCCAAATCAACCGGGATATTGCCACAGTTCAAGTAGAAAGAAACGAACTAATCAAGATTTAAGATGCTCATCTGCAGAATCGGTGTCTCATAGTGAGTCATGTATTAGTCAGGAAGAAGCAGGAGAGTTCGATATACGAAATATTTGAATCGGATGTAGTTCCATTAGACAGAACATTAAAATGTATCTGAATGAGAAACCAGCCAAGGCGAGTGAGAATTACAGATGGTCTACCAGTTGTGCAAGGAAAACAAGGGTCGAAACGGTGATTGGCGATTGGCAATACACAGGAAGGTTATCGGGCGGGGGCAAAGATCACTTATGGAATGCTGGTCAAAAAGGACGTTACGTTGACTGTTGGCAAGAATGGCCGTATGGATAAAGAGATGTGTGAGCAGATCGCACCGAGTATCGTAGCGACGCGGGGGCGTGCTAAAAGTGATGGAGTGGATTTTCGTCAAAGATGGGGTTGGGATAGGGTGGATCATGGAGAATAGCTACAAATTTTGGATGAACGAACCCAATGAATGCCCAATTGTGCCGAACCCAATGAGTGGGTTACTTGGGAGATTTGGCACGCGAAATATTAACGGCAAATGTGAGTAGCGGGAAAATAATAAGTGGTGCTAAGTGAAAAAAGTGGTGTTATTATAAATTGTAAATGGTGTAAATAGTAAATTAATAAATAGTTGTAGAAATTATTTATTGTAGTGTTTTAGTATTAGCAGATTTTTGGGAAAATTTGTTACAGCTCCATGGTCATAACATTATTTCCTTTCCTTTTGTCGTTTTGAATTCTAGTTCAATGGTAATTTAATGTGTGATGCCTTTTATTGACGGCATGCCATCTGTTGTTGTATACATGCTAAATTTTGATTTTATGGAAATTAGCCTGCGTATATACATCCACTGTTCATGTAAACGTCGAATAATTGGAGCGGGACCAATGTGCACCTTGAGCGTGTGTGCGAGTGGTTAAAACATGGAGGAATATTTTTGTTGTATTTTCTTGTTTTGGTACGTGCGATTGATGTGTGGTGCACACCCTTGTGGGCAAGTGACGCGCACACAAAAAACAAAACAAGAAGCATCAAAAAACGAAAATAGTTTTCGAGAATGTTTTTTTTTGGTGCGCGAGTTTAGAGTTGAGTTTTTATTTTTGATTTGAGATAGTCTAGTTTTGGATGTAAAAGCATCAAAATCTGGTTCGGGATATTAAGAAAATTAGTGTTTATAAACTTGTGTGGGATAGTAAATAATTATAAATAAAAAGAAATAGTTATAAAACAAATTAAAACAAATTTTGTTCGCGAATGTGTGAACCAAATGAAAAATATCAAACAATTTTTGTGAGTGGATTTGGGTGACGCCATATAATAAAATTAGGCCGAAATTTTTTTGTTCTGCAATACAACGAAACAATGTTTTTTTTTGTCTGAGGCTCACTACCTTTTACTGTATGGGCGGTACAAATTTTAAGAGTGCTTTAGGATGCCAAATTATTAACGGGCACCGCAATTTAACAACGGGTGCCGCATGTTTATAAAGCGAGCACCGCAATTTACATGGGCACCGCATTCATTAACGCATCAAGCATTCCCATCGAGCGCCACATTTTATAACGGACACCGAAATTAATAAAGGTGTGTCGCAATTATAACGGATGGCCAACAACTTGGCCAGTCGCAATTTTGGGGATTACGGTAAAAACGGATTACGGTTACCTCCACCGCAACGGGTGGCCAATCCGGGACATTAAAACACATAACAGTCAGTTTTGTACCTGTGACGTGCAGACACCGTGACAACGTTGAATACGGCACGAACACGCCCAACGTTTATGGCGGCCAAATGAGGCCATTTTATTATTTTACGGTTAATGCGAGCCAGCGCCCAACATTTTTTCAAATTGAAAAGTGAATTTGCCTCGTCTGAATGATCCACCTGAACCTCTTCTAGCTTACATCTCCGGAACAACTGAGTTATCCAGACATGTTCTACAAAATATTCGAAAATACAACTCATGCTTATATACCTCCCGTGCAACGCCGGGTAACTCAGCTACTATATCTATAAAAATGGTGCAAAAAATGTATGTGCGCGCATCAGTTGAGAACGGCTGAACCGATTTGGCTTAATCTTTTTGTATTGTGTTCACAATTATCAGGAGATGGTTCTTTCGAAAGAAAATTTTGAAAAAATTCACCGGAAAAGTCTAAAAACCCGAAAAATCGAATAAAGAGCCATTTTCTTATGAATTTTGTGTGTACAATTTTTACGAGACAGGTGGTGTAGTGGTTAAAGCTTCGGCGCTTGGATTGGGAGGTACTGAATTCGATTCCCACCGTAGGCTACATCCAAACTGCTACTATGTTTTTATCCAATCTATTTATTTTATCTATTTATTTTCTCTATCTATTTATCTAAATAAAAATCAATTGCCGTGCGTTAGTCTCGCAAAAACTCGAGAACGACACGACCAATTTGAATGATTTTTTTTGTGCATTGTTCATCTCAATACAGTGGCGTCTTAGAAAATAGAAAATTCGGAAAAACTCAAAGGAAAATCCGTAAACTCGAAAAAAATCGGAACCGAAAGGAAAACCAAAAAATTAAAAAAAAATCTGAAAAGCGAAAAATGCGTAGAGGAATTTTGTATGGAAATACACTTTACACTACCGATGAAAATTGTATTTCGACAATGATCATTCATTTAAATAGCCACTTCGGATTATTTTCAATAGATGGCGTTGGTTGCGGACTACTATAAATATAAGTTGTGTAGAATTTTGGCAATCTTATCTTCTATATATATATATATATATATATATATATATATATATATATATATATATATATATATATATATATATATATATATGTGGGTTTCGAATCCCTGATTGTATTATACAGCCCTGAGTTGTTGTAGGGAATAATCGTTTTAGTTTTATTTAAAGATATAAATAATAAAATCCCACATTTTGGGGGCTCAAACGAGATCGAGTTAATAGACGTGACGGATAATTGGTTTTCATAAAATTCTGAGAGAATTTAAGATGGGAAAACATTCAATTATTGAATTAAGTTTTGTTTAAAATGGAAGTATTTCAAACAAAAACGGTAAAAGCCATGAAGGAAGAGCTATCCAAGTTGGGGCTTAGTACGGATGGAAAGCGCAATGAATTAGTTCAACGCTATGAACGAGCGATGACGCTAATCAAGGACAATTTCACAAGAAATGTTTGCGGTTCGGAATTGGAAAGTAGAAGTAATGCTGATATGTATACCGAGAAAACTAATTTCGCATTTAAAGACGTTGAAGATTCGGTATCAAAATTTAGCGGCGATGACAACTATCCAATTAAAAAGTGGTTGATAGAGTTTTGTGAAACATCAGAACTATTAGGTTGGAGTAATTTACAGCGATTTGTGTATGCAAAGCGACTTTTGACGGGCACAGCCAAGATGCTGTTACGTTCTACGAGCGCAAAGGATTGGGAATCATTGCAACAAGTGTTACTCGACGAATTTCATGTGAATGTTAGTAGCGCTACTGTTCACCAGATGCTAATAAAAACTAGAAAGGGAAAAGATGAAACTATACATCAGTACATTTTGCGTATGCGCGAAATTGGTGCATTGGCTGACATCGAGAACGAAGTAATTTTGGAATACATCATTGATGGTGTCTGTATTGAGGATTCAAATAAGATTTGGTTATTTGATGCCAAAAATTTTAAAGATCTTCGAGTAAAGTATGAAGCATTTGAAAAATTAAAAATTAAATCAATGAACAAGGCTACCTCAAATAATGCTAAATCTAATCAACAACTGGAGCAACCAGTGCCGAGTGGTAATAAATCAATAAATCCCCGACGTAATAAGAATAAGTGTTACAACTGTAATGAATACGGTCATCTGTCGAAGGATTGTCAAAGGAAATCTGATGGCGTACGGTGCTTTAAGTGTAATGCGTTTGGACACAAAAGTTTCGAGTGTTCTACTTTATCGAAAACGAATGTTAGCTTGTGTTCGACAAAAGAACATCGAATGAAAATTGACGTATTAATTGACGATATGAAAGTGTGTGCTCTGATAGATACGGGAAGTTCCGTAAATTTGATCCGATCTGACGTATATTTGAATTTGAATACTATGAAACCTCTGAAATCCAGATCAACGTTGACGGGACTTGCTGGTAAGAAGATTGAGACATTTGGAAAATTTGAAGCAGATATCGTTATTAACGGTGACAATTTCCATGTGCCGGTGCATGTAGTGCCTAACGATGTTATCCCCGTAAATCTTTTGATTGGCTGTGATCTGCTTTGTGAAGCAAAAGTGATTATCGATGAGAACGGTGTGAATATCCGTAAAAACGACGAATTTTGTGCGATACTATCAGAAGCTAAAGATGAAATTATTGATGTTACGCATATTATCGACCAAAGTGATGCTCAGGTCGTTAAGCAATTATATCAGCAGTATTCACCAACACCGACGAAGACTTCAGATGTAAACTGCAAAATAATTTTGAAGGATGAAACGCCAATTAGTCAGAATCCAAGACGTTTGTCGATTTACGAGATGGAGCTGGTTGATAAAATAGTGGAAGATTGGCTGAAAAGCGGAATAATTGAACCTAGTTCATCTGAGTTCTCTAGTCCAATTGTTTTGGTTTCAAAGAAAGACGGCTCAAAACGTTTGTGCGTGGATTACCGGAAGATTAACCGCCAAATTGTTAAAGACCGCTTCACCCCTCCGGTGATAGAGGATCAGTTGGATCGAATACAAGAAGCTCGGGTATTTAGCTTGCTCGATTTAAGAAACGGATTTTTCCATGTCGCTGTTGAAGAAGGAAGTCGCAAATATACATCGTTTGTGACACCAACGGGGCAGTACCAATTTAGGAAAGTACCATTTGGGCTATGTAACAGTCCTGGTGTATTCATGAGATTCGTGAATAACATCTTTCGTGATTTAATACGTAAAGGAATAATGTCGCTTTATCTAGACGACATCATTATTCTGGCTACCGATAATGAATCAGCGATTGAAAATTTCAAAATTGTACTGAAATTAGCTTCTGAATATGGACTCGATATTAACTAGTAGATAAGAAGTGCAGATTTCTTGTTAGACGAGTGGAATATCTCGGACATGTTATTCATGACGGGAAGATAAGTCCATCGGAAAGCAAGACGAGGGCCGTGAGGAATTTTCCGCAGCCCATGACAAAGAAACAGATTCAGCAATTTCTCGGTCTGACGGGATATTTTCGCAAATTTGTATACAATTATTCGGTGATCGCCAGGCCATTAAGCGATTTGTTGAGGGAGGGTGTGGATTTTGTGTTCGGAGAGGAAGAGATAATGGCGATTAATTCGCTAAAACGATCTCTCACGGGTAATCCTGTGCTTCAATTATTTAGACACGGGCTGCCCACTGAGCTTCATACAGACGCTTCAATGCATGGCTACGGTTCCATATTGATGCAACAGCATGACGATGGAAAGTTCCACCCAATTTATTACGCAAGCCGCAAGACGACAGACGCAGAGAAGAAATATAGCAGCTATGAGTTGGAAGTGTTGTCCATAATTTACGCACTTAAAAAATTTCGCGTTTATTTGATTGGCACGCATTTTAAAATTATAACGGATTGTGCCGCTTTCGAGATGACGATGAAAAAACCAAGTTTGACGACTAGAGTGGCAAGGTGGGCGTTGTCTCTAGAAGAATTCGACTACCAAATTAATCACCGACCAGGTACCCGAATGAAACACGTTGATGCTCTCTCACGCAATCCTGTTCTAATTGTTGACGACGATATTGTTTCACGTTTGAAGTGTGCTCAGCAAAGTGACGGGTTCATCGCTGCAGTGATAAAATTACTTGAGAATGGCCAATACAAAGATTTTATGATAGAGAGTGATCTTTTGTACAAAATAAAAGATGGTAACCAACTGTTAGTCGTCCCGCGTAAAATGCAAGCAGAGGTTATAAAGCGTAATCACGAAATTGGTCATTACGGTGTACGCAAGGTGCAAGAGTTGATCGAACGAGATTTCTGGTTTGAAAAGATGTCTGACAAGAATACAACAAGTGTCAAGAATTGCGTTCAGTGTATCTTGTGCAACCGAAAAATGGGTAAACAAGAAGGATACTTACATCCAATCGAAAAGGGGAATCTACCTCTTCATACTATACATTTAGATCATCTCGGGCCAATGGCGACAACTAAGAAGCAATATAATCATGTGTTAGTAATGATAGATGGTTTTACGAAGTTTGTGTGGATATATGCGACGAAATCCACAACGTCGAAGGAAGTGTTGGAGAAACTCCAAAAGCATAGAGAAGTGTTTGGTAATCCAATGCGCATTGTGACTGATAAGGGAACCGCACAAGCAATGAATTTAAGGAATATTGCGAAGTCGAAGGTATCGAACATGTTGCGATAACTACAGGCTTGCCAAGAGGTAACGACCAAGTTGAGAGAATCCATCAGTCAATAATATCAGTCCTCTCGAAGCTATCGATAGACGCTCCAGATCGATGGTTTAGATTCATCGGAAGTACGCAACAAAGTCTTAACAACACGCTGAATCGAAGCATTAGTGTTACTCCGTTTGAGTTTTTAGTTGGCACTAAAATGCATCAGAAAACTGATACGAGAATTCAAGAAATTATTAATGAAGAAATTATTAAAAATTTCAGAAACTCTCGAGATAGTTTAAGAGAAACTGCAAAGAAGCAAATAGAAAAAATACAAATTGAAAATCGACGATCATTTAGGAAAAACCGCAAAGCTCCTACGTCCTACAAAGTCGGAGATTTAATAGCTATAAAGAGAACTCAATTTGGACCAGGTTTAAAATTGAAGCCAAGATTTTTCGGACCATACAAGGTGTGCAAAATTAAAGAAAATGAACGCTACGATGTAGAAAGGGTAGGTGAACACGAGGGCCCTAAGAGAACGTCAACAGCAGCCGAGTTTATCAAGCCTTGGATGGATTCGTCGTTTGAATCATCCGGGTCGGATGAGGAGTAGGATGGACGAGTGTGGGTTTCGAATCCCTGATTGTATTATACAGCCCTGAGTTGTTGTAGGGAATAATCGTTTTAGTTTTATTTAAAGATATAAATAATAAAATCCCACATATATATATATATATATATATATATATATATATATATATATATATATATATATATATATATATACAGGGTTATCCAATTCGAGGTTGATAAAGTAGAAATCTGTATACCGACATCTGTCAAAGATAAACGTCAAGTACGCTGTCATTTATTTAGTTGACATTCTGCCATTTAAGAATATGGAGCATTTAAGAATATGGAGCATGGTGTTGGAAAAACAGGCCGTCGATGCTGATTTTTCGAACAAAATTTTCTTCAGTGATGAAGCTCATTTTTCGCTTGGTGGATACGTTAATAAGCAAAACTGTAGAATTTGGGGCTCAGAAAATCCACAATTGATTGTAGAGAAGCCATTACACCCGGAAAAAGTCACTGTTTGGTGCGCATTGTGGTCTGGTGGTGTGATTGGGCCGTATTTTTTTGAGAACAACCATGGACGAACCGTTACCGTCAATTCTGAGCGCTATGGCCTCATGTTAACCGATTATTTTTTTACGAAAATCGAAGATTATGATCTTGACGATATGTGGTTCCAGCAGGATGGAGCAACCAGTCACGTAACACGAGCAAATCGAGATCTTTTGCAAGAGAAATTTCCTGGACGTTTGATTTCGCGATTGGCTGATGTCAATTGGCCTCCAAGATCCTGTGATTTAACGCCTTTGGATTTCTTTTTGTGGGGCTACGCGAAAGATCGTGTTTACGCAAACAATCCTCAAACTCTTGACGAATTGAAAACTAATATTCGTAAGGTAATGGCCGAGATACCGCCCGAAATGTGCCGAAAAGTCATTGAAAATTACCTCAAAAGAATCAAGGCCTGTAAGAAGTCCCGCGGAGGACATTTGAATGATATCTTGTTTAACTAAAAATGGCAAGGATCAATCTGTAAAATGAAATAAAAATTACAATACATTCCGAATATTTTGTGTGTTTTTTTTAAGTTTACTTTATCAAGCTTGAATTGGATAACCCTTTATATATATATATATATATATATATATATATATATATATATATATATATATATATATATATATAAACAAGTGCAAATCACAAAGTTAATTTGCAAAAAACATTTAAATTTTCGATAGTTGCCTAAGTTTGAATCGACCTTTTATTCACTTTTCAATACATTATGCCGCCTTTATGATTGCGTTCGTTCACTCATTCTGACAATTTTTTCCACCAATCATATTGCTCAAAAGGTGTGTCGCAATTATAACGGGTGGCCAACAACTTGATTACGGTTACCTTCACCGCAACGGGTGGCCAATCCGGGACATTAAAACACATAACAGTCAGTTTAGCACCTGTGACGTGCAGACACCGTGACAACGTTGAATACGGCACGAACACGCCCAACGTTTATGGCGGCCAAATGAGGCCATTTTATTATTTTACGGTTAATGCGAGCCAGCGCCCAACATTTTTTACGAGTGGCCAGTTGAGGCCATTCAACCTATTCGGCGGACGATCCAACATTATTAAAGGATTAAAGTTTACGGGAGGCCAATTGAGACCATCCAACATTTTCGGCGGACGGGTCACATCGGTAGAGCACGAGTATCGGTACAATCAAGCCGCAACGGTCCAGGTGTAGCATCAAGGTACAAAATTCTTACCCTTCCCTTTAGATTTCTGTAGCAAGTTTTTCCTTATTTTCTTTCTTTTTCTTGTATGGAATATCTGAATAAAAAAGTGCACTGCGATTCCTATTGGCATTTGGTTCAATTGTCTTTCCTCACTCATCGGCCTCGAGTTGTTTTTCTCTATTCTTGTTTTGCATTTATTCTAGTTTTTTTTTCCTGCTAAATTTTCGGGTCGGTGTGGTGTTGGAGATTCCATTGTGTCGGTTCCACAATTACAGGCTGGGCTTGTCAATCCCCATCATCCCCTTGGCAGGACATCCACAGGCCCGGAATGACGCGTCCAACATGTGTCATCCATTTCGGGACGACCGTGTAATCCACCAGGTCTCCCCGTGGCACTCCGGTAGTTTCAAGCTGTCGGAGTGTTTAAGGTGGGAGATTACCTGGATGCCTCTCCGGGTGAACCTTTCCTTTGTTTATTCTGTTCCACAATGTAGGAACACGCAAGCCTCCACTTCCCCACGACCCAAAAACCCTGAGATCTAGGGGTCTATTATGAAATTTATCCGTCTCGGATTTTTCCGTTAACGGATATATCCGATTCGACACGGATTTACCCTATTATGAAACTTGTATTATCGGATTGGTAATATAAACAAATTGAAGTAAGCTACATTATTTTTTTTTAAATAATTTGAGGTTACAAAAACAAAATCACATCCATCGGATACAAATACGTCAACTAAATAGCAGTCGGATTTTTTGTAGTGTGAACGGAAAAATCCGATTCGATTTTACTTTTTAGTTTCATAATAGCACGGATATATCCGTTAACGGAAAAATCCGAGACGGATAAATTTCATAATAGGCCCCCTAGTCGCCAAATCACCGTGAGAGAGGTCTCTGTGTGTTTAGATAAAATCTGCGCGATGGTGTTGAACCATTCCGTAACAAATTATTGTGGGAATATTCCAGTCATGTAAGCATTACGGTAGTGGTGTAAGTGTGTGTGTGTGTGTGAAATAATTTCCTGTATTTTCGCGAATATTTCGAAAGTGGTGTGAATTACGAGAATTGGTGTTGTAATCGTCAAATTTAGTTAGACGAACGGAATTTTTGTTCTTTTTTTTAGTTTTATGTTTCAGGGACTTCCAAAAGAGCGGGATAAGTTATTCAAGACCTACATAGAGCTCTTTATGTAAATTTAATGTCGTTTAATGTTATTTTACATAGATTTCAATAACTTGGTCTTAGAAGTTGAACGATAAAACACCAAACAGTCAAAAACTAGTACCGAAAAGAAGAAAACTCTAAGAAGTGTTCCTAAAAATGCGGTCCACACAGTTTAGCTTTAGTTCTTTAACTATAAATTTAATTTTCCGCAGCTATTTTATGGAATTATTAATGTTACTTGGCTAGACGACGGCTATAACGCTAAAATTGGTATACTTTATCAAACTAAGTAACAATTTATTTTTAATCTTTCCGCTATATGTACGAAGTCACAGCACTGCTAAAAAGAACCAAATGAAATTTAAAGGCAAATATTTTTTTGCGGAATTAATGTGCTTGTCACACTAATATAATAAAAATATTCTACAGAACGAAAAAAACGAAAAACTAAAATTTTTTAAAAACACTGACATCGATAAACGACTACATAAAAAAATGGCTACGAGCATCTGTGTATATATACGGCTGAAGCTCTAAACTGAAAGTATAAAGTTTATTTTACATGCAAAATACAACAAAAACAACTATTATTTGCAAATTTTCCCATTTACAAACTACATAAAAGTAAAATGACTAAAAAAATGGTAAAATATTCTACGACTCGGAAAAAACAAAACCTAAAAAAAACAAATGAAATTTGGAAAATGGAAAATCAACAAGAAAATAAAATATTGATAACATAAACACAAAAAAAAACTGTTATAAATTTTGTTTTTTCCTCTTACATCGGTGTTGTCAGCGGCGTTCCCCCAAGCTTCACCGGTGGTGGCAATGGCAATGGTGATGGTGGACGTTCTTTGACGACACTATTACTGCAATAAGGTAGTGGAAAACGCCAACCATATAGACTGCGTGAATTTTTGAAAAAAAAAGTTTGTTGTTGTTTTTGGTTTTGTATAGTTTTGGACAAACAATTTTTTTTTTTATAGTTTTTGGTTTAAATGTTTTAAATAAATAAATAAATAATAAAAAACATAAAAAAAACAAAACAGATAAATTCAAATTAGATGTAATTATCCCTAATGTAAAAATTTTTATATAGCTACATAAAAAAGAAAACTAAATAAAAAATCGAAATAATGTAAGAAAATGAATTTTCTAGCGATTACGATCAGACATTTAATTTATAGAAGTTAATTAATTTTCTTGTAAACGGTAAAAGAAATAAAAGGGAAGATTTTTTTTTTTGTGAAATATAAAAGAAAATCCCGCGAATTTACATAAAGCGAGCGTATATGAATATATTTTTCAAACAGGGCTGAACACAAAGCAATTAAACAAGTAGTTTTAATTTATCCTTTATGAATTTCTTATTTCCTTTCTTTTCACATGGTATGAAAGAAGACAGAATACGAATATTGGTAATTACATTTTAATTAATAGTTGTATCATGATAATATAGACTTATAGACTTCTAGTATGTAACATAATGTGGTGTCCTATTTTTGCCGCGTTATGTGGCCAAATGGCCATCTTCCTTTGTTGATCCAGTAATGAGGAACCATTGGGTCTATGAGAAAGTCAGTACAAAAATATTTAGTACTGACATAGTTTATAATCCTGTTAGTGATCCTCCTGAAACCACTCTTAATTCACACTTGAAATTTAAGGCTTACTGGTCCGGTAGGACTATAGGTTCGAAATGAAATAGGTTGAAATTCAATGGGGAGATCCCATTTCAGAATTTTAAAGTGCAGTTTCAAGCAGTGCAGTGTTACGACTCTACGGTCCTAACATTACACGCTTATAGTTTTTATTTTTTATTTTTGAATTTCAGTATAGCCGTTTGATTAAAACTGATGGCATTGCCATCTGTTGTTGAATAGAGGCTGAAGTTTGATTTTATTGAAATAAAGCTGTTTTGTAAAGGCCAACTGGTCATCAGAAAAGTTAAATAGCTGCGGGCAGACGTCCAAGTTGTCTTCATTATTGGCAACGGTGAGAGAACGCTGCAACCGTCAAGGACAACCTTCACGAGGTAAAAAAGTAAAATTTTTTTTTTAGTTTTCCCTTTTATTCAAATTTCAATTTAATTTTCAAATTTAAATTTTATTTCAAATATTACATTGTGATCGAGCACCGAATTACGGTGGTCGTGTACGCGACTGGGGTGTACATATTGGTTTCGTCTCTTACGTTGGTCGTTCCTTTTATTATTTTCAAATTTTTCGTTTTACTTTTATTTGATTTTTTTTCTCGGTCGGTAATTTATTTTCTCTCCCCCTTTCTTCTCAGCTTTTGTGTAAAATGTATATTAAAGTAAAGCACGGCAAATTATTTCCGGCATTTCGTTTATTACTTCTCGGTTGGTCTATTCTTTTCATTGGTTGTTTCGTCATTTCGTCTACCTTAGGTATTCTACCTTAGGTATTGTCCATATTAAGATAAAGTACTAAATTATTTTTTGGGTTGGTGTGTTTTGAGGGGAATTATCTTTTCGTGTCGGTTCCTTATTAGCAGGCTGGGCTTGTCACTCCCCGTCATCTCCTTGGCAGAACATAAACAAGGTCCGAGTGGCGAGTCCAGCATATGTCTCGTCCATTCGGGGACGACCGTAAAACCCACACGGTCTCCCCGTGGCAGTTCGGCGGTCTCAAGTTGTCGAAGTGTGAATTGTGGGGGATTAGCTGAAGGTATCTGCGGGTGAAAAGAGGCCTGGTCTGTTGAAGAGATGTCCCTACCCTCTATTACTGCTTCGTTGTGGCTGTGCATCGGACATATAGTCGGCCAAATCACGGTGAGAGAGGCCTCTGCGTGTTTAGAAAAATCTGAGGAATGGTGTTGAACCCATTCCTTAACACGAGTAGTTAAGATGACTGAAACTGAGCTATTAGAGCCACGGAAAATTACAACAGTCAAGTAGTGCATCAGGGGACATCAAAAGTCAAAGAAGTTGCTTCAAATGCGGTATGTTAGGTCACTACAAACGAGAGTGTAGGCAACGATTGGATGATCGTTTTGCGCTGCAGCCTGATTCCCAAGATAAGCAACATGAAAACTGGCGAGAAAAACAGATACCAGGAATGAAGAAAACCAGAGTTCAAGAACCAAATACGATTGTTGAGGGTGAATCCGGCAGTGGAGTTGATTTTAAAAGAAAGAGAGGAAGAGAAAGAGAGAGAGAGAGAGAGAGAGAGAGAGAGATAGAGAGAGAGAGAGAGTGATCCAGAAGGCGCGATGGAGAGCCGTGCAAAGGCGGCACGCATTGGAATTGAGAAGGAAGTGTGCTGGAATATAACGAGGCAGAGGAAGGATCAGGGATATGATGAGTCAATAGCGTCCAGAAAGCTGAGAAACAATCTATTTGTCAACCAGCCTTTCAGCAAAAAATAACGCTGGTGAACAACGACGACGAATAGATAAAAAGCGATCCACAGTATAGAGCAACAGCACGAATGCCACAAATAAATCATAAGCGGAATACGACCAGGTGGGTGATATGCCGATTTTCGCCGAGGTGACTTAGTGTGGCTGAATTCCAAAAACCAGAAAAGCAGATCTCCAGATACACAACGAGATTGGAAAGGTTCAAACAAAATTATGAATAAGATCAGCGGCTATGTGTATTGGATACAAAAAGGTTCGGAGGAGGACGGAGGATCGTGCAGAACGATAGACTAAAGCGATAATTTTGTTGAGGCGACTATTATTCTTTACATCAACGATCCTGTCGGATCAAGTATTCTTCCAATACTAATTGGCAATTGAATTTTAGAATGACATTCCAATTGGAGGGGAATATGGAGTTAACTCCAATTATGGCCATTAATGCCAATTTTTTTGAATTAAAGATACTACATAGTTGCTAAACCATAGACAGATATGTCTGGAATCGTACGTTCTTGGTGTGATGCTTCTGGGCTAAAATTCTATAATGAAAGCATCTTTTACAAGGACTCCGATGCCAACACCATAGCTTGTGTCTTCATTTCGAGAAATATTTCTGCATCTCTCGTGCATGAGTGCGCAGTTCTGCTGATGTTGCCACAGTTCGTACCATCGATCTTCGAATTCTAGCTTCTGGCTGATTTTTCATCAGTTTCTTCTCTAAATATTATGGAGCAGAGTAAAATAAATCCTTTCAGTTACTAGCTGTGACGCGAACGACCATTACTTTTTGTGAGTCGACCATTAACTTAAAAAAAATTGTAACAACAAATGTAACAGCAAAAAAATGTAGAAAAATCTAAGAAACACGCACAGATCTTCATAAATAATCTTCTAAGACTTAACGGCGCTCTGCAAACTTCCCAGCATATAACAGTACTGGCCAATGAGCTTATTGTGAGTATTTTCTGGGAGTTTGCTGGGGTATTTGATAGTACCTCGTTATTTACAGGCAAAGGTCACTAGATCAGAATTTGTCAAATTGGTGTTACTTTAAACAACAAACTTCTTTGTAAGTTTTATCTTGAAGATAAGCTCAAAAAAGTTACGCAATATTTTGGCAATTTGACAACTATTGAAGTCTGTCTCCAAAAATGCTATCACAAGCCTCTGACATTTGGTATGGCCTCTTGTTTAATCGAAACCTTTATTTATTATTATTAATGACAACATTTTGTCTGACCTTTGTGTTGGTAACTCGAAGTCGGTGGTTTATCCATCGAGAAACTTGTGGGTTTCCGAAAATTTCAGTTCAATTCGTTAGTTTTTTTCTAACAGATCCTAGGATCTAAGGACTCCATCAACTCCATCTCGGAGTTCGCTTTAAAATTCGATATTTTCAATTACAAGTGCAAATTATCACCCACATTTAATAATAAAAAACGAAGATAGTGAGGTAGAATACCGAAGCCGACACCGTGCATACTTTACCAGTCAGACTGAATATTTAGGCCAGTAATATGAAAACCACGAGCCCTAACTAAACATTCAGAAGTAGATCCACGACCATCAAAAACACGAATGGAGAACTGAGAACAAACGTGACTAATGTTCTCTCAGTACAGTAAACCACAACTTTGAAAATCTACTAAATCGGACTGACGAAATGATCCCTATTCGAGCTGTTGCTGGAACCGGGAACTACTACTTCATCGTCACTTTAATGAAGTGAATGGAAGATGCACTCATTTACCTTCTATATAAAAAAGACGACTGTCTCAAGTGTAAAAATTGCCCTGGCAATTGATTATTATGATTGACTATCACAATAATCAATTGCTTATCGCAACAAACGACCACAACTTTTCCAACGTGGAGAATTTTAAATATCTCGGATCAATTGAGTAGCATCTTGCCACCAATGATTGTAAATTACCATCTTATTTCGAAAGATGGGTCGTTCGAACTATTTATGATCTCGTTAAGGTTGCGAACAACGAGCACCGGATTCGAATGAATCGTGCAATGGAGCGACTCATTGGAGACTGCGATATTATCGGATTCATTAAATCAAACCGAGCTAGATGGCTGAAAACGAATGATTCGTTCACCGTAGAGGAAGACCTAGACTACGCTGGCGCGACAACATCGAACAAGATATCGTAACAACAAGGTGTCGTATATTAGGATGTTTGAACTGGAGAGAGCGAACGTTGAACCAAGATAGTTTGAGAACCACCGCGGAAACGGCAGAGAGAGCACTCAACTTGAATCGCATGGAGAACCTCCATCAGCTCTTCGCCTTGGATACAAGTTATTTTCAAAGCAACAGTACTAGCAAACACGAATTTGAAGTTGGTTTTCTAATAAAAACAAATACCGTCCTGTTTGTTCAGCTTTCACGGGCGTCATTTTAACATTTCGTACGTAATCGTTTACGGCCCCACTGAGGATTCTCCCGAATAAACAAAAGATGCTTTCTACCATCGTGGAAGTGTTCTGAGCAAAATACATCAGTATACGATATCAAAATCATTTTGGGTGTATTTATTGCTCAAATTAGCAGTGATTGCAAAATACATCGTGACACCATAAGCCCCAACTCATTCCTCATATTTCCAACAACAACGGAATGCGCACTACCAAATTATAGCATAACTGGAACTCAGTTTTATCAAATTGATCACATCCAGACGCGGAGCTACATAGACTCTGCCCAGTTCCTTGTGGTTGAAAAATAAACTTTTCTTGAATATCATAAAAAAATAGCTTGACAGTAGTTCGAGATAGTTCATGACCGCGCGAAAATTCTCCACTTGGTTCTGCACGATCTCGTGCAGACGTGATGTCAAAAATGAAAAGCAACAAGGTTCCTCGTCAAATCAATGAAGTGAAAACCAAAAATATGGTTACTTCAAGAAGGCAAATGCACGGAGAAATTATTTCGGAAGACACACAGTGTGAGAAAGTGAAAGAGTTTAAATATTTCGGATCGGTAGAGAAGAAGAATCGCAGCTGGATATCGAATATTTTACGCAAACATATTATGAATATTTATTCAAGTCTCGCAACATTTTGCGTCAAATGAAAATTAACGTCTGTAAGGCGCTGATTAGACAATTGGTCAACTAAGGTTGTAAGTAATGGACCCTAACAGGAAGAGATATACAGAAACTTGCTGTATTCAAACGTAAAATAGCTAGGAGGATTCATAAAATCCACCACTAAGCAGATCCTCGACTCGGGACCAATGAAAGTGGATTCTCGTGGAAGGCCACACATACTCGATGCATGGTCGATGTGGAAAAGGATCAGTACACACTCGTATCTGACGTTCCCTTGTTGCGAACCGCAATATCGCGAAAAGTATTGTTGAGGCGACCAAATCTCTGCATGTGATGTAGCGCCAGCTGTAAGTAAGTAGGTAAGGGACAAAAGGAACGGCTAGTTTTGAACACAAATTTCACTAGAGATTCTCGAGAGTCAGTCTTACTTAACAAAAACGCCGATTTATAGATTGTAAACATTCAACGTGTTTGTTGATAATCAAAATTACCGCACACGGAGTGAGACCAATACACATTGGTTTGGTGCAATTTACAAGCTGATGGCATTATTGGACCTTATTTCTTCAAAAATGAGTCCGGAGTCCACATTAAAGTCAATGGTGATCGTTATCGCTCTTAATCAATGATTTTTTGTTTGAAAATAAGGATGACATTAAATCTGGACGAGACGTTATTTCCACAGAATGGCACTACGTGCCATACGGCGACGGCAACCTGCAACTTATTAAAATCAAAATTTGGCGATAAGTTAATTTCGGGAAATAAACCTATCAATTGGCTTCTCGATTATTTCTAAGGGCATGAAATCACTGTTTTACTGCAGTGGTCATATGTCCAAAACCATTTTTGATTAGAATTAAGTTGTTTGGGTTATTTTTTACAAATTCCAGTTCTATATGGCTCTAGAAAAGCACCTGATGTAAGGCTATCACTTCGTTCTTTCAGAATTTTTCTAGATATACCTATCAGTTGAAATGAATTACGGAAATTTTTAAGCTACCCTCAGCAAGTCATCTCACGATTTTAATAAGCCGATGAGCAGTTGAATTCGAAAAAGACAAAGAAGAACGAAATCTAGGAAACTAAAAATACCGTTAAAACTTGAAAAGATACGGAGGCCGTAAATTAACTACCGAGTCACCCCTTACTAATAAAATACGATTCAATTTTTATAGAATTGACAATTCTTTACATAAGTTAATCCCTATCTAGTCGATTTCTATAAATCAGAACTCGGAAGGGGTGACAACTTTAGTACGTGGCTCGCAAAATTTTCTCTTCTTCTCGCTTGTCCCCAACCCCTCATCCCTTTATAGACACGTGCAATTCAGTAGTACCGCTTTCACTTACAAAAAATTTCTACAGTGTTTTTCAAAAGTTTCTCAACATTCCAATTCCCTCATTCACTAAGTCACTTAATCCACTCTGATTGTAGGGTCTCGCTCAATTTGATCAAAATTGTGGTAACAAAATTTCAAACGTTCGTATTTTATTTAGATGGTTGAAAAATTTTATCAAATTCCATCTAGCGGTTTTATTTCAAATTAAATCTTATTTTAACACTAACAGTTTTTTCCCGCTCGAAATATTGACAAGAACACAGCGTCATATCTTCGCGGTTCCAAATGAACTCATTTACGGTTGATCAACGTTGAAAAATATTGAAAACTTATTTCCAAAGTGAGTGCTGTGTTGCCCAAAAAAGGCAAATTTAATAAAAAATAAATTTCGACGGAAATAAAATTTCGATCTAGGCGCCCATACATAACAAGCAAAATTGCCGAATCTGGGGTTCAGAAAACGTAGTCCTAGAGAAGACAATGCATCCTGAGCGAGTAACTGTTTGGTGTGGTTCGTGGTGGCCTCCGCGCAGCTGCGATTTAACATGGACAATTCACAAACGATGCGGGCTCATAAACACAACATTGCTTGAGTTATTCGCAAAATACGCGCCCGAAACTATCAAAAATGTGCTAAAAACTTGGATTCATAGGATGGGCTACAGTCTAGCTAGCCGGAGCAGCTATTTGTTTGAAGTTGAATTATATCAACGATCAGAAGGTTTTCTCTTAATGAAATAAAAATATTGATTTGTGTTTATTTTATTACATTTTTAAAAGGGAACTGCTGCGCTTAATAGAATTCAACGGTTTACCCGGTTTGCTAGATGATGACAACCGTCCGATATTTGTCGGTAGGGCAGAGCAATGCTGGTACGGTATTGAGAAAGATTTGTTTGATATTAAATATCGAAACTGAAGCCAACGGGCGATCGACCAAGAAAGGTTCCATGGGATGGAAGAATAAAATGAAAATATATGAATGATGCAAGGGGCGAAGAAAGAATGTGTCGAAAAGGATCGATTGGACAAGAAAACTTTGATGATCGGAATTTTTATCTTTAACGCAAGATTGCCGAAAAAATCAAGAAATTTTTTATTCATTCATCTACATCAATATTATTCTCCTTCAAAATAGTAAAATATATAGAGGCCCTTTTTAAAAACCCCAGGCACTTCTAGTACTCGATCTTTGAGATAGCTTTTATCTCTCTCAGTGATGCGTTTTTGATCTCATCTACGCTTGTCAAACGACATTCCTTAAAGGAATTAGGAGGCTGTGGCATCATTATATTTTCGATATTTTTCACGAACAAGCAACGAAGCGTGATCAGGTGCATTATCGTGGTGCAAAAGCCATGAATTGTTTCGCCCCAAACCCGGGCGTTTTTTCGAATTGCCTTCTTTGATTATGATTCGGTGATCGACCATTATCAGTTCTTTCACTTTTGCCACGTTTTCATCGGATGTTCCATTGCACTCGTCATCTTCAATGTCTTCATAGCTTCTTGAAAATGACTGATGGCATTGCCATCTGTATGATGACATTAATATTAAAATTGTTGGAAGTGTGTGTGCGCCTTAATATTCTGTTCTATGTTTTTTTACCCACCCTATAGTATTACATAAACGTCGAATGATTTTGAGAGTGAAACGAATGTGCAGCTTGTGCGTGTGTGCGAACGGATTAAATATAGAGGAATAATTTTTCTTGTGGTTTCTTGTTTTGGTACGTGCGATTGATGCGCGATAGAGAGAGTGTGCAGGTGACGCGCACGAAAAACAAAAAATATTCTTCTAGATTTTTGGTGCGAGTTTTTTTTAGTTCAGTTGCGAATTTTTTTTGAAAACAAAGTTTTTTTTGGAATTTTGGTAAACGAGTCAGTTTAGTTATTTTTATAAGTCGAAATTTTTCGATTTTTAAGTTTTTTGGAAAAAAACTTTAATATTTGATGGTCAAATTTATACTGTATAAAATAAAATATGTGTTGTAATAAAAGTTATAACATTAAATTTGCGTTGCGTCGAGAATTATTTTCCGGTAAAGTCGTACAATTTATGGTTTTTGGTAATAAAGTTGATTCGAACTATACATTAGACAGTGTTTGAGACTTTTGGTTGTGAGCTGGTACGAGTTGTGTCGATCTACGAAGCATTCAGGCCTGGAATAATTTCTTTGGAATGGAATTGGTGTTAGTGCGGGGATACCACAACCCAGTTTTAAAGGCTGCCCGTCATGGCCGAATCATTGATTCAACGTTTTGGTGGCCTATCAAGGTCGAATTTTCGATTAAAGGCGGGAAGACGCACCGCATCTACGGTGACTGACCGATGAAGGTCAGTCAAATTGTTTTCGAAATCAGTGAAGACACTTCAACCCAGTTCGGCTAACAAGGACGCCGCAATATTGCAGAGTGACCTATATGAAGGTTAAGGTACGGTTTTTTTTTATTTAAATTTCATTTCCATTCATATTTTCCATTTATTTTACAATTTTTTCTCATTTTTTAAATATAACTGTGTAATCGAGTTCCAAATAACGGTTGATTATCTCTTGCCTTCCTTCCTCCTTTTATTTTTGGGAAAATAATATTTAAATAAAAAAGTACGGCACCTCCCGGCCTTCGGTTTTAATTAATTATTTTTGTCCTTATTCTTCTTTCATCGGCCTCAATTTATTTTGTTCCGAAATTATCCTGGTTTATTTTTGCTTTTGCTACCTATTTTTGTTTATTTTAATAAAATGAAGTACTAAATATATTTTCGGATCGGTATATTGAGGGGGCTTCTCATTTCATGTCGGTTCCATATTTACAGACTGGGCTTGTCACTCCCCGTCATCCCCTTGGCAGGACATCCTCAGGGTCAGAGTGGCGAGTCCAGCATATGTGTCGTCCATTCGAGGACGACCGTAAAATTGACACGTTCTCCGGTGGCAGTTAAAAGCTGTTGTGTGTGAATTGTGGGAGATTACCTAGAGGTCTCGATTGGTCATTCGGAGGGGATTCTCCAGCAGACATTATACTTGTCGCTCGGGGATATCCGGTAGTTCCTAGGTGGAAGCACCCGATTATTAAATTTATTAATGTTCCTCAAATTTCGGTCGACGGATTCTGGTGTATTTAATTTAATTTCAGTTTTTAGTTTGCTTTTGATTTTTATGGTTATTCTGTTCGACGATGTAGGCTAGGAGCCCGCAAGCCTCAACATCGCCACGACTCGAAACCCAGAGATCTAGTCGGCAAAACCACCGTGAGAGACCTTTGCGTGCTGAGATGAAATCTTCGGGTTGGCTTCGTGCCAAATAAATAATCGTCCATCCTGCCAAAACATATCAGATCGCCACAACTCAATAAATTACATAATTTCGAATACTTTTGAACTCGTTTCCTAAGACTCGAGTTGATCTTTAGACATAAATGTTTGTCTTATAATGAATTATTTACAATAAAAAACTAAATACATTTGAGAAGCTTTTATTCAATAAAATTTTTACTTTTAGTTAATAAATATTATGGCGGCATCTGATTTATAGACCAGTTGACTGCACAGTGACTCTTTGATTAAATCTAAAGGCTAACAAATCTTTACCTGTTTAATTAGAAGCGCCATGCAAGATTCTATATTTCATTATTATCTCCGGTTTCGTTTAACGGATTTAACATTCTCTCTTCCCGCCTAAAATATACAGAAATTTCATGTTGTAAAAATATCACCCAACCTTTAAAATATTCACAACAAAAAATAATTTTTATTTTACCTGACACCTATGTGAATATGAAAACACGAAACAGATATTTATGAGCGACGACAGAACAATGACATTAGATTTACACTTTGACAGTAAAAGCAAGATCGATGACATAACCTTATACCGACGATTTTTTCAGATGCGCAGATGCACATCAAAAACAATACAAAATAAGTTTTACCGTTTATTCTTTTATGGCCACTGCGAAAGTGCGAACCTCTATTCTCCATTTCTGTGCTTTTCTAAGAAATAATTTTATAAGGTCATACAGTGAAAACAAATTATTTTAAAGCCTAGTACGCAGCCGAAGTGAAATAAATGCAATGCAAATTTTCACCGCTGAATTGCGGTACGCAGTTTAGCTAGTCAAATTGGTAATTCTCGTGTTAGAATATAGATGTCTCTGTTTAACCTTGTATTTTCACTGCATTTTAACGTTTTATCAATTATTTTTATCTGTCGTTGCATTGCGTGTTTCAAATATTCTATTCAGAATTTTAACATCAATCAAGTTACCAGAGTTCTCCGAGTCCGTTTCGTGAGAAAACTGATTCAAATCAGACATTAAATGTATTGCAGATGATCGAAATTGAGCAAGACGGGACAAAAGCTAAACCTGAATTTATTGGTAGCACAAAGCGACAACGGATCAAGCATTTCAGGGTGATCAAGTTACGAGCGGAAAATTTCAGTAATGATGGCCTGCAGCTAACAGTTGTCAAAGAGCAGAATGCAATCGAATTTGAACAAAGAAACGACACATTGAGTAGTCCCGAATTAAATGATTTCGAAACGGAACTGGACCATTGTTGCAATTTCAGGGCTCACCTAACCCTAAAAAATGCGATACCGAAATTTTTTGAGTCACGTCCCGTTTCATTTGCATTAATGGAATCCGTCAAAAGAGGTATGATCAATGGGCTGCACCAATCGTCACCGTAACAAAATCAGATGGATCCGTTCGTTTATGTGGTGATTTTAAAGTTGCCGAAAATTCACAGCTGCGAGTGGATCCCACGAATCGAACAACTATTTCATTGATTTAATTGATTGTTGTACGAGAATTCAAAACAGTACATCAGGTACAACAGGAAAATTTCTCATTTGTGATTCAGAGTTCAAAACATTCGTCCAATATCTGCAGAGTGGTTATCAGATCAAATTCACTCCGATCTGCTGTATACCTGTAGAAGAGGAGTTTTTCAAAGAATCTACGTAATGCTGTTTTTAGGTTATATAAGGATCATGTTCGCGTGGTCGCCAAAGTTGTAAAGTGAGTCAACGTTGTAAATCTTCTACATGATGAAAGCCATTGGGGAATGATAAAGATAAGAAAAATGGCAACACAACATTGTTGGTGGCCCGACATGGATCGTGGTCCGAAAGTGTCGATCTTGTCATTAAGTAGTATCAATGAGTACACTTGGATACCGCCGGACCGTTTTTGATTGTGATGTGGCTGTTCTTTTGATTTTCCGCACTTTACCCAGGATGACAAAAAACAATATAGAAACGGCGATCGATGATCTTAAAGCGATATTTCCAATCGAAGGATTAACTGACTATCTAGTTTTAGATAACGGTTCAACACTTACAGCGCTATTTAATCCATCCTAGGAGAGACCGATAGTTTTCCATCCTCGGAGAGACCGATAGTTTTGTATACTGTTTAATTTTTTTCAGCTCGCATGATTTTTATACAAATTGCTGGAGGAGCATTTTCGATTACCAAAAACCGATTGTGATGGGTTCTGATTCCTGGATAATTCATTTAGGATTATCCAGATAGGCCATCGTGCACCATGTTGCATGGCGTTGCATGATGTTGCACCAAGTTGTATGATGTTCCACCATGTTGCGTCGTGATTTTGCTCGATGTCGCACCATGTTGTGGAATGTTGCACTACGTTGTAGGATGTTGAATCATATTTGGTCATACTGCATCATGTTGCGTAAAGTCGCACCATGTTGCTTGATATTACATCTTGTTGGGGGATATTCCACTATGTTGCGTCATGTTTGCTTGGAGCCTTTATACGTTTTATTTGGATTCAACGATTTTGATAAAATTTGGTGGGACAGGGTTTTCGAACGAAAGAAAACGATTACAAGTTTTGATTTCTGAATAATTAATTTAGGACTGTTGCGTGATGGTTCATCATGTTGCATGAGATTGCACCATGTTCTTGATGTGGCACGCAATGTTGCGTTATGTTGCACCATGGTGTGGGATGTTGCACCATGCTGTTGAATCTTCCATCATGTTGCGTCATATTGCGTCAATGTTGCGTGATGTTATACCAGGCTGCTTAATCTTGCATCATGTTCTGGGATGTTGCTAGATATTACACCACGTTGCATCATATATACCATGTTCTACATGTTGAGTGATGTGGCCCCATGTTGCACGATTTTCAACAATGTTTTGTCATATTGTTTCGTGTTTTACTGCGTGTTTTTGAAAATGCATTAGCTATTTAATTAACATTTCGCCCTTGGTCTTTTTTTACAAAAATTCGTGAAGGTAATGTCAAAATATCAAATGCCCGGCATCGATTTCGATAGGTGCTAATTGAGGGCAATTTCGTTTAGAGGCCCTTTGGTGGGGTCCAGGAAATTCTGAACTTGTTTTCGGCTTGAACGGATTAGATCAAAATTGCGGTCATAAGAGTTATTCTAATGTCAGGAATGGATTGCAGTCATAATTTTGGGAAAATTCTTTTAGTGTTTTTGGGTCGAACGACTAATAATAACTATGGATGAGATGAGTTTCGAAAACTATGAATCGATTGTGACGCGTTCTCAAATGGCATTCGGGTCCCTATTTAAAACAAAATCAGCTCGAACGATTTTGATAAAAAATTTAAGAGAGTATGTTTTCGAAAGTCAGGAAATGACTGCAATCGATCATGGTTTTGGGAAATGTGTTCGGTTTGCGTTTTGTTTTATAATAGAATACTGTCATCTTAATCGAAGGGGACGGAACTCAGATTAATGAAGAAATGAAGACATAATATAAATTTTTGGACACGTCTCTAGAATATTGTCAATTTAAATTGCCGCATAAATCAACCTAAGCCATTACTTAACCGATTGGGATACAACACTCTTTGTATGTTAAACTTATTTATTATAGTACTCCAAAATGAGCTTCGGGTGTGATTTTGAAAAATGAGTAAATTGGATGGAATCAAGACTGTGGTCATAAAAATTTTCGACCTCGAGGTTTTCGAGATGTCATCTGTCTGTGCCCCTCTACAGCCCAGATGGGTTTACTGATTCGGATGAAACTTTATATTTAACATTTTTCATAAATTGGAAGGTCCCAATAACATTTGGCGGAAATCGGTGGCTGATTCGATATTCGGTTGCTGATCGGTTGCTGATTCGCAACAGAGCTTTTTCGTTTTTTACAAATATTTTAAAAAGCGTCTGCGAAAAAATCGATTAAGGGCAAAATACAAAGTAACAAAACTTGTTTAAACCATTCCTCCAAAATTTAAACAAAATATCGATTTTTAATAATAAAATGTTAGTTCACCATAATTCGGCCACTCTATAGCCCAAGCAGATTGAGTGATCGACGTGAATCTTTACACTTAAGGTGTTCTGGTAAATTAGCAGATTCTAGGGAAATGTACCGAAAGTGGTAGGTTCCATATGAACTTTTACGTTTCTTGGCAATATTTTAAAAAGTAGAACATTTACAATTAGTTTTGCAACAAAGCTGATAAAACCCTTTTTATCGTGTTTGGATTTACGAGGAATTACAAAAAAAATATTAAAGCCACAAGATTTTAAATTAACTTGGCAAGAAAATTGGTTCAAATCATTTTAGTAAAATTTAATCGAAATAACGATTTTTTACCATTCAACTAAGTTTTCGTTTTATTTTTAGAAAAATTCGTTTTCGAACACATCGACAACTACTAACGTCTTTTCAGCAAAAGCTAAGAGAAGAAATATGTCGACTTCTATATTTTTGATATCGCGTCTTTGTATGAGGTATATAATTTTGAGATATATGAGCTCATGAAAATCAAATTCCACAAGAAAGTCGGGTGATGGTTACCGGGAGGTTTAGATCCATAGCATAGCATAAGAAATGAAGATCAATGAAAATAAAAAAAATGTGTTACGAAAAAAGTTACGATTTTTCCTCGGTATTACGAATAAAAATTGACGTACCAATTTTGAAATGTTTTTACTTAATTGCATAAAAAATTTCAATTCAACCATCATTGAGCGAGCAAGGCCCGATGTTCCAAGGACTATACTGAATGCTCGAAAATATTTGCAATCTGTTTGCTACCTAGATAAATAATAGTTATATCATCCTAAACTCTAAGTAACCAGCTTTAAGAGGGTCATGTCATTTAAACTCTAGCGTCATCTGTCTCTCTCCTTCTCTCTCTGAGCTCCTGCTTCAAACCCAGAAATGTGTCTTCAGTTAAAGATAGCTAGCCCACATTATTGGGAACCGTTTTTAATGGACAGGAAATGGCAATAGGTAGATTCTGAGTAAAGGGTTGGGGTGAGTCTGATGGGGTTATAGGGCTGAAATTTTGACTTTCCCCCATTTTATAACGATAAAATCGTTCGTCATTCAAGATTTTGGGATATAGACACCAATCTGACTATGCCGATTCGATAGCCCATGACCATAGGTAGATTTTGAGTATAGGGTTGGGGTGAGTCTGATGGGGTTATAGGGGTGAAACTTTGATTTTTCTCATTTTTCATCGATAAAATCGTCCGTCATTTGAGATTTTGACATATAGACACCAATCTGACTATGCCAATTCGATAGCCCATGACCATAGGTAGATGCTAAGAATAGAGTTAGGGTGGGTCTGATGGGGTTATAGGAGTGATATTTTGATTTTCCCCATTTTCTTTCGAGATTTTGGCATATAGACCGCAATCTGACTATGCCGATTTGATAGCTCATGACCATAGGTAGATTCTGAGTATAGGGTTGGGGTGAGTCTGGTGGGGTTATAGGGGTGCAATTATGATTTCCCTCATTTTTCATCAATAAAATTGTCCGTCATTCGAGATTTTGGCATATAGACACCAATCTGATTATGCCGATTCGATAGTCCATGATCATAGGTAGATTCTGAGTATAGGGTTGGGATGGGTCTGATGGGGTTATAGGGGTGAAATTTTGATTTTCTCCATTTTCAACGATAAAATCGTGTCGTTCAAGATTTTGGCATATAGACACCAATCTGACTATGCCGATTCAATAGCCCATGATCATAAGCAGATTTTGATTATAGGTTGGGGTGACTCTGATGGGGTTATAAGGGTGAAACTACAATGAAAAATGAAATATGAGGAAAATCAAAATTTCACCCCTATAACCTCATCAGACCCACCCAACCAATATTCTCAAAAACTACCTATGGTCAAGGGCTATCAAATCGGCATAGTCAGATTGGTGTCCCCTATTCGCATGAATTTTAGAGCAGGCTTGTACGCTACAAGCCACTGTAAATTTCGATTTTTTAGAACTGAAACAAATTTTAAGATTGAGGCAAATAATTAAAACAATGAACTAAAGATAGATTACATCAAGGTGAGGTTATCAAGATGATGGAAGTTTGGTTTCGAACTAATGAAACATTCAATTTTTTGTATTAAAAAATTCGGTCGTCTCATCAGACTGCAGTGACCAAACTACAAAAATATTAAAAATACTTTGAACATTCATACAAAGTATAATCACAATGCCTTAGCGAATTTTAATGATTCGCTACGCCCTTGGTAACCTCGAATTTTATTGTATTTAACGCATACATGCGATTTCTATATGAAATTTTGGGTTATTCTGGATTGATAGCCAGATGGTATTTTTACCAAAGATGTAAAAATACCATCTGGCTATCAATCCAGAATAACCCAAAATTTCATAAAGATAGATTAACTATTGGCTTCAATTTTGGTCGTAAACTGAATCCGCAGTTTACTACCGAAATCTTTGCACAAATATAGGTGGTTTACAGTAAGCACGTAATTTAGGCAGAAGCAGAAATAAGAATATCACCGACACAATTTTAACAACACAAATATTTGATTTAAATATAACTTTCTATAAACTATTTGATCTGATTAAATAAAATAAATAACAATAAACAAAAACAATTAACAAAACAAAAAATGAACAAAAGTACAAAACAACAAAATAATCATAATAAATGGTGTAGTATATAGAGTTTATGTGTGATGTAAATATGTAACAATAATTGTGGCAAACACTTACCTTCCTAATTTCGTTTCCTCATCAAAATCGCTTGGTGACCGTTTCGTTCGCCGACATAAACTAGCCGTTAGGCCACAATTCATAAACAGGCAACTTAATAAATCGATTACCAAGAGTACGATCAGTACACTGCCAATTGCAATCGCGATTATAATACCAGATGACATGGCAGTCGCCCCAGGATGTACAATTACATCGAGCCCTATAAAAAAGAATAATAATAATAATTTAAGGATTAGTATTTTGATTTATTACCGTGCAAACTTTTATATATATACAAAAAAAATATACGTAATACATATGTACAAAGCTCAGGCTAGACCAAATACATCTAAAATGTAATAAAGCTTAAATATTTTTAATCAAAATTTAAGGAATCACACACACATAATGTACATTTTGCGAAATTTTTATGACTTCCCCAAAAAAATATACGAGATAAAAGGTTTTTAAATTTTATATTACAGCAAATTATGTTGTATACCCTTCCTGATACATAATGTTTATGTTGTGGTTGGTGCCGACATCCTTGTTACTAAATTTTCCAATACGATTCGTCCCAGTATATCCTCTTCTGTTGGTTGCGTTCTTTCGGTCGGTATTCATTATTAAAATTACAAAACAAAAAGTTGTTTGAAAAAATGTTATGTTTGTAGTGGTTTTTGGGCAAAGTAACAGAAGCAGATTATCCTGCTTTGATTCGTAAATGAAATTTAAAACATTAAATTATTAAAGTTTGATGTATTTTGAATATTATTTAATTAAATTTGTTTTGTAATAATGACGCCGGTTTATTTATGTACAATTTATACCAACTTTAAGAAAATAAATTTCGAAGCAGTTGATATGCAACAAACTTTATTGTCTCTAACAATTATCCAGCGAAATTCAAAATGCGGGATTCTAAAATAATAGCTGTTGAACGTTTAACAAACATTAGTTTCTAAAAATCCTGCGCAAAATGACAAAAAAATGACGTCCTTCTGCATGTCTGTACCGATGATATCACAAGAATGGCTTTTAAAGAGTGTTATTTAGAAGTTGGCAGCACTGTTTTATTTGACAACCGATTTGACAGCTGGCATTTGCTTTGTCATTAGTTTTGTTTGCCAAGGAATTGAAATTGGTGTTCAGTTCAATTTTTGGTCAAAAGAAGCAACCAATGAATTCTCGTCATTTTTTTTGAAAGTTGGTAGAGTTTGACATTTGCAACTATTTTTTTTTTGTATGAGTCCATTATAATCGATACACTTTGCCACAATTATTATTTTGTTGGAAACTAATTGTTATTTGTGTGTATCATTAAAAATATTTTTAAAAAATCAATACAAACGCTTATCAATCTCAATCCGTGGTTCCGCACTTTGATTTTTTCGTCATGATTCTTTCCTCGTTTCCTTTCCCTTCACCTACAAACTAATTTTGTGGTGGAGAAATTTTTAATTGTTTTTTGAGCAACATTTTTTTTGATTCAACTGATTCTCGCACTACTATAAAGGCTGTTTTCGAAACGAATATTTATTTGTGGAACCTAACTTATTCAAATAAGTATGCTGGCGAGGTAACTTATTTTCTGTCTCTTTCTTGCAAGAAAATCTAATTTGGTTGTCATTTTTTGTTGATATTTACATGTGAATATTTATTTTTTTTAGATTTAGGATGATATTTTTAGAAAATAAATGGATCTTTGTTGACAGCAAAATATATAGCATGATTAAAATAAAAATGTACAGAGCCCTATTTTATAATTTCGTATATAAATTATAAAAACGTTTTGTAAACAGCGAAAGTGTAAACAGATGGTGCTCAGTTTTTATATCTAAATATCTATGTTATGGCGACAATAATCACCGATTACTCGTAAAATAATTATTTCCTATTAATTAAGAACCCAACTAAACCCTTTCTTGATTGCCTTTAGCATCTCAAACACGTTATAAATAATCTAAGGTGAACCATCTAAAATTCATATCAACATAAATACGATATTTAAAAAATATTTCGTTTTTATACTTCTTAATTGCCACTAAGCATTTAAATATTATGAATATTCGTTATTTTATTAAATTGTATACGTTGAATTAATAAAAATAAGGAATAAAATATTGGTTGAAGAATTTTCAATTGAAAACATTCAATGTTTTCATGTTGCTGTCAAAATAAGTACGCAAACTCAATTCGAACGGTTTTTCTTACTTATTTAAGATGGCGGCAAATAAGTAAATAAGTTTGAAATAAGTATCCGTTTCGAAAAGGGCCAAAGATCAATATTTCATGGACACCTTGTTTATTTGTCGTTTTTGGGTTAATTTTAGGTTAATTTTTATTTTAAGACGCAAAATATTTTTTTTTCAAACAAGGAAGCAGTTTTCGCAGTAAATAATGAACTTGTTTTTACTATACGAAAGAAAAAAATCAAACGTGAAAGTCGATTGATTTTTTGAAGTCATGGAATCACGACGAAAGAATCAAAGTGTGGAAAGGCTCAGTAGTATGTATAAATTTTGTAGAAAATGTCAAAAAAATCAAAATAAAATATACAAGATGGCAACATTTAGAACAACAAAATTAATTCGGGAAACTCTAGTGCCAAGCACAGTAACTAAAAAATAGAATTATAATTTCAATACCATCAACTCTGTAGGAACTCAATGAATTCTAAATTGGCATTGAATATATAACATTGTTGTTGTAAATTGGCAAATGGAATATGTATACTTTATGAATAGACTAACGCTAGAGCAACAAAATAATGGTTCTGTTCCCTCATCATGCATTACGTCTAATTTACGGTCGTCATAATCGTCCATCAGAATGGGTAATTCGGTTAACTATGGATCGTTTTTTGCTCCATGTATCTTCTAAATGATAATACGCATCCAGTAAGACACCAAATAGTGCATACCGAACAAGGGATAGACACTGGACATGTGTTCATCCTCTTTATGGAAGATTTTATCTAAGGATCTTGGTATCCGACCATCACACACGCTGTCAATTCTACCATTGGACTGAAGTGCAAAGGATTTAATCAGAGAATTGAAAATCACTTTAAAAATCCAGTTAATCTCACGACTTTCCCACAGGATCCCGAAGTATATTGTCTGAATTTATCTTAAATCAGACAAAAAAAATACAATACAACTTTCGTTCAAAAATTGACCGTTTTCGTGCAGTTGGTTAGCAAATTTCCATTCTCGTTCAAAAACAATTTTTTTAGACCATTGATACGAAAATAAAATATTTTTGGCAAGTATTGTAGTTTACAGTAACTCGTCGTACAATTAGTCTCGAAGCTAACTACTAAAAAACATTGCTGCTTTATCATTTCATAATTTGTAGAGGTCAAAATCTTAAGTCTCAAAATAGACGTAAACCGCTTTCCCTGGAGCAATTTATTAAGGTCTTAAGTCATTAAGGACTTGTTGCAAGCCATGGTAAATACGGTGGCTGGGGAGCAATTCTAACTTCAATTCATGCACTTTTGCCATCGTAGCTAACGACTTGTGAAACAGTGCATTGTCTTGGTGAAAGAGCATTTTTTTCTTTTACATGTTTTGTAATATTGGCTAGCGATGATCTCTTCTTCACTCAGCTAACTGACGTATCGATTCCGGAGCATAGTGGATCCGTGCCTCATCTTTTCTCACATATCAACATAAAAAAAACCCTGTTTATTATGGTTAGACAGCCCCAAACACCAAAAGCGTCCTTTATTCCCGAAATGAACCGCCCTTGACCTCACAGACTACTTTTTAAGGTATTAGTGCAGTCATTTGGAATAGTAGGGCCTAAAATCTTCACTAGATCTCTCAGGCTCGGCGGGAACAAATTGGGTCCCTCATGTCACCTCACCCTCTGATGAGGAATAAATGAAACTACGGGGATGTAGGGAAGTAGGTCAACAAACATTTCGTTAACATCGGATCACTGTATAACCGGGTTTTAATTGTGTAAACAAATGATACATGTAGATGTACCAATTTCAGACTTTAACCGTAACACATACACTACACTGCCTTCTGATATCTTTAAGGTGTCACCTATCTCACCTTCACTTTACAGTCTTCCAAAAACGATTTTGTGCACTTTTTTAATCTTTCCAGGAATAACTAACGAATTCGAGTGACCAGATCAGTCTTTCGAATTTTGATGGAGCAGAGCCCCTATTCATCAAGCCATTGCTTTGCTTAACGGAATTTTTTCCCATCAAAAGACCATATTTAATCAACACTAAATTCATTTTTTTCCATCGTTTTACAAATAAAATCATATGAATTTTCATTAGATGCGCCATCTATGAGTGACGTAATACATGCTTGTCATATCGCTGAAAAGGTGGCAAATTATTAGTTTATAATAATATAAACTCATTACTGTGCTAAACAAGACCCCAAAAAACTGATAAATAAATTTCCCAGCGCCGTTAAAAAGACAATGAAGGTTGAAATGAATGGAGGGGTTTCCAGAACGTCTACATATGACATTATTGTAGAAGATCGTCGCTTTACAAGATCTAATCCAAAAGCTTTCTCATTGAACGAAACTAATAGCTTCAACCAACATTGATACCGGTCGACTCAAACACATACATCACACAGCATACAAACCGATACAGATGTCAAATCGTTACTCAATGCTCAAACAGCAACGACAAGCCCTATAATCACTAACCAGCAACCGACATCATCTATGGATGCAAGTTTCATCTCACTAATGAGAATGTAATTATCACCCGTTCCAATCAAAACCTAGAAACTGTGGCCAGCGGTCCTATTCTGGTAATTTCAGGAGAATTGGGAAAAATATTATGATGGCATTTTTGTTTAAATTGTATTTTTCTGGCCTACTGTTGGAATTACTTTGGTGTAAATATTTTTGAAACATAAATGATTGGGAAACTTTTATTCCACAAAATTTTTATAGCGAAAAATAATTCCCCATTTTTTTTTTGTAATCCTTGCAATCTGTTCTGGGGCCGAAGCACTCCCAACTCTATCGCAGCCTGTTTTTCCCCTACCTAACGCAATTATGTCAAATCGAAGACGTACGGCTTTAGGTCTGATTTAAATTACCATCAACTCCGTGCCAGCCTGTCAGTACTGGACATGTAAGATTGGTCGGCCCATGAGTTTTGCACTCCGATAGGAGGTCGTAGTTGTTACTTTTTATCACAGATCGTAATCTGTTGATGAAAGTTTCCTTTTGGATTATGCTCCTATCGGGATTCGAACTCGGTACTTCCCAAAAAGGCCCCAGGACTAGACGGAATACCAGCGGAGGTGCTAAAAATGGTTTTCCGATACAATCCACAACTGTACTGATAATGTCAGACAATTCGAGAATAGTGATAGAGAAACTTATTAAGGAAAGACTTAATCGATCAATTGAAGAAGCCGGCAACTTCTCAGTAAGGCAGGTCGGATTTAGAAGCGGCCTATCGACTATCGGTAAAGTAATAGAAATTACAGAGGTCGTCAGGAGACCAGAAAGTTACGTTAGATGTGGCAAAGGCGTTTAACTCCGTAAGGACATCCTTTTTGCACTCGAGGACAAGGTACCTGCTGAGGATTTTTAATAACTATTTTAAGGATCGCATCCTGCGGTACGAAACACCAGACGGACAAAAGAAATCGGTTGGATATACGGTTGGTTGTATAAACGGATAACGTAGCTGTGCTCATCGCTGCATCCCGCTTGGGATACAAAGCTATAGCTCAGTTAAAACTCAACCTGGTGATGCGCAAGATAAACAGTTGGATGGCGACGCTCGAACTATCCGTTGCGCTTAACAAAAGAGAGATCGGAATTTAAACCAGAAAAAGGATCCATACTGAAATGGTCAACACCATAGGAGTGGTCAACACTAAATCAGCCATCTAATACGTCGGCCTAACATTTGACACAAAAATGAGATTCTTCGAGCAAATTCTGCAAACAGCAGACAAGGCAGCAAAGAAGGTACCAAAATCTAGTAAGCGACGCCGATTAATGTTTGCGATCCATTCGGAACTTGCATACTGAACAGAAGTGAGGGCGGATTCATTGATGAAATGTACCAGAAGCCATACTTTTGATAGCTAGCTGCGTACTAATAGAAGTACTGGCTTCTGAACGCAAAACAATTTACGAGAAAAAATCTGAGGTTGGCAGTACAAGAGCTAGTGCAGACGAAAGAAACCACACGATGGAACGCTGATAACTATAGTGGGAGAACGAACCCAAAGGGAGATGGATAGCGAGGCTCCTTCACGAAGTAAGCCCCTGGAATAAGAGAAGGCACAGTTAGGTGGATTACAATATTGCCCAATTTCTAAGCGGCCACGGTTACTTTAGAAAGTATTTACATAAAATTGGCAAAGCAGCGACGGAGGACTGCTGTTGCCCAGGTGCAGAACACACATTTTTTGATTACGAGCAAAGAAGGAAACTAGAGTGAGAAGTGGGAAATCGGTCCCCGAGACTGCAATAGGAAAGGTAAGGGGTTATAGGTTGGTTGGCGAAAAACATGCACAGAGACGGACAAGGCAATTCGCTACTAACATATTAAAGAAGAAGAAAAATGGACCGCGATAGCATGCAACGTAGCAGCTCTTCTGAGAGGAAGAACAAGAGGCTACTTCGACGTAATGTGGCAAATAGTGCCACAGTACCTTAAAAATAGAGGAGTTGTTTTTAGTCCGTAGTTCGGAAACAAGAGCCCGATACACTGTGCGTAAATGCATATTCACCAATCACACCCCCTCAAAAACGAAAAAAACTAGCAAATGAGAATATATTTTTCTTTTAGTGATAATTTTTTATTTTTTTATTTTTTATGTTGGTCTTTCGAGAGTTTGCTCTTCGTCAGAAATTTTCTCTCAATAAACACAGAAACAACCCACAATTATTGTACGATAGGATGGCGTACAGCGAATTTTATGAATATATAGAAATATTTGTGAACCAAAATCCAATTTTAGTCCAAAATAAAAATAAATAAAAATTATCACTTAAAGACAAAGATTCTCACTTTTTATTTAAATTTGAAATTAAATCTCACGATAAAAGTGCACAACAAAATAATGGAAAAATAGCAAGTGAACCTGATATAACAAAATATGAATGGAGAGATACGCACAATGTGAATAATATTTTGTTACGCAGCAGAAACTTTTAATTCAACACCAAGGTTTTGATTAAAACTACTCATACGAAACGAAAAAGGACACCTCCTCCACTTTTTAAAAATGGTAGTTGACTCATTTGATTGTGTTAACCTAAGCGGAAAGTGGAATTTTCAGACAAACTCTAAAATATCCAGAATTTATCTAAACCGTAACTACTCAATCCAAAAAAGGATACCCCCCCCCCCCCTCTCTAATGAGCATTGACTAATTTGATTGCAAATCTAGGACTAACATTTCCAAATAGTGGAGTTTTCCAGCAACATCTACAATATCCGTTATTTATCTAAACCAAAAGTACTCAAACCAATAGACTCGATTTGACTTACGAGAACGAAAATGAATACTCCTCCTGCCCATTTGAAAATGACTTAACTCATTTGATTGTGTCAACCTAAGGCTGTCATTCCCAACTAGTGGTGTTTTCCGACAAATTGTATGATATTCAGAATTTATCTAAACTAAACCTACTCAATCTGATAGAATCACCTTGAAAGATTTAAATGTGTGATTAAACCCCTCCATTTGGTAATTAATTCTACTTTGCCCACTCTTCGTACACTGACATTAATTTCGGTGTATAATTTGATGAACCGAGTAAACACGGTTGACAGTGTCTCGGATTGCATTCAAAAATAGACCCAATGATGAGAGTAAAGTTTTTACCAATTAACAAAAATAAGCATGTATTAGAAATCACACTGTTAAAATATTTCTTATAGGAATTTTGAGTGAAAAATTAAATTTTATGACATTTAAAAATAATAGGGTCGATTCCAGGATTTAAAATTTAATGTTATGTTATGTTATTTCCAATACAAATTCCAATAGGAAGCAGCAACATAAAATAACAAAACAGCAATTTTATGCCACGAGAATCGGGTCCAATATTTAATAAATTAATAATTCCAATAATATGGCGCGAATGTATAAAAATGTTTTTGAGTTAAACTCTCACATTGCTCAGAAATGTTTTTTTAAGCAAAACTATTATCGGTTCCTTTTAAATTTCAGTGCGTCCAATTCTGACAAAAGACAAGATATCACGGAGATTACGCCAAAAAATCAATCATAAATAAGTTGTTTTTTAAGGCCTAGCTTATCAAATGGCAGGGAAGCAGATCACAATAATTTTTTATTTTTGAGTGAATCCCATTGCCAATAACAAGACATCACGGAGATTGCACCACAATGAAAATATATAGGAATAACTCCTACGGATTTAACCTAGCAAGATTTGCTCAGTACGTTTGGCTCAATCTTTTTTGTTGTGTTCGCAGTTACCAGGAAATGGTTCTTACGAAAGAAATTTTTGAAAAAATTCACCGGAAAAGTCGGAAAACCCGAAAAATCGAATCAAAAGCCATTTTCATATGCATTTTCTGTGTATATTATTTATGAGACAGGTGGTGCAGTGGTTAAAGCTTCGGCGCTTAGACTAGGAGGAACTGGATTCGAATCCCACCGGCAACTGCATGCAAATTAGTACTTTGTTTTTTATCCAATCTATTTATTTTCTCTATCTAAAAATCCACTGGAAAAGAAGGGAAATTCGGAAAATCGAAAAATGATGATTTTCAGTTGGAAAGAGCTGAACCGATTTGGCTCAATCTTTTTTTATTGTGTTCTTAAGAAAGAAAATGTTGGGAAAATCAACCAGAGAAGTCCGACCAAATGGCACAGTGGTTAAAGCTTTGGCGTTTGGATCGGGAGGTACCCGGGTCGAATCCCGATAGAGGCAGGATGCAAAGTGAAATTTCATTAACAGATTTCGATCTGTGGTGAAATGTAACACACCTATGACCCCCTGTCGGTGTGCAAAACCCATGGGCCGACCCATCTTCCATGCCGGTATAGGCTGGCATGGAGCTTGCAATGTGCAGATGGTTTTAAATCGGTCCTATAGCCGTACGTCCTCGAATTGGCCGGTAGGCGTAAAGTAAGGACGTAAAAAGCATAACCGCGGAAGAGCAGGGTGAGCCTTGAGCCCCAAAACAGATCGCATAGTTACCAATAACAAAATAATAAAAAAAAAAATTAAAAAAACCAGAGAAGTAGGAAAATTTGAAAAATTGAAAAATGATGTTTTTCAGATCTAACGGCTAAACCGATTTGGCTCAGTTATTTTTTTTTGTAGTGTTCGTAATTGTCAGGAGATGGCTCTTACGAAAGAAAGTTTTGGAAAAATCTACCGCAAAATTCGGAAAATCGAAAAATGTTTTGTAGTGGAGAACGGCTAAACCGATTTGGCTCAATCTTTTTGTTGTGATCACAATTGCCAGGAGATGGTTTTTATGTAAGAAAATTTTGGGAAAATCCACCGGAAAAGTCGGAAAATTCGGAAAATCGAAAAATAATGTTGACTATGAAATTTTCAAATCAAATTGGCGATGATTTGACTAATCATGACAGTTGACCTGAAATCGCCCATGGTCATTTTCGTTTGTCCAAACGTGTTATTTTTCTTGCTGCCATTAAATTGGAAATTTGAGTGCGTGACAAATGCGATTATCCAATTTGATTGCAGGATTGAGATTGATTCGGATTAATGATTTCAAAATAAATGAGTCAAATGAATCTTTGTAATGTTTAGGAATTGATTTTTGATTAAAATGCCGACTATCAGACGATTAAACCTAGGACGAAAAAACCGTAATTCACAAAGAATACAAGATGTCCGTGAGAATGAAATGCAAGAGCAACGCGAAGAACAAAAGGAACAGAGACGTGATCATATCGAACAAGTTCGCATTACACGAGCATCAGCTCAGGTTCAACAAAACGTAACTCGAGGAAGAAGTGCGGTAAACGTCGTCTTGAATCGCGCTGCTTTCAATTATGACTATACAATCGCCTATAAAGATCTTCACTGTCTTGATATTGGAGCATTGTCTGCGGTGTGCTAACATTGCCAAGCAGTGAAGTTCCAAGCAGAAATGCCAGGGCTATGCTATGCCGATGGCAACGTGAAATTGCCGTTTTTGACTTCGCCACCGGAGCCATTGCGTACTTATCTCTATGGAGATACAACGCTATCCAGACATTTTCTCGCACACACACAACAGTACAATCAATGTTTTAAATGACGTCATTTGGAACCGATGTTGTTCGTCAACCCGGCTACAATGCAACCCCACCTATAAGGTAATGACGTCACCGCGTGTTCATCATTTCTTATCATCGAAGCGGAGTGTTGATGCCACTAGCGAATGAAGAACCCAGGTTCCTTCAAATTTACTTCGTTAGAAATTCCGAATTTGAATATAGTTGTCGTCTTGCGCTTTTCAATGCGTTAAAACGAGATATATATTCCGATAACTTCAATGTGTTCTGCATGAACACAAAGCGCTGGTTCGTTTGTTTAAAACTGCTTTGGAGACAATGTCATGTGATGATCACAAAATAATCATCAGAACCGACAAAAACCAACCGGAGGCCATGCACGTCGGTACAATGCTCCAACTGTCGTCCAAGTCGCAGTTGTGATTGTTGCCGAAAAGGTGGAATCGCGTGATTGCAAGAATGGTACATAATCGATCATTGGAAGCGTTCAATCGAAAGATGAAGGAATATGTTTTGGTGGAGCGATGATTCTGCTGGCCAGCTACTTTCGTCAAAAGCTACCTGTCATTCCGACATCAACAGCTGCAGATGAACTCAACGCATGTCTGAAATCGTCGAGATTAGAGGCTATGTGAAGAAGTTGCAGTTGACTACGAAAATAAAAATCACATTACAGAACGACTCATCAACTGCTGATTTTCCAAACAACAGCGAACGAGCGATTTGGCAGCAAAGCACAAGAATGTAGACCGTCTAAATTACTTGATTCAAAATCAAATCGCACGGGAAATGCATTGTCACAAATCCGTTGACTGTGTGACCAATCAAGAGGAGACAACCAACTATCCGACTCAGTTTTTGAATGAATGCGCTTGATTTGCCGGGAATACCACCGCATAACTTGATGCTGAAGGTTGGATCTGTGATAATCATGCTGCGCAATCTGAACCATCCGAGATTGTGTAACGGGACGCGATTGGCTGGGAAGAAACTGACGAACAACTTGATTCAAGCGACGATCATTAAGGGTAAATTCAAAGAAAAGGATGTCCTAATTTCGAAAATTCCTCTGATTCCAACTGACATTCTGTTGGACTTTTAAGCGCATACAATTCCCCGTTGAGGAATCGTCGCTATGACGATTAACAAACCGCAATTTCAATCGTTGGGTGTGCGGAATAAATCTCGAATTTCCGTGTTTTTCTCATAGTCCGTTGTACGTCGCGTGTTCGAGAGTTGGCAAACCATCATCGTTGTTCATTTACGCGGCGGAGAACAAAACAAAAAATATTGTTTACTACAATGCATTGTATTGATTTGCATCTGTATTAGATTTAATTTCACTCGAACAAAATACATTGAATTGTTTTGAATTCCAACTGACTCCAATTCATTTTCACACTGAGGGAAAGATCCAAAAAACAACTAAATTTTCGATAGATGCCTGAGTTTGAGTTTTGAATTCGATGAAAAAGTGAATGGAATGTATACTCAACTCAAGCGTCTATTGAGAATTGAGTTGAGTTGTTTGATTTTTTCTCTCATCAAAATAAATTTTCGTGAAGGACAAAATTATTTGTTCGGAACGACGTAATTTGGGGCGGAACGAGGTTCGCCGGGTCAGCTAGTAATATATAGTTATTTCTGCAAAATTTTGGTTTAACAGTGTAATTACTAACACATATTCAGCATTAAAAATATCTTATTGGATTTGTGTATGCACACAAGATTTGTGTTGGAACAAATTTCACACATAAGTATTTTTTGTTTGTATTTTATCGTCTTTTAGGCGCAAGTTCAGTTTATCGAGCCTCGCCGTAGTAATTATGTGTTAATTAGCATAAAAACAATTTTGTGCAGAACACGTTGAAATTTCATAAACACACACACACACACTTTAACAAAATTTTTACAGGTTAATTAAGAAATTCCACACGTTTGGAATACCTACATATATTATATTGATCCACAATTTACATAATTAATTACAATATTTCTAACTAATCCTTAAATAACTATGGTGTAAACTATAACAAAAACTGCTTACGTTATGTGCGCCTTAATTCCTATTACCTACTATAATCCTTCCAACTCCATGATATACCTACATACATACATATTATAATTCGTATATCACTTTACAATTATTCTAACAATCTAACCTCACATTATCTACATACTAATTAGTTTTAATGTTCGTAGGTATTTAATTTCAAAAGAATATGTAGTTAATGTAATAAAGATAATCTAACGAACAAATTTAAAATATGTCTGTTGTGTGTGAGTGTGTGTGTGTGCATGGAAAGAAAACCCATCCACCTCGAAAATTATAACGAGCAAAATATATTTTATGTGTAATAAGAACAATGTATCTCCTTATCATAATGAATTTAAGTTATGTTACGTATGAGAAAATTATAATTAACTTAATTTAAAATTTTTCATTTTTGTGTGAAAAAAGAAAGTTTGAAACAATAGCCGGTTATGCTACGGACCTTGTTTAATTCTGTTTTTAGTTACGTTTATGTTACGTTCCAGTCACATTTTACTGAACTAAAAGAAATTTGTATTTGAAAAGTATTTTTTAAATCTCGGTATGTACAATATGAAAAGCTCAACTTAAAATAATTTATTTACAGTTATTATATTAAAAACGTTAGTAGCGTGACAAAATTATTGTTGGTGTGGGAGTTAAATTCAGTAGGTTATTTATTTTTGTTGTACTTACAAGTCAAATGTGCGGATTATAGTGTTCACCGTATTCGCCGTTTACTCACCTAAATGCGTGAACACTGTCCTGTGAAAAATTGCATCTGTGTATTTGTGTATTTGTGTGTGCGTCTTTGTTAACACTTTTTTTAAATTTATTGAAATCGTGATCCCTAAGTAAAAAAAAGCACTTTCGATTTCCACAGATTAATATCATAAACCTTAATAGAATTTAACCATTCAGTGATCAGCCGTGGAATCTGAATTTTCGGTGATAATTTTAATGAAGCCGAATATGCAAGGAGTTCTCTATTACTTCGATTAAAAATGTGCAGATGGCGTAAAAGTCAAAAGTTATACGATAATACAAACCTAGACATTTCTAAGTGTTGATTGATTCGGATTTCACACCAAACATTTACAAATGCCTTAAACTGGTAATCAAATCATTCTGATAGAAACTTTTGAAGTAAAAATGAAGTGAATCCTAATATCTGGAGTAGCTTCAATCAAAAGTATGCAATTCTATTTATTTTTTTGCACGCCAAAATAGAGTCAAACAGACATGCATGTGAAGTTACTGCTAAAGTTTTACTATGTAGTAAAACAAATTAGCAAAAACTTCAAATGTTTATATAGCAGTGTGATGTTTTTACTAAATCTATGCTAAACGTTTATATGTGTTGGTGCATATCAAAATGATACCTGTATTAGGCGGAATTAACGTATTTCTTAATGTATTAGTTTTATTTTAAATATTTGGCGATTATCTTTAAAATAACCCGAGAGAAATTATAATATATTTACCATTTCATTAATCAAGATTCACTAATAAGAATATTGCGGTTTAAAAAATAACTATAAAATCGGTATCCCAGGCAGATTAGTAACAAACACTACACGCTGAACTACATAAGGAAGAATTATTGAAACTAAATGAGATAGCTGGAGAAATTATAATCCACACTCGTGTAAAATGGGTGGGACAATAGAAAAATTAAAAAAATAATACCGAAAGCTCCAAAGGCAGGGAACTCCTATTTTTAGAAATGGTAACAAATATAATGAGAGTTCTTAGGGCCACAATAGATATCTATAGAGATCTAAATAAAATCTGAGGAATATGAATTATGAGTTGGGGCTCACGTTAGTAAGAAAAATAGTGAGGACATCCTTATCTAGGGATGAGATCAACTTATAGAATTTTGTGCGACAACTGCGATATGCGATATTAGTTGAATATCAAGGTGAATTAGAGAAAAAATATTTAGGAACTCACCATCCTGGAGTGACCACCATTTATAGAATTTTCTATTATGACCAAATATAGTAAAAAATCAGTACTTTAAACCTGCACCGACCAAATTAGTCCGCCTCAAATAAACGCCATACCATAATTTGTTACACATTTATTACAATTTATTACAACAAATCCCGATTTCATTACAGTTACAGTTATCAAGGAACGAGTCGTCTGGTTCCGCTTATAACCTGCACCGCCAAAATTGTAACTGTTAATATAACTATAATATCGGCATCATATAATCGGTTCTTGAACAGAAATTTATTACAAATCATTTACATTATTCAAAATCACCCCTATAACTTACGAAAGGGTAAATTTCACCCCAAACATTATTTATAACAATAAAGTCAGTTTGACCAACTTAAATTATTTATTACACAAGCCACCAGATTTTGGACCAAATATTGCACTAGAAGTCTTGTTGAAGATAAGTCAACCTTATCCAGGTGTGTAATAAAATGTTTTTTTTGTTATATCAGACGGAATTTGCATCAGAAGATGTAGGTTTCAAATTGCAATACAGATGTTGGTTTTGCCACAATTAATAATTTATTACACGCCAGACCGCCACCAGATATTGTTGGATCAAATGTTACTTCGTAAGCATCATGAAGGAAAAATCAACCTTATTCAGGTGGGTAATACGTTATTTTTGTGTGAGGTTACCGGAACTTGCTCCAAATGGCGTGATTTATATGTAATTTAAAAGTCAGTTTTACCACATTTAATAGTTTATTACACAAGACCGCCACCACCACTAGATATTGGATTATATGTTACTTGATACCTTTGTGAAGATAGCCCAAATTTCTATCCCCAAAAATCGAAAAAGTTGCTTATGGCAATACTATACAAGTTTTTGTATACTATTGCGACATTTAATTAACAATTATAGCAATAAATCTAAATTCGGATATAAATATTTCCGAATAACAGCTAAATGATAAATAAAAATGTTATGAGTTTAATTAAAACAATAAAAAGTTCTGATAAAATGTGTAAATAAACAAATACAACTAAATTCTACTCTCCAAGAAATATACTGACATCGAAAATCAAAAATTACTTTGAATCTTCCTCATTCACAAAAAGGCAATATTTTTCTCTCAGCCCAGAAAAATTTTTGTGTCGTGATAGTTTTAGCTATCAAGCCAGTAAATATTTTCGGGGCTGAGAGTCAAAAACTTGATATACAAGTATACAAATTTATAAATAAAAAAAAAAAAAAATTTTGTAATTTTTTTTTACGAAATTGTATAAATAAAACTAGACGCATATATCATTTAAAACATGAACAAACTTCTTAGATTATCCATAAAATACAGTAAACAAAGAAATTACTGTTAACTATTGTAACATAGTATATAACTTTAGTATATGATATATAAAAGTCTCGGGACATATTTGATGAAAGTTTCTTTGATTTTTGAATTCAAAAAGAGCTGAGATATAGTCCATAGAAGTTAGGAAACATTCGTTGGCCCAACTAGCGGTGCACATCGGTTGATAGATGAATGTTGAAGGAGCATGTATGAATTTTTTTAGAATTTGTCTATATATGGGAGTTGAGATATAGTCCATAGAAGTCAGAAAATATTCGTTGACCCAACTAGCAGTGCACATCTTTTGATAGGTGAATGTTGAAGGAGCGTGTAATAATTTTTTTTAGAATTTGTTTATGTATAGTAGTTGAGACATAGTCCATAGAAGTTAGGAAATATTCGTTGGGCCAACTAGCGGTGCACATCGTTTGATAGGTGAATGTTTAAGTTATTTTCGTCCGAAAAAAATTACTATAACTATACACACAATTGTGTTGGTTGTACTTCAAATGAAGCGAAATTTTTTATCAAAAACGTCATTACAAATGTACTATTATTTTTTAATCACACATTTGTGTGGTTTGAACTTAAGTTGAGCCAATTTTTTTTTCTTCGTTGTAAAAGGGATATGTGAGATTTTGTATATTATTGTTAACTTTGTATTTATGTCAGTGTATCCCTTTCGAGTAAATTTTTTTTTGGTTGAATTTAAGTTCACCATACACAAATGTGTATGTCAATTATGACAGGTTGAAATGTCTTCCGTATTTTAACGAATCTTAGTTAAATCGGAATTCTTTTTGAAAAAAACCATAATAATTTGTTAACAAATTAATTATATAACATATAATTTATTTGTTCCTGATAATAATTCATTATTTTATCTTTATTATAGTTACTGTTATCTTTCGGACGAAAACAAAATTAGGTGGTTTACACAAATGTGTAGACTGGTGTTCAATTACCACCTAATTCTATGTTTGACATCTTCGTTTGTCGTAATCGAAATTTACATACAATTTTGGGCATTCGTCACATGTTAGTTTGTATATTGCTGCGTTTATTTTTTGGGGCGTTTTAAATTTTGGGTTTCTGTTCTAATTTATTATTGTTTTTGTAGGGTATCATGTTTCTGAATTTTTTTGAAAATCTTTTTTATTATTTTGTAGTCATTTTATTGTATTATATGCTAATGAATTCTTTCTCTGCACTGGTTATCATTTTCAATGGTGAGGTCCATATGTGTTTATTGTTTTCTGTTTCAAAGGTAAATTTTAGAATGGGTTGTAAGTTATTTATGTCTTGCCGTTAAATAATAGTATTACGTCATCTACTTATCTATACCAGTGATTTATATTACCTTTAAAATTGTTATTTTGCTAATAATGTACCGTCTTTTTAAATGAGCCATATTTATGGCAATGTGCCTACCTGATAATGGACTTCCCTTCAAGAAGGACTATATATAGAAAAATTCTAAAAAAAATGCATATACGCTCCTTAAACATTCACCTATCAAACGATGTGTACCACTAGTTGGGCCAACGAATATTTTCTAACTTCTATGGACTATATCTCAACTACTATACATAAACAAATTCTAAAAAAAATTATTACACGCTCCTTCAACATTCACCTATCAAAAGATGTGCACTGCTAGTTGGGCCAACGAATATTTCCTGACTTCTATGGACTATATCTCAACTACTATATATAGAAAAAATCTAAAAAAATTCATACATGCTCCTTCAACATTCGCAGTATTATTTTTACTCTCAGCCCCGAAAATTTCAACTGTCGTGACATTTTTTAACTATCATGATAGCAAATATTTTCGGGGCTGAGAGTAAAAATGTCGAGATTTTTTGGGCTGAGAGTAGAAAATGTCATGATAGCAATAATTAGTGTTGCCATCGCATTTTTCGGGGATGGAATTTGGGCTATCTTCACATACATTTACTTGATGGACCTTATGTAGAGAAGATCAACCTAATTCAGGTGTGTAATAAATTACTTTTGTGCCAGGTTACACGGAATTGGCTCCAAATGGTAAAGACTTCAAGTGTGTAATTTTAAAGTCCGCTTTTACCACCTTTAATAATTTATTAAATCAGACCGTCACCAATATTAGGTCAAATATTACTCAATGGATCTTGTGAAGGACAGATCAATCTTATCCAGGTCTAAAATAAATTATTTTTGTGTCAGGTTAGACGGAGTTACATTCAATGAGAAACATTTCACTCAATATCGGGTAGCGGCCCGGTGTAATAAATTAATAAAGTGGTACAAAATCGACCTTTAAATTAGACATTTGACGCCTTTACCATTTAGATCAAATTGCCTCTTCCCTGACTCAAAAATTATTTATTATATAGCTGAACACAGTTGACCTACCCTTAACAAGGTTAATTAAGAAAGATGTCACCCAATATCTGGAGTCTGTCTTGTGTAATCTATATAAATAAAAATTAATTGCCGCATATAAAAAAGATCATCACTTGAGAACGGTTCGACCGTTTTGGCTGATTTTATATTTGTTGTGTTCGTAATTGTCAGAACAAGGTTTGTATGAAAGAAAATTTTAGGAAAATTCACCTGCTACGTGACTTAGATCGCAGCTCATTTGACTGACTGCGACGACCTATGTTAGCTTTAGACATTGTATTGTAATGGAAAGTGTAAAACGAAACGGAATTGTTTTCGCTAAACATACCCCTAGAGATCTAAACACAACTTCAGGTATATGGGGTGTTTGTTGGGGACCATTTCAGTTAGAAAATATCTTCAGATGCCCACATTCAAGGGAGGGACCTGTTAATAAAAATTTTTATTTGACCAAATATAAAAAAAATTCTCAAGCTAACTGAGATATCCCTAGAGATCTATACATAACCTCAGGTATATGGGATATTAGTTGGGGACCATTTCAGTTAGAAAATATATTCAGATGCTCCCCATCCAGGGGAGGGAACAGTTAATAAAATTTAGTATTATGACCAAATATAATAAAGATTCTTAGGCTAACTGAGATATTCCTAGAGATCTCAACATAACCTCAGGTTTATGGGGTATTAGTTGGGGACCATTTCAGTTAGAAAATAAATTAAGATGCTCCCCATTTATTGGAGGGGCAGTTAATAAAATTTCGTATTATGGCTATCACCCCATATACCTGCGGTTGTGGTTCGATCTCTAGGGATACTTCATTTTCAAGAATTTTTAATAAATATTTGTATCTACTATACTGTATAATTTATTGTTTAGAATTATGAATACGAGTTATTTTTACTGTCTGAATATAAACATGTTTTCCTTATCAATTATCATAACAAAATACTTTTTTAATTTTTTGCTTTGCTTTCCCTGAATTAAGGCAAAATTGTACAGTAAATTTGATAATAATTAGTAGTGAAATGCTTGTTTTCGAGAATTTTAAATATAATTTTGAGTTAAACTAAACATTCATGTAACTAGTCGAGATAAATTAGTTTTCTCTAATTTAGTTAATTTTAATTATAGGATTTAATAATTACATCCAAGAAAATTCTAATTTTCAATAATTTTCCGTCTTACCCAAGTAATATCACTAACACAAACACAATTAATGAAACTAGCAAAAGTTTAGCATGTTCTTCACACTCTTCAAACAGACGGGAAGGTTCGGAGCCGAACTCTATAAGCGTTTTTGTTGCCTATTATAAAGAACTAAATGGATATAATATTAAGCGAAATAAAATTATTTTGATTCCACATTCACAAAAAACCAAAATAGAATAGAAAATAAAAAATTCTATCAATTTTAAGGAAGGAGGTTAAAAAAACTGTACATATCCCCGAACACCCTAACCACACCAAATCAATAGGGTTCTCTCCCATGAATTGCTTGATCTTTTTGTGAAGAAATTAAGTTGATATCCTCCATCCGTTCTCAAGTTATCGTGGACACAGACGGACAGACGGCAAACCGAAACTATATAGCATTTTTTTAAACAAAAATGCTTAAAAATACAGAGTGGGCCATCTATTGGTTTATTTATAAACCATAGGCTATATCAACACTTGACAGCTCGTTAGTCTGATATTCCGCATCATGTTTTCGCTTGAGAAGCGTTTCGAAATATTCAAAACTTATTTTCAAAGTGAGTGTTGTGTAGCCGAAAATGTGCGAATTTTGAAAAGAAATGTGGTTCGAGAAAAGGCGCCAAGCGGAACCGCTGTAGTGAAATTGGTGAAGAAAGTTCGTGAGAAGGGCTTCCTATTGGATGTCAGAAGTGACACCGATCACTGTAACAAGACCTCGGATTATTAGCCTAGATGACTCAGCAGTTGAAAGCAAATGACAATTCGCTTCGATATCAGTTCTCTGCGTGGGCCATAGACAAGCTTCAGAATGACGTCGATTTTGGCCGATAAATAACTTTTTCAGACGAAGAGCATTTAAAACTCGAGAGCTATGTAAACAAACAGAACTGCCGGGTTTGGGGTTCGGAACAGCCATACGGATTCGTAGAGAAGCCAATGCATCAGCAAGAGTGACTGTTTAGTGTGCATTTTGGAGTGGTGATTGGCGCATTTTACTTCAAAAACGCTGCTGGAAACTTAGTTACCGTCAGTGGCGACCAGTACAGAGCCATGCTGACCAACCTTTTATGGCCTCAAATCGGCACTTTGAATTTGAACAACCTTTGGTTTCAACAAAATGGTACCACCAATCTACCTCTTGCACGCCAATTTGACAACCGAATAATCAGCCGTCAGCAGTACTGTTCTCAAAACACAAGCAGGTTCAATATTCAACATATAAATATGTACTCTTCATGGTATAACGACCAATCTTGATTAGCATACTCGAGCAAAGTCCGAATAATTGTCATATCAATAGCCCTCGTAACACAACAATTCTTTAGACTAGCGTTTCACAAATTCAAGCTAAGAGTTTGTTCTGTTGACAATAAAATCGATCTGATCTTTAGAGTTCAGTTTGCAGTTATAAATTACCCCTAAGTCCCGTATGCCTTAAACTCTGACAACAATAACGCTATTGACGTATATGAAATTATCCCAATTATCCCTGCATTATTTCCCAGAAAATAAAAATTAGATCAGGCAACACTAGCATATCAATAACTAATTTGCTCTTGTGGGAAGTTAGCCCAAACCAGAAATTTTATCAAAATTAATGAAAATTCGAAAAATTATCAAATTTATTAAATTCGATTCTGTTTTCGTATAATTCTGAGATAGATAAAGTAATGGAAAATTTTAGGCCATATAAGAAATAATTCGTTCCATGGCAAGTTCCCGAAAATGTATTCTGGACTAGGAAATTCATCAAATTTTTCATTGTGGTGTAATTTATGTAAAAATTAATGAAATTCCTAGCCAAGAGATCATTTTCGGGAACTTGTCACGAAACGAATTATTTCTTATACGGCCTAAAATTTTCCATTACGAAAAACCAATCGATTTTAATAAATATGATAATTTTTCGTACTTTCATTAATTTTGCTAAAATTTCTGGCCTGTTCTAACTTCCCACAAGAGCAAATTGACTATTGATATGAATTAGTGTTGCCTGATTAAAAAAAAATATTCTCTGGGATAGAACCCAGCATTCATATACGTGCGCTGTTGATGGTATACTCTCAACTATTAGAGTTTGCGCGTTTTCTAGAATATAATGGATTGGCATTTACTCACATTCAGATCAAATTATTTTTAGCACACCAAGTTTTGAAGTTATTGATGTTGTTCTGTAATGGAAATGAACTTGAAATTTGTCGGTAAATTATCATATCGTGTGCATAATGTATGGGCAAGAAAATTTAGACAAATTTAAACTGTATAAATTCAATATTTCAAATTTAGGAAACTGTATTTCAATTCATTTTAAAAAGTTGGTTACATTTTTACATTAATGTAAAAAATTGATTTATGTTGGTTCGTCGAGCCTTGCGTCGAGAGTTGCTTTAATTTTAATGATAAGGCAATTTATGTTTTTTGGTTGATATCCTTTGCTATACACTTTCCGCTTAAGATTTGCCTAAAAATCCTTTATTGAACGCAACTGAGGTACATTTAGTGGATTTTCCTCTTTTGGTACAAAACGAATACCCAAGCGCCGCATTTCATCTGTGCTTGCTTTGGAATAATTTTTTGCTAAATCCTGAAATCGATGCTAAATCCGGCCAAAACAGCGTCTGTTGGTTTGCATGGTGGTTTCTTATAAATTGTTTAACTTTTGGTAAACAAACTTGTACCTTTCACTGTTAATGGCTAATCCTGCTTAAAAAAATGCAAATTCTGACATTCCGTTTTGACTTATTGCCAACCACAGTAAAACTTTGTCTGGGAACTTCTCTTTGGGTATGAACTTCACCTTCTCGTCGATATTACATATGCCATTGTCAAAGTAGGCTTTGGGTTGCCATTCGTTGCCATTTAAAGTAAAATAGGTCTCGTCATTATTAATCACATTATTATCACTTTAGGAACAATTTTCATTTTCTTAGCGTGATGTTCATTTCGTTTAAGCATTTTTTAACAGTATTATTGTGGCACTGGAATTTAATTCCTAAAGAACGATATGATTTTGCCAATTGGCCAACTGTAATTCGTTTTAATGCCCTTCGTGCTTTGTTTAATGATAATGATGACTTCGGACCGCTTCCCGCTTTTCTTTGAACTGCATTTTTATTCTTAAAACTTCTAATTAAATTATAAATTGTGGATCTTTTATAACTTAATTTTAAGAAGTATTTTACAACATCAGAAGTTAATATACCTGGATTTTTTTCTAAAAAATTACACACGACTTTTCGCCACTCAAATTCCTTTTTAGACATATTTTCGTGGCTAATGTTTCGAATCGACTAATTTTTTCACAGCTTGTTATATACACAATATAAAACAAAATTAAATTATTGGGAATCCCCTAACTAAATAAAATGCGTTTTGTGTTTACTATAGCATTTGGTCCAAATTTTCTTGTCCATACGTTAAGCAGAAATTGACGAGTTTTTAATCACGAAATCGACGTCGTTGATGGATAAGACGAAAAAATAGGCCCAAGATGTCTGCCTTGTAGTATCCGCAAGTTATTTCCGGAACTATAAAAGGAATACTATTAAAGTTAGCCGAAAGTTTACAGCCGAAAAATAAAAAAAAAATTTATTGCAGATAGTGTTTTCGCTTTCTCAGCCGAAAGTCATCAGCCGACAAATTTATTTCAATAACACATCAACTGAAACCAATTTGAATGTATTATTAGGTTTGTTGTAAAACCTAATTCTATTCAAACTTGTGAAATACAAATGTTTAAATCAATCAATCATAATTTGAAAAGCATTATTTTTAACCTTGCTTCAAAGGAACATAAAATATGGTGGGGATGCCACTATGGCCATTTGATATGTCATAATGTTGGTCAACTTCCGCTTAATTGTGGATAAATTCTGAAGTGGATACAGGGGTGTATTTTAGGAAAATTTCGCTAATTCAATTTAAAGAAAATGCATTGAATGGCCTGTGTCATTGATGTCACTATGGTCATTTGTTAGGCCACCATGTTGGTCAACTTCAGCCTAATTGTGGAAAAACTCTGAAGGGGATACAGGGGTGTAGTTTAGGAAAATTTTGCTAATTCAATATATCGAGCATTGAATGGCCTGTCATTCTAGGCAAACATGCCGTGCCATTGATGCCACTATAATCATTTGATAGGCCACTGAAGGACAGGCCATTCAATGCTCGATATATTGAATTAGCAAAATTTTTCTAAATTACACCCGTGTATCCCCTTCAGAATTTCCTCGCAATTTGGCCGATTTTGACCAACATGCGGTGACCTATTATTTAATAGGTTTAATAGGTCTTAAAAAAATGACCATAGTAGCATCAATGACACGGCATCTTTACCTAGAATGACAGGCCATTCAATGCATTTTCGATATATTGAATTAGCAAAATTTTCCTAATTTATACTCCTGTAACCCCTTCAGAATTTTTCCACAATTATGCCGAAGTTGACCACTATTATGACATATCAAATGGCCATAGTGGCATCCTCACCATATTTTATGTTCATTTGAAGCAAGGTTAACAATATTGCTTTTCGAATTGTAATTGATTGATTTAAATATTTGTGTTTCACAATTTTAAATAGAATTAGGTTTTACAACAAACTTCGCATAACGATACACTCAAATTAGTTTTTGTTGATGTATTGTTGAAATAAATGTTTCGGCTAAGTTTCGGCTGAAGAATGTTGATCAACGGTGACGTATTTATACACTTTCGGCTGAGAAAGTGAAGACACTATCTGCATTATCGACATTTTTATCTTTCGGCTAACTTTAATAAAATATAAAAGGAGCAGATAGTGATGACCAAAAGATCACCTGATACCTACGTTCCCACAGATAATAGTCCACCCATAGTAAGAGTTGAGAAACCAAGAGCCCTGAGTTTAAACAAAATTATTTTATGGGAAGCCCTATCAAATGCCTTGCTAAAGTCCGTGGTAATAATTTCACTTTCTTTTCCACATCGTAGATCGTTCTCTAAGAAAGCCATGCCGATTCACTGAAAACAATGGTTTACATTGACAGTAAAGCGAATCATATACAATACTATCAAATAACTTAGGGATACAGGATAATTTCCCAATTGGCCTATTTGTGGAGGTAAATCACTTCTTTCTCATAAGTCGAAATTATAAAAGAGTCTTTCCACCACAATTTTTAAAACGATAGAAAACAACCCATCAAGGCTAGCAGAAAAATCATATTTTAGATTGTTAATGCTCCTTACAATATCAAGATCAAATTAAATTGAGACCAGAGACCTGGTAACTGAAGTAATCCGCATCGGGCTGAATATCATTGTTGGAGCAGACCGTATTAAAAAAATTGCAAACAAGCCAGCAATCGTTTTGGGGTCACTAAAACAATAATCAATGATCAATGAACTCTTTGTAAACGTTTACATAATTTAAGTAGCCCGAGTCCAATCTCGTGTTTAAAAATTGTTTTAAACTTTTAAATTTCTTTTTTATTTCTTTGGTTATGCAGTGAACGCAATTCCCTGTTGTATACCATGGTGGAACTGCTAGTTTGTTTCTTCGTACAGTATAAGGAATGGACTGTTAAAAGTAATCAACCATCATGGCATACAAATTGAGAGTTTGAGTTTTCAGGTGTTACAACATACACATTTTTGTCGAGAGTGGTTTTAAAAACGGTGATAGCCGCCAATAATCCATTAAGCTTCTTAAAATCGGCCTCACGGAAATTAAAATTAGATACAGTTAATGTTAGCTCTACATTATTCGCTCGAAAAGAAAATGAGGTTAAAATAGGTGGATGATACAAGTGATTTGCATTGAGAACCAAATTTGATTCCGAAACTCTGCAATTATTGGTGCAAGAAAAGAACACTCAAGCTGCCTGTTTAGATTGTTCTTGATGTAACAGATCTGTATCAAACCGCAGAATTTCAAAAGTTAGCATCATAATGGGTATTCTCCTAGGATTGTGTCCATATAAGATGCGAGAGGTTAAAATCACCAACGACAAAAAAGATTTACGAGGGGCTGGAAGGTGTCCGCATTACTATTAGGACGTATATAGCAACACAGAACCCATATAATCGTGTTGATTTTAACACAAATCAACTCAAGATTGTCGGTACTCGGGATTACTACTACTGAGCAGTCAAAGCTAACATGCACCTCAATAAGAACGCACCTACCGCTGAGTACACCATCAGAGACTGAACCATCTTAAAACATTATTATCTACGTACAATTGAAGTTATTAGTTAAATTTGTTACGGTGAAAAAATGTCATAAAAAAGGGCTTGACTTTGCAAAAATACTTCTCGGGGTTTTGTTCGTAGTCCCCTTAAATTCTAGTAATAAAGGAACAAATCAATCAGTTTTTCAGATTGCGTTGGTTTGAGTATGACCAGGAACGAATCAGCCAGATCACTTCCGGAGATGGGTATAAAAAATTCTCAACTTCCGACAACATTTTTATGGAAGCCTATGCTATCTAAAAATTCTGAGAAGATATTTTAAATCTTTTTTATATACATTATTATGGTAAGTATCTTGTCTTTTACTGATAACCTTCACTGCTCAATACATACAGATGTGAAATTACAGCTTCTACTTAAATGTTCTGGTGGGGATTTTTATAGTTGGTTTCAAAATGCCCTGTCAGATGAAGTAGCAAAGGGAATGATGTTTTGATTTTTAAATATCAAGTAGTCTCTCCAACAAAGTCTAGGTGCTAACTCAAAGATAAAACATTTCCTTAGAGAATTGACTGCAGTAAAAAGTACAATTTGCCGCCCCTCCCAATATATTCAATATGGAAACGAACTTTTCATATTCTGTTTATCGGTACGGTCTAAACCCGTTATTTTATTATTTTTTATGTTTAGTTCTGTGCAATCTGCTCTGGGGCCGAAGCCCTGTCAACTGTTACGTGGTCCGCTTTTCACGTCCTACCTTACGCACTGCTTGCCAAATTGAGAATATACGGCTCTAGGTCCGATTTACGTAGAACCATCTGCACATTGCGCCGCCCCGGTGGCAAAGTGGTCAGCATGCTTGCTAAAGCGACCAGAGGTCCCGGGTTCGATTCCCGGTGGTGACTAGGAAAAAATTTCACGGCTGGTTTAGGATCAATGAATTATTGACTTATTATCCAAAATGAAAATATGAATATGAAACCTCATTTGAGGCGGTAAAATCCGTTGATGGGATATAGTGCCAGAGAGAAAGAGAGAGAAATTTACACATTGCATAGCTTCCTGCCATGATGAAAAATCCCTTTTATGTCCTGCCCGGTACCTCCCGAACAATATACTACGCGAGAATATAAGAAAAATTAAAAGAGTGTAAAGCTATATCGTGGGTTTTTTAGATTAGCTTCTTAAGTTAGGTACCCGGCTCCTTTGCGTGACCCAAAACTGGAATATTAGCGAGAAAAACATAAATAGTTCATCCATCCATTCTTGAGAAATCATCGGTACCAACATTTAAACTGACGGAAAAAATATCTTTTCTTGCATTTTTTGTATCTTCAAAACGTCGACAAAAGGTTTGGTTTTGGACCTAGGTCGTATTTTCTAATTTTTATCACGAATTCAAATAAGCTAATTAACCGTTAAGTTTTATCTTAAATGAACAGATAGCAAACATCTGAATGGATCGGTATGAGTATAAAATCGAAAATATCCTTTATTTTACAAATACTAGTGACATCTATCAATGGTTCATAGGTTTAATTTAATCGCGAGTTTTAGTTTTCGGTAGTCGAAATTTAAGAGCCAAGCTTTACAGTAAAACTAATCTGTTTCATTATTTTAATTAGTTCCGCGCGATTTGGTAATGAGAGGCGATTTAAAAAAAGTTTAGTCTTGAAATAAACCAAAATTAACAACCGTAAGATAAAAATATCGATCCACGTTGCTAAATAACAAAAGGTTGTTGAATTTGCCAATGGTTACTTTGGGAATGGGCTTTTGAAATATTACAACTTATTTCTTAAATAACATTTATTTCTTAAATAAAGATTTAGCATCTCGTAAAACGTAATTTTTTTAATGAAAAATTTCATTAAATCAATAAATATGTCGCAGGCAAATTGGGTAAGGTTATTAAATGAGTTGTAATTTAAGGGTTACCGGGTCATGTATGACCCACTATTCACACTTCACGCCTCATTTTCATATACTTTCCAGTCCAAGACCCTTTCAAAAGCTGACTTCCATGCGATTTTTTTTTGGAGCCTACAGTTTGGCTACTTCGGGGAGTCTTCCAACATCGTTACAAAGCAAATACACTGTCTCGATTGATAAGAAAATACTTCTCATGTCCTAACACTTCCACCACCAAAATTACACAAAAACACACAATGCCAATTTCTTGTACACCACATGTATTTAAAAGCAAACCTGGACCGATTATTTTCACGCACGTCGGTTAAACGTGGTTTGCGTCTAGTTGTTGCCTAAGTGGCATTCGACGAATTACTTTAGAGGTGTACAACGGGTGTACAACAATATTCCTCCAATTATGAATATTTTTTGAAGGTAATGCACTTGACTGCGCTCAGTAACTCGAGCCTTCACGAAAAGATCGTATTTCCGAATTAGATTTTTCCAGCAAGGTGACAAGCTGCTAAATTTTATGATGAATATTTTGCACTATTCTAGAGAAAGTTACTACTGAGCTTAAAACTACGAAAAGTTGCTTCTTTTCTGGTAATATATTGTTTTCAAATTTAACAATTTGATTTGAAAATAGTGAAAATCTAAGAATCTAAAAATTAGTTAAAAATGCATATCACGCGCAACCTGATCCTATACGACAACAACCTTAATGGAATGCTTCATTTTATAACAAGTGGAAACTTTTTTTATAAGACGAGCCGAGTCTAAACTTGTTTAGTGGAACGTTTTTTATGCCGTAATGAGCCAAAAATTATTTCAATAAATCTTGTTTGCGTTTTAATTTCGGTATTGGTCTGATTTTTGATTTGGGTTCTGCTACCTTTAAATAAAATCACCTAAAGCTTGGTTTAAAGAACGAGTGGAGCCCAAAATTTGTAATGGGGCATTTGAGTAGGTCATAATGAGCCTACAATTATTTGAATAGCAATAGATCTTGTTTTGCGTTCTAATCTCAGTTTTGGTTCGATTTTCGATTTGAGTTCGACTAGTTTTGAAGTGGAACTTAAAATTTGCTTTTATTTTCCAAATGTTATTAAATTTTTTGATATGGGTTCTGCTAATTTTTTCTGGGATCCCATTGTTTTAGTTGGAAGGGATGGTGAAAATCAAAGTGCTCCTCAAAATATTCAAGCTACTTGCCAATTAGTGAAAAATTTAAAAGGTTGACGATATTGTTCAAGAAAATATCGAAACCCGGGAAACCCGGAAATCTTGGGAAGTTCAACCGCTAAGCCAATTCTTTCTCACGAAATCACGCAATAGCTTAACGTATTAGCAAAACACGAAATTAAAACAAAGAACGAGGACAAACTTTCTTCACTGCACTTTCTTCCCTGATATGAGGAGTTGTTACTAAAGTATTATAAATAAATAAAATTTAGTTAGATAAGTTAGTAGTGTGTTTATTAACTCCATTTCAAAATTACAAGTTAGGGAAGTATAATTTGCTAAAATTTCCGCATATTACAAAACTAAGAAATGAATAAAATAAAAATTTGACAATGCTAATTTACCTCAAGTCCTAGCAAAACTAAGATGGGTTTTTGAGGAAGTCTGACGAGGAAAACATGAATAGCCAATTAATAGATTTAAAAATCTAAAATTCCCGCACCGAAGTAAACTTTTTAACGAAAAGTGTAACTGTTACAGCAATGAGAAGGTGTAAATAACAAATCTTTTCTAAAAAAAGCATCAAAAACTGATATTAGATATTAGGGTTAAATATAATTAAACTACATAATTCTAATTATTCTGCATCGTCTTTAAATAAACAGGGGTTATATAAAATAAGGGATTTATAAACAAAAAACACTTTAAAGTTTAAAATGACCGATCAAAAGAATCTCATAAACCAAGTGCGAACCACTTTAAAATAAAATATTTCGGGTGGCACCACACAAGTCTTGAAGCTTCAAATTTCAAAAAAATTTAAATATTCATCAAAATACTTGATACACTATGGCCGATTTCTGGAATCTCAGAGACTTGGCAACATCTCTAACATTCCCTGTACATATTAAAAATATCTTGATTATCCCACACGAATTTCTTTATTTTAATGTGGTTAACTATGTTGAACAACTCAATCGGTCTACCATTAGACGACATATGTATATGGCCACACTTGGGAACAGTTCTGAGATTATTTTAATCGTTCAAAGTGAAGCTAATGCCATTTTAAACAAATCAAGAATTAATTTTTAATAAATCCAAGCTACAAACTATTGCATTCCAGAACCGCCGTGGTTTCCATTTATAACTAAATGTCCGTTGTAATTACCTTTTTGAAACCACAAATTAATTTTAAAGCAATTTCTTACTATACAACTAATTTTATGTTTACTAAATTAACGTTTTCGATCACTGAGTGATCATCTTCCGACAACTTTACAGTTGTAAATTAAATCGGAAAATGATCAATCAGTGATCGAAAACGTTAATTTAGTAAAAATAAAATTAATTGTATAGTTAGAAATTGCTTTAAAATTAATTTGTGGTTTCAAGAAGGTAATTGCAACGGACATTTAGTTTTAAATCCAAGCTAATAGACTAGGTTTTTTTTCATCATATTTAATCCCAATATCTGCACTTATATACATTTTTGATGTTTTTTTTAGTAAATATTTGTTATTTACACTTTCTCATTGCTACACTTTTCTTGTATAGCTACACTTTTCGTTAATAAGTTCATTTCGGTCGGAAGAATCTCCTTAACACCATAATGAACTGAAACCCACGAAAAATGGGTGTTGAAGCGTCTCTTTGACGAGAATTTTTCACCAAATTTAGTATGACTCATAATTCAGCGTGAAACACAGCATAATATATATTTAAAATACCAGATGATGATCAGTCGAACGGCAATGGATTTTAAATTCAGGATTGAAACTGGATTGAGATCCATCAGTGAACTAAACAAGTGACTCACACATATACGAATAGCTTCACGTAAAGTTCACTTAAATTTCAAATAATATATGACCAAAGAGTATGTATTTATAAAGAGTAACGAAACAGAGGAAAAAATGTCATCAAAAATTGCATGGGTTATGCAATTTGAACAGGTTATACGGTACACTTACACAATAATTTTTTATTTTTTTTTGTATCGAGCATTGTCGTACTTGTGACTATTTATAGAAAACGAGAAAAATTACCTTAAATAAAGATGGGTAAGTGTGTCTTTAACGCTTTTAAATTGCACAACCCATGCAAGTTTACCTTGTTACGCTGCCTTTACATCAAACGAACATGCATTAAATATATTTGATAGATTTTTTATGATTCTTGCGACATCTATTAGACATTGTGAATACTGTGAAACTGTCAGAATTTTGAATTGTAAAACAATGCACTACAATTATGTCTTTTGAAAGTTAATAAATAAAACATAAATGATAATTTCATATAGACTTTGAATAAACGGAAAATTCAGAGATTCGTTTGACTCGATTTTAAATTTTTATAAGACACGAAAACTGTATATGCCACATTAATGGCTGGACTAAGAGGATCCATTTAAATTTGAATAGATTTTTTTTTCAAGCAGATAGATAACATATAAAACCAACCAAATAACAACAATTGCATAATTTGTTAGGTTAAATGATATAACCACCTTATTGCTAAAAATATGTTAAAAATATTAAAATTAAACAATAATATAATTTTTCCGCAATCATATTTCAATATTTTGACATATCTAATACAATCTAAAATAAGCGCGGGTTACTCGATATACTCACATTACAAGTGAAATAGCCAGCTAGAAGTAATTTTAGTTTTATCGACAACCGTAACGTTTCTGTCGATTTAGCGTTTCTTTAATAAACTTTTGAGTTCGTAAGTTAATTCTTTATCGAAGTTTTTATGGAATATTAAATTCGCTAAAAACTTCATAAATCACATGGCTTTAAATTGTTCTTTATTTTTAATAGCTTAAATAAGATCAAAGTTTTTAAAAATAATCTTTGTTCATATTAAAATCAACTAAAAATATGGGTTTTCGGTAGCAAAAATGTTTATCAAACAAAAAGTTTACTTGATGTAAAAGCCGCGTTAAAGTAAGCCGAAAGTTGCCCGCCGAAAGTGAAAAAATCGATAATGCAGATAGTGTCTTGACTAGTTCAGCCGAAAGTTAAACAAATTATATATTAAAATGAAGTATCCCAGCCGAAAGTGACTAACTTACAAAATCAGTTGGAACACATATATTTTAACAAACAACAACTAAAATCTGCAATTTAATCGATATTATTTATTGTTTCATATCAATTGTGAAAGATTGTTTCTTCCCTTCTTCTGGCAATAAAATAGTTTATCATTCGAGATTTCGTCAGATGGACACAAATTTGACTATGCCGATTCGATAGCACATGACCATAGCTAGATTCTGAGTATAGGGTTGGGGTGGGTCTGATGGGGTTATAGGGGTGAAATTTTGATTTTCTCCATTTGTCAACACTAAAATCGTTCGTCATTGAAGATTTTGGCATATAGACACCAATCTGTTTATGCCGATTCAATAGCCCATGAAAATAGGTAGATTCTGGATATAGGGTTGGGGTGGGTCTGATGCGGTTATAGGGGTGAAATTTTGATTTTCCTCATTTTTTAACAATAAAATCGTTCGTCATTCGAGATTTTGGGATATAGACACCAATCTGACTATGCCGATTCGATAGCCCATGACCATATGTAGATTCTGAGTATAGGGTTAGAGTGGGTCTGATGGGGTTATAGAGGTGAAATTTTGATTTATCCCATTTTTCAACGATAAAATCGTTCGTCATTCGAGATTTTGGGACATATACACCAAACTGACTATGCCGATTCAATAGCCCATGACCATAGGTAGATTCGAGTATAGGGTTGGGGTGAGTCTGATGGGGTTATAAGGGTGAAATTTCAATGAAAAATGAAAAATGAGTTAAATCAAAATTTCACCCCTATAACCCCATTAGACTCACACCAACCCTATACTCAGAATGTACCTATGGTCATGGCGTATCGAACCGGTATAGTCAGATTGGTGTCTATATGCCAAAATCTCGAATGACCAATGGTTTTATCGGTGAAAAATGAAGAATATCAAAGTTTCATCCATATAACCCGCTCAGACCGACCCTTAATCTTTAATTAAAATCTACTAATGGTCATAGAATATTGAACCGTTCTAGTCAGATTGGTGCTCATCTGGCAAAATCTCGAATGGGATAAATTAATCGTCGAAACAACGGAAATTGGAACATTTCACCAATATAACCGAATAAAAGATACTACAAACGAATGATTGATACTACAAAATGAAAATTCTACTTAGGGTCATGGCTCATCCAATTGGTACAGTCAAATAGTTCATCTGGCATAATCTTGATATACAAACCATTCATCAGACAAGCGTGACTGCGTCTCATGGCTATTCTATAGATGCCTGTTATTGACATTTTCTTTTAGAAAATTGATGATTCATTTATAAATTTTAAATCTGTATTCCTGACATTTTTCGGTTTGTCAAACCGAATACTAATCTTCTTTATCGACGCAATCTGCATTATCGACATTTTAAAATATTTTCGGGAAATTAATATCTGGATTACCATGTCTCGGCTAGGATGGCAAAGTCATTATCTGTATAACCATATTTCGGCTGAGATAGCAAAGACACTATCTGCATTACCATCTTTCGGCTGAAACTTTCGGCTAACTTTAACAGTATTGCAATTTTTGATGAATTTTTTTCTTTATTTCGTTACTCTTTATTACGTTAGATTCTCTCTGATATGACTTTTATGTAGGTATCTAAAGGAAACCAAGACAAGATGGAGCGTATCTCCGAGAATAAAAGCTAGATTTTGATTTGTTATTTAATAAAAAACTCATCGAGGATAAAGTACAGCTCAGAGACTATCGCCAAAACGCAAGCATCAGTAATTGTAGAGATATCCAGGAAAACCCACAATAGACTCTTCCTTAGTAAGTGATCTAATGTTGTGATGTAATGATCATGTTGAGCAGTTTCACACGATTTATTAACTTTATAATTATGTCGCTTACTTCTCATGGCGATGAATAATTAGTTATCTTTAATAAACTATCGAAGATTTGTTCTAGTACTTTAAAAATACAGAGGACAGTATGAAATGAACAAGAAATGTAAACGATCCTTTATAACAGGAAACCCATTCTGCAACGGGAATATCAATTCAAGTCCCCCCAAGCCTCAACACAGCACATGAAAATTAATTATCCTTTGAGATATATCAAACCAATCAAAAATGATCGACATTAAAGGTCCGACATTAAAAACCTACGTTCATAATGTAGCACTGAGAAGTATACAAAAATTACAAGATTGTCATCAAAGAACGTCAAGAAGGCTCACATTGTTTTACGTAAGTATTATATTTAGGCTATTGATGTTAGATAATCAATATTCCTTACAGAAGCGGACCCGTAAAATTAAATGTTCGACCATTAATTGGTTTTACAATCTTTTTGTGTTGCCACAAAATTAAATCAATCAGAGGGCATGCATTTTCAAATTACTACAGTTTGGTAAAGACAAAACTCAGAGTTCAACTCCACCAAGGAACAAATTTTTAAAACTTATACGATAATTAACAAAAGTTAAAGGTCCTCCAGAAAATCCGCTACTACTACAATCAGAACTAACAAGAAAGCGAAATGCCTATTCGTACACCACTTTGGCGTAATTAGTTGACCAAACACGTGGTGTGGTAGTTTCTCAAATATATGGTGTTTGAATTTGGAAATATCGGGATTTGATTGCGATCGGTTGTTAATAAACGTAACTTAATCCCTTTATTATGGGAGGGCTCGCAACCTGGAGATGGTATGTTACATTTGTGTGATTTTATGTGGTGGAAAGCAGAAAATTATACCTGCTAATACCTAATATATTTATTAATCGAATCGGCCTATCGAATACCGCAATGCCTCTCTCAGCTGTATTTTTCATATTATCAACTATTTTACAAGCAACACCATCGTGCCGTGTGAAAATCGATAAACAACAATGTATATAACGTTCACGGAAATGTTATGTTCGGTTAGAATTAGAATTGGTTACTAATACCCAATAGATCGTGCGAAATTTTTAAACAACCCAACCATAACCAAATCCCAACTATACGTATAAAATTTGGAACCAAATCCATTATGTAAATTGGTTATTGAAAATCAGTTGGAAAATTATATTGAATATGTAGTACGTTTAGCTGTAATTCTCTTTACTACTAAAATCAAGTGAAAAAAATGTTTCACATCTGTTGTCAAGTTACGGCAAATTGCAAAAAAAAAAAAGCATAATGATGTAGAAAATTATACAATTTGCAGTGAAATTGAAGAAGTTTTCTACAATTCTAAAATTATTCTACAATAATGCAGCAAAGATCCGTGTTGGATCCGAAATGGATATTTTCTGTTTCTTGTTTTTATCAAAAACAAGTAGAATTAGCACGTATACAAGATACGTATTTATATCGACTGGTGTTGAGGTCAAGTGTTGTATACGACATCGCGAAAAAAAATTTTTTTTATTTAAAATATTTTAATGCGTTTTCGTTTTCCAATCAATTGAATTTTCACACTCAATCGAATTTAATTTCTCGATTTGGGACAACATTTACAAAAAATATAAAATAAAATAAAATTAAACGATTTTTGGCAAAAAAGGATATGCAATTTCTCTCTTATTTCTCCTTTAAGAAAATAATAATAATAATAAACTGGGTTAGATTATAAGACGTTTCTATCGTTTTAAAATTGTGCATCAAAGTGGAAAATTAACGAATTTTTATACTTGTGACAAACTATACATTTTGCCTTGCAAAGCTTCCGCTATAAATATCTATTCCTGTTTTTCTTTTAAATACGTTTATTTTTTGGGGTAAAAGGAAATGATGTTGCATAACATTCACCCTATGTGACGCTATGTATTTTAAACTGCGAAACACAACATGCACATATCTTAACAAATCGTTTTTATGGAAAACGGATACTTGGTTTAGTTTTGTGGAATCATTTTCGGTAGAATTTTCCGGTTTATTTATTTCCGAGGTCATCTAGGGTAACTATTGTCCGAAATATTCGATTTGGCCCCAATTGGTCAGAGGAAAGTTACCTATTGCGTATTCTACTGTTTACGATATATCTCGACACCTCCATACACCAGTTTTTAGGTCTTTATCTAAAATTTTCTGTAAAGCTTTAACAATGCAATGCATATTTCATAGAAAAGGGAGCGCCGGAAATTTATATTTGAAAAAAAGCTTTTTTCAAAATAAGAGAATAAAATACTAATATTTAGTAAAATTAAATTGCAGGTCATTTTTTGTAAAATATATAAAAAATGCATTCAGTATTGAGAGAGTTCGAGATCGCGGAAACGTACTTTGTTGACAAAATGATTGATAGAAATGTTGATAAACAATTCCCGAATCAGATTGAGTTCTCTAAAATAATCGAAGTGAGATTATTGAAGCTTGAGAATTCCGTAATTCAAAAAACTGAAACACTAATATTACCGAGAACCGACAAAGATCTACTAGTATCAGGCAATAGATCAGAGGCAATGCCGATACTGTTCTGATATCATACAACATCTTTAGCGACGATTGGATTTCTATCAAAAAATGCCTGTCTTTCCATTATGCGGATAAAGGAGGCTTCAGGATATTGGAGCACCAACTCAGTAGCATCACACAGATAAATATCAGCATAGACGAAATTTATATGCGAATATTAACCACCAATTCTCGCTGATTGTCAATAAAATAAAAACTGAAGAATACTCTCCCGATACAATAGAAGTTTTACTAGCAACATACGAGAGGATTGAATGGAGAACTATCTAAAATGTTAATCATTCAACGACCTCAGATGCTACCAGAAGCATAAGCTTCGTGCCTGAAATTTCAAAATTTAAACATTAGGAATTATGTAATACACAAAAGGAATTTTAAAAATTCAATAATTGCTCCAATAAATCAACTAACTCCTACAAACCATCAAAACCTACAAAAGAAGCCCACGTATACCTTAACACCGCAACAGAATATGACCACGCAACAACGAAATATGGTAACAACATACAACACCACAATAATAGGATGCCCGTCTCTCGGCCGAACCGAAACCACCAACACCGATGGAATTACGGTCATCTATTAACTCAAGGCAGACACGAGAAGCTTCGTATCAGAACGAGCCACGAAAAAATCAAAGAATTTATCACCTTCAAAATGTCGATGAAGAAAAACAACTATACAAACAATTAATCAATGAAAATTCGGACATCAATGTATCCGAAGAGGAACAGGAAGAAGAAGACAACTCCCAAGTAAATTTTATGATAGCATCCTCTCTAGCGTCCTAGAGTACAAAAAGAGAGATAACAACACTATAAAATTCCTCATAGACACAGGAGCCAATAAAAACTTCGTAAAACCAGAATTAGCACGTATGTGAAGTTATCCCCGGATTCTATCCCCGAAATTTAAAAAAAATAATCAGGCAACACTAACATACTTATATCCCTCTAACTCTTATGTGAAGTTAGCCCCGCCCCGTTTTATATTATTTTTTATTTTAAATACACTTGATATGCGAAGTTAGCCCCGAATTTTATTATATAAGAAATAAAAATGTTAAATAAAATTATTTTAATTACACGACAATTATTACTAACATATGCAATGAAAGATGGACAAATACAAATCTCTATCAACCTTCTAAAAATGATATTTTAATTTGACAAGTAAAAAGTATTAATTTGTCGGATCAGAGCTACATATATAGTTTTGAGATAGCCAGACCCTTATGTTACTTTTCACCAAATATGAACAAAATCGTACCGTTGCAACCTAGCGAAATTAGGCTCCGAGTAAAATATTTCCATCTAAATCATTTTTGACCAAAATTTACATTTTAATTTGACAAGTAAAAAGTATTAATTTGTCGTATCAGTAACCAAATTTGTCGTATCGTAACTATATGGTTTTGAGATAGCCAGACCCATATTTCACTTTTGGCAAAATACAATGAAAAGTAACGTAAGGGTCTAAAACCATATAGCTCTGATCCGACAAATTAATACTTTTTACTTGTCAAATTAAAATGTAAATTTTGGTCAAAAATGATTTAGATGGAAATATTTTACTCGGAGCCTAATTTCGCTAGGTTGCAACGGTACGATTTTGTTCATATTTGGCGAAAAGTAACGTATGGGTCTGGCTATCTCAAAACTATATAACTCTGATCCAACAAATTAACTTTTTACATTTCAAATTAAAATATCATTTTTAGAAGGTTGATAGAGATATGTATTTGTCCATCTTTCATTGCATATGTTAGTAATAATAGTCGTGTATTTAAAATAATTTTATTTAACATTTTTATTTCTCATATAATAAAATTCGGGGCTAACTTCACATATCAAGTGTATTTAGAATAAAAAATAATATAAAACGGGGCGGGGCTAACATCACATAAGAGTTAGAGGGATATAATAATGTTAGTGTTGCCTGATTAATTTTTTTAAATTTCAGGGATAGAATCCGGGGATAACTTCACATACGTAGAATTAGCTGTAAATTCGATTCCCGCAGAGGCGCAATTCAACATCAGGTCCGATGGTGGGACCATCTTAATAAAAAAGAAGATTGTAGGCCAATTTTTTAAAAATGTTGAATAATCGGGGACGACACTTTAAAGAAACTAGGAGCCATCATCGATAGAAAAAACAACGTCGTACTCTTAACACCGAATACCAAGTAAAAAATCTGGAAATACGAGACGACCACCTGTCCCACAAATCAAAATAAACCCTTCAAAGGATCCTATCAAAATTCAAAAGATTATTCGGACCTCCTGTCAATAATACTGAACCAATCGATACCAATATAAAAGCCGAAATTAAGACGAATACCCAAGAACTTATTTATGCTAAATCGTATCCCTACACCGTTAGCATGAGCAGCGAAGTCGAGAAACAAATTTATCAATTATTAAAGATGGGATCATACGGCCCTCCAAAAGTCGATACAACTCCACAATATGGGTAGTAGAAAAAAAGCTGGACGTTTCAGGCATCAAAAAATATAGGATGGTCGTCAATTACAAAAGACTGAATGCCGTAACAATATCAGATGACAATTCCAATTTTTTTACGACAAATGATCTCACGTCTGGATTCCATCAAATGCTCCTGCCATTTTTCAACGAATGATCAACAACGTTCTGAAGGAGTGTGTAGGGAAAATGTGTTATGTCTATATAGGCGACATTATCATATTTGGAGGAAACACCGAGGAACAATACCTGGCTAATATCGACCGAATACTCTAGAAATTGGAAAATGCCAACCTGCGAATTAATCTCGACAAGACAAAATTATTTCTAAAACATGAAACGGAATTCCTTGGCTACGTTATAACAAACCAAGGCATTAGACCCGATGAAAAAAAAAGGTTCTTGCCATTCGGAAAATTAAGAGGCTAGAAAATTTAAAAGACCTAAAATCATTTCTGGGACTCAATTCTTATTACAGGCGTTGCCAAAAAGGTGAAAATCACTCTCACCGAGAAAGGACATCGTGCATTTCAACAAAATAAGGATTTATTGTCATCCACGGAAATACTAATCTTTCCCAATACTTGGCAAAGACAGAGAAATCACGTTCATCTACCGGTCATTGAATAAGACAGAAGAAAACTATGCCGTTAATGAAAAAGAGATGCTTGCCATATTATTTGGGCTTTGGCCAGTTTACGAAACTATAAGGCGCGAAAAAAATCAAGATTGTCACAGATCATCAAAATTTGACTTTTGAACTTCAACCTACACCAATACCGACCTATCCAACGGAGATTATATCCACATAGACGTTACTGACATCAAAAGAGAAAATTCATCACATGTATAGATAAGTTCTCGAAATTCACGAAGCTCTTCCATATTAACGACAGATCAGCCCCGCATACAACAGATAAAATCATCAAAATTTTGCATTATTTCGTGACACCCCAAAATATTGGTGATGGACAATGAGTCGAGTTTTATTAGTCCTATCAGGTATCGGATTACATCAAGACGCTCGGAATACAAATTTATCTTACGCCATCTCAAAAGAGTGAGGTAAATGGAACAGTGGAGAGAGTTCTTAACGAATACAACAAAATTATCGGCTCACTACACGAAGACTCTGAAGGACGGATCCAACAAATATTATTCAACCGGCTCACTATTGTCAAAGAAGAAATCAAGGAAATAATTGGAGCCGCACAACTGGCAAAGGGTAAAATAATTAACACGAATTTACTAGACAAAGTAGAAATCGGACGGTTGGTTAGAATACGCGGAACCGATGATGCTTGTTAAAAACTCTACCATCTTATATATAGTATCAATACCTTAGACAAGCAGCCAGGAATATAATCATGACATCATTAGATCGACGATCAAACAAAACAAACAAATATACTTAGAGTACAAGGAGCTCCTCATTAACCAACACGAATTATTTGGAATCACTGGTACATGCAACTCTTTTTGTGAAACTACAATTTGCGAGATAAACCACATAGAAGAGATAAAGAGTGACCATTACATCAGTCAGATAAAAAAGGAATTCACGCTAAATGTGATTACCGATTTAACAAAAACCAAATAATCGAGGTCTTGAACGACAACACAACGAACAAACATCTGAAAGGCAACTTCTTATACATTATAACAACGAAATCATAAAAATCTGCAATCAAACATTCACCAACCGAGAGATTAGAACCTCTCAAGTCAGTACTCCAGCCCAATATAACGGAAAAAGGCATCAAGATCGACCCAGAATACCTCCACGATTTACACCTAAATAACGTAAAACACCTTCAAAATTTGTTCACAAAGCATAAAGTACCAGGACCTATGGAACTTGGACTTATATAGCTGTGATTTGCATAGCTATATTTATCATCTCAATTAAAAAGACCATTCATCACTATAAAATAAGGAGGAACACATCAACTCATCAACCAACTCGGGATTCAACCAATTAACTTGGAATTCTGACCCACGGGTCGTGGATCTATAAACGAGGAAGAGTTAACGACCAGGAGCACCCGGTTAGTTATAAAACTGCTGAGATTTTGGCACGTAGCCACCTACATAGTGCAATAGGTGAGATCACTCCGATTTGGAGCAAAAATTGGAGCTATTGATATTCAATTTAGAAAAGGATATATATGACATGTTTCCAATTTTAAATGATGCCGGTACCAGAAACAATATTAAAGCAAACAAAAATCTTTTTATAGAACATTTGCAAAGTTTACTAAAACATTTTCACATTATTTCGACGATATTGATTTTACAAAGATTGCATGAATCCAGAATCCATTATTGAATAACCAACTTGATGCATTTGAATTGACAATTTTCGAAAAAGAACAACTGATTGAAATATCTTGCGATACTTCATTGCAACAGGAATTTGATAGTAAAACGTTAATTCATTTTTGGGTGGAACGAAAAAAATATCACATTACTTTGTCGAACAAAGAAATTTCCGCTGGTAATCACATAACAAAAATAATTCTCTTTAGTGATAGTGCTGCTACCTGCGGCGAGTAGCACAATCTCTTATTTTCCGCTGATAAAATTCCGCTATCTTATACAGCATTAACAATACGGGTTGCCAACCATCTATTTGAAGGTGGGTATCGGTGTGGAACACCACAACATCCGGGTGGTCAACCAACGTCATTCCATCTGATATACCGGTGAACAAAGGTACAATTTTTTTTGTTTTATTTTTATTTATTTCATTCAAAATTTTATTGCTTTTCTTTTTTTTAGTTAAAGTAAATTCCAGATTATTTTATATTTCATTTTTTATTAAATGTGTTGTGCAATCAAGTGCCGAATAACAGTTGCTTGACGCGCACTTGGTCCAGCAAGCAGGTCCAGCATATGTGTCATCTATTCAGGGATGACTGTAAAATCCACACGATCTCCCTGTGGCACATCGGCGGTCTCATGCTGTCGAAGTGTGAACTGTGGGGGATTAGCTGAAAGACTCTCCTGGTGAATAGAGGCCTGGTCTGTTGAAGAGATATCCCTACCCTCTAAAGCTGCTTCGTTGTGGCTGGGCATCGGCCTTTCAGGGTGGATGGGTCATTCGGGAGGGTCTCTTCAGCAAACTGAGTACTTGTCATTCGGGGAAATCGGGTCGTCTCTGGGTGGGCACACTCGGTTATTATTAAATTTATTACGGTTCCTCAAATTTCCGTCGACGTATTTGGCTGTCCCTTAATTTAATTTCAGTTTAGCTAGCTTTTTGTTTATTCTGTTAAACGGTGTAGACCAGGAACGAGCACGCCTCAACTTCCTATGACAAAAAACCCTGAGATCTAATCGGCAAAATCACCGTGAGAGAGGCCTCTGCGTATTTAGATAAAATCTGCGGAATGGTGTTGAACGTCAAAGGATACGTCATCTCCTTTTCTCTAATAAAAAATATTGGTTCGACGTTTGTTGTCATAAATGTTCGTACGTCATTAAATCTGTTCGTTTTTATAATTAAAAAGAAAATGGGGCTCATAAAACCTACATATATCTGAAACTATTTTTTTATGGAATGAAATTAGAAATTATTATTTTTATATTTATATCTGCCCGTAAAAACCACACTTCGTAAGAATGAATGTGTTCTTGGCTAAATGGCTAAACGAAAATATTATTTCACCAAAATCACCGGCATCTCTATAGGACAGGGGATTAACAATTCGGAATAAAATTTCATACTAAAATTTTTTCCATAAAAAGGTAGCTTCTGCCGGAGCTTTTTTAATTTTTGTAATGAAGATTAATTTTTAAACAATTTTTAGTACAAATACGGTAAGTTCTGAACCGAACCCGTAGTAATCTATCAGTAACGAAAAAAGTATTAAAACCTTTAGACTTTAATCGTACAATTGCTGCACTTTTTTATAGTTACGCTTTTCATTAATTAGTGAAGCTGCCATTTTTCGTTACAATGATCACTTTGGTAATGAAAATCATCGAAACCTTAAATCCTTCGAAGAGTAGTTTGTATAAGGTATGGTTGTAGTGGAGAAAAAGTAATGAGAATATAATGTGCATAAACCAATCGTTTCAGCATTGTGCTTGGATTTCATCTGATGAGCTCTATCTTAAATATGCATGGATACTTTGTACTAAGTTTGTCCTAATAATAAAAATTAAAAAATTAGGACAAACTTAAGAAAAACTTCACGCTTAATAATACCGATAAAAAGTTTGTACTGAGCTTGTCTTAAACAAGCAAAACAATGTATCTTGTTTATATGTATTTGTGAAATGAAGACATTTAGGCGAATACACAAAATAATCACGTACCTTAAGCTAGCAGAACCCATATAGCAGAACATAACAAGATAGTACGGATAATTATAGGCTCATTATAGGCTAATTAAATGCCGCATTAAAAAATTTTGGGCTCCACCCCTTCCAACTAAAACGCGGGTTTTGCTAGCTTAAGAAAAAGTTAGCAGAACCCATATCAAAAACTGATTTAAAAACAATTGGAAAATTAACGGTTAATTTTAGGCTAATTAAATGCTCTATTTAAATTTTTTTATTCTGCTCGATCTAGAAAATGCAAAAGGCTTTATCATTTCAAAGCTAGCAAAACCCAAATCGGAAATCGGACCAAACCCGAAATTAGAATGCAAAACAAGATCTATTGATAAGCAAATAATTTTAGGCTCACTATATGCTATTTAAATGCCCCATTAAAAAATTTTGGGCTCCACCCGTTTTTGACCAGACTTCAGGTCATTTAATCTAAAGCCAGCAGAACCCAAATCGAAAATCGGACCAAAACTGAAATTAAAATGAAAAACAAGATCTATTGATAAGCGAATAATTTTAGGCTCACTATGGGCTATTCAAATGCCCATTTAAAACATTTTGGGCTCCACCCGTTTTTGAACAGACTTCATGTCATTTAATCTATAGCCAGCAAAACCCAAATCGAAAATCGGACCAAAACCGAAATTAGAATGCAAAACAAGATCTATTGATAATCAAATAATTTTAGGCTCACTATGGGCTATTTAAATGCCCCATTAAAAAATTTTGGGTTTCACCCGTTTTTGACCAGAAATTGGTTGGTTGATATTTGCTTATCAATAGATCTTGTTTTGCATTCTAATTTCAGTTTTGGTCCGATTTTCGATTTGGGTTCTGCTGGCTTTAGATTAAATGACCTGAAGTCTGGTCAAAAACGGGTGGAGCTCAAAATTTTTTAATGGGGCATTTAAATAGCCCATAGTGAGCCTAGAATTATTCGCTTATCAATAGATCTTGTTTTGCATTCTAATTTCAGTTTTGGTCCGATTTTTGATTTGGGTTCTGCTGGCTTTAGATTAAATGACCTGAAGTCTGGTCAAAAACGGGTGGAGCTCAAACATTTTTAATGAGGCATTTGAATAGCCCATAGTGAGCCTAAAATTATTCGCTTGTCAATAGATCTTGTTTTGCATTCTAATTTCAGTTTTCGTCCGATTTTCGATTTGGGTTCTGCTGGCTTTAGATTAAATGACCTGAAGTCTGGTCTAAAATGGGTGGAGCCCAAAATTGTTTAACGGGGCATTTGAATAGCCCATAGTGAGCCTAAAATTATTCGCTTATCAATAGTCCGATTTTCAATTTGGGTTCTGCTGGCTTTAGATTAAATGACCTGAAGTCTGGTCAAAAACGGGTGGAGCTCAAACATTTTTAATGGGGCATTTGAATAGCCCATAGTGAGCCTAAAATTATTCGCTTATCAATAGATCTTGTTTTGCATTCTAATTTCAGTTTTGGTCCGATTTTCGATTTGGGTTCTGCTGGCTTTAGATTAAATGATCTGAAGTCTGGTCAAAAACGGGTGGAGCCCAAAATTTTTTAATGGGGCATTTAAATAGCCCATAGTGAGCCTAAAATTATTCGCTTATCAATAGATCTTGTTTTGCATTCTAATTTCAGTTTTGGTCCGATTTTCGATTTGGGTTCTGCTGGCTTTAGATTAAATGACCTGAAGTCTGGTCAAAAACGGGTGGAGCTCAAAAATTTTTGATGGGGCATTTGAATAGCCCATAGTGAGCCTAATATTATTCGCTTGTCAATAGATCTTGTTTTGCATTCTAATTTCAGTTTTCGTCCGATTTTCGATTTGGGTTCTGCTGGCTTTAGATTAAATGACCTGAAGTCTGGTCAAAAACGGGTGGAGCCCAAAATTTTTTAATGGGGCATTTAAATAGCATATAGTGAGCCTAAAATTATTTGCTTATCAATAGATCTTGTTTTGCATTCTAATTTCGATTTTGGTCCGATTTTCGATTTGGGTTTTGCTAGCTTTGAAATGATAAAGCCTTTTGCATTTTCTAGATCGAGCAGGATAAAAAAATTTAAATAGGGCATTTAATTAGCCTAAAATTAACCGTTAATTTTCCAATTGTTTTTAAATCAGTTTTTGATATGGGTTCTGCTAACTTTTTCTTAAGCTAGCAGAACCCGCGTTTTAGTTGGAAGGGGTGGAGCCCAAAATTTTTTAATGCGGCATCTAATTAGCCTATAATTAGCCTATAATTATCCGTACTATCTTGTAATGTTCTTCTATATGGGCTCTGCTAGCTTAAGGGACGTAAATAATCGCTTGTGTGTAATGCTAAAAACTTAATTTAAAAACGATCAATCAAATGTAAACAAAAGTTTACATTATGCGATTTAAGACGTAAATCCACTCAAACGTCTGTGTCACTAAGTGAGCTCCATGATAAATTTATGAAACTTATTGATTGAGTCAGTAGTACTATAATCTTGCTCCCTTATAAGTGAAACCGATGATAATAACCTGCAACCCTATTTACTATTACCCTAAAGTAGCACCCCTATGCGATTTAAGACATACATTTACATATATCAACGTCTAGAAGCTGTTTGGCAAATTTATGAAACTTTTAGTTTAAATTAGTATGTGGATTTAATTTATGCTTTGTGATATTTTTATTTTATTTACCGTTTTCCACTATTATTTAAAGAAAACTGTTTATTATTGTCTTGTTTAGTGGTAAAGTTTCCAACTTTAATTAAATATTCCTCAATGTTCCTATTAAACATTAATACTAATGTTTTTAAATTTGTATTAATAATTTAAATACATCGTGTGATCGCGTTAATGTTTACTTTTCACAAATACACACATATGCGGACACATTGGTACAAGCTAATTCCATTCTGGTGTAGAAGTAATTTGTGCTCAAAGTAACAACCAAAGAAGTTTTTTAATTTATTTTTATTAGTTGGTAACAATTACATTTTGAATTTGAAAACAATGTAAAAACGCAACTAAATATATTCAATTAAATAGTAATGTGCTAAAACATTATTGAATATTATTACAAATCATAACTAATTTTTCGTCTTGTTAAGAAAAATTCGATGTCAAAATAACAAAAATCACTTTTATATTTTTATTGCCAACATTTAAAAATAAAAGTATTCAACAAAACTGCCCTGGTGGTGAACATTAAAACTACAGGTTACAATAGAATAATTCTATACGAACGGAAAAGTTGGTTTAAAATAATACCAAATTTGAATTACATATATGGGATTGTTGTTGTAAATTTCTCAAAGTAAGACCGCAATATATTTTATATTGTTTTTGTTATTTTAGGATAAACTTAGTACAAACTTCACATCGGTTCTTAAATGAGATATGCAACTATGTGTTGCGCTCACTACTAGAGTAATAAGTAAAAAATCAAAATATATAGTTTATTTTAATTCAAAAAAAATGGAATCCCCAGCCACTCCTTGAAGTCGTATTCATAAGACGGATAAAAACGGAATTTTTCTATCCCATCGTTTTAACCAATTACATCACGTAAATTATACAACAGACACGCCTATTTTCGTACAAAAGAGTTGAAAAAAATTTAAAAAAATCTCGGATGGAAAAACCCGAGATTTCTATCCGTCGTATGAATACGACTTGAGCTAAGTCTCATCCTCTGTTAACTTAACCAGCTGATAAATTTGTATGAAAGAGATTTTATATTGATGTACTGCAGGTGATACCATCATGTTCAGGTAACACATACTAAATAATTTAACTTTATTGAACTGTTGCATTGACGTATACAAAACAAATAAAAACATTCCCCACCCAAATGGGCTTTTTTTACAACGTTCACGGAACAAAACAAAAAATGCACGGAATAAAACACAAAAGCAAAGTCTGCACCATTCAATGTAACACAAAACCAAAAAATCATAATCATAGTAAAATAAAAATTGTTTGTTTTTATAAATTTTATTTTAATTAAAATTTTTTAAATTATTTATTATTATAATTTTATTTTATTTAATTTTTTGTTTCTTTTTTGTTTCATACTAATTTATCTTCATTTTCATTTAGTTTTTGCTCCAGCAACAGTACAAGTCACAAAAACGAATTTATGTCGAGGTCTATACATAAAAAGCTCCAGTCTTATATTTATTTATTTATTTATTTATAATTTAATGTCTAAAACATATTTTTTATGTTTATTGTTGTTGTTATTATTGTGTTTTAAAAATTAATTGAAATATTCCAACGATGACAACAAGTACATGGCACAGCAGCCATTGCCTATTTATAGATCCATTATTTGATCCACAATAAAAATTATCTGCAAAAATATAGCACAACAGATTTTTCAACGATAAAAATTTATTCATTATTTTTTGACAGCTTTTATCGGGTGATATGATGAGAGATAGGTAAACGATAGATAGGTAGTAGGTATATAGGTAGTCCGGTATAGTAGCAAACGGGAGTTTTATGCGGTGGATTAAAGCGCGATAATTATTAACCAAAATTTTGTAGGCGCATGAATGTTAATATTTTAATGTTAATGCTTTTATATTTTTGATATTGGCTGATTTAATTACACAAATTCAATACTCTTCTGAATGGGTAATACTTTTATGTTATAAATTTAAATAAAAAAAATATATATGTGTATGAAAAATGGATATTATTATTAATTAAAAATGACGAAAAAACAACAACAACAACTAAAAATTTAATTACATATCATAGAATGTAAACATGTAGCGAATATAGGTACAGATGTAGAAGAGTTCCAATTTAAACCAGGGGATGTTTGGAAATAACTGCAACAGACAATAGAATTTTTAGTTTTACTCTAACCAACAACAACCATTTTTAGAACTTTGGAATTTTAATTAAATTTACGAAAAAAAAAAACTAGTTTATAACACAACTTTGTTTTAACCTAATGCATACTCGTAAATATGGGGAGAATGAATTTTTGTTGCTCCTCTACCAAACCTAAAATACCGTGTATATCAAGATTGAAGTGACTATGTTTCATAATCCCATTTAGCAAAAAAAAAAATTCTCTTAAATGGATTTTTATGCAAAACAGATTTATAACAACGAATTTCATATTACAGACATTTAGAATTTCTAACATGGTCTTCTGTAATGTCTCGTGTTTGTACATTGGGACTAGAAGGCTAATAAAGTAAATAATGTCAGACCACGCCAATGTTGCAATTAGACTGGTGAGTAAGAGAAAAGCAAGAACATTAATAGAGTTTCAAAAATACTTCCTACAAGTGTGAGAGAGCGGGGATAGTATATTTGAACTTCAAGTTCTGGTACCCGAACTCGTTTAAAGGCCAAAATTTTAAGTTTTCATTTATCCAGTTGTCCAAAGGTCCGATGGATATGAAATCTGTGTTGACCTTGTAACGACTGTTGTATTAACGAGCGTGACCGCTTAAGAGCTCTGGTTCAGCAGTAACATTAATAAATTTTCTATAACAATGTGATACCGGATATTGCATTCGTTACAGTGGTGCCCAAACGTTATAGGTTTTTTTTTTCAATTTATTAATTTTGTTTCTTTATTTTACGTTTCTTTAGGTTTAATGGTTTTTTTTTTGCTATGATTCTGACTTAGTTCTATCCTGTTTCCTTTTATATTGATTAGTCACTTCAGATCGTAACTACTTCTGATTTTTAATTAATTGTCGATTGAGTTGCTTGGTTATAATCTGATTTAACCGATTTAGGTTGTCCATTTTCCTTATGTCTAAGAGTTCCATTTGATGTAGTTTGTTCACGCGCTGATTCTATCGCAATAAATTTCGAATGTTGAGTTCAGTGTAAGGATCTGAACAGGTTATTACTTCCCCATAATTCCTGCTATTCCTCGCAAATTGTCTGAAACCGGAATAGCATTGCTTGTTAAGATAAATTGATTTATTCGCAATTGCATCTATTATTTTTTTTGTTGACTCAATCGTGGGAATCTGTCCATTGTTGAGCTGTTTGCTTGGTCTCACAATTAATTATATTTATTTATTTTACAATAATTATTATCAATTATGAATTCATTAATTAACACATAAATTTCGAACAATTATTATTATTTTGTTTTTCTTTCGTGCCCAGTTCACGATATTGAAGATATTATTATAACTCTAAACAGTCGTTTGAGAAGAAGTTTTGTTTACCAAGACTCGTCCACTTGCCTGACACGACAATTTCATTAATTATTTGATTCACTGAAAACTCTAGTCTAAACCAACATGTATATGTCACTAATTAAATCCGAAAATTTGGTTAACGACGAATTCAACATTGAATGTGAAATACGTCAGATCACTGGTGGAATTAACGAACGGTTCCAACTTTTAGATGAGCAGCTGGCAGCCGAGCAGGACGATCCGCCGCAGGCTGAGTTATCAATCTGTATTCTGAAACTGCAAAATTTGCAAAAAGGGCTTGTGAATTTTATTAAGTCTTCCAGTGAATTAGAAGAGATTGAAATTTTTAATTCCCGGTTGCTACATCTATTAGGTCGTGCCGAACGGGTTGCTTCAATACCTATTGTGCAGGATACAGCAACTAAATTATCCCACCAAATGTCTAGTTTACTGTGTTTATGTGGGAAAATTGCTAATAAATCGCAAGATCCAGAGAGTTCTATTACTGAGCTTGAATCTATAGAAATCAATCCACCTAAAATTTTAGTAGATTTTATGAGTTCAGATCCAGTAAAAATAAACCCGGAATTAAAATTGTTTTAAGACGGTAGAGCAAACCAAAACCATTGGCGAGGAAAACTCTGATAGTTCTACACCTAATTCAGTAATATTTTGGAAATTACTCAAGAACATTCAAATTATTTAAATCCGAACCAGCAAAACACAAATATCAACTACTTTTCAACACTTGGGATTCCTGTTTCAAGTTCCGACAGCCCGTGCCACACGTAACCAGTATCCACCAATGACAAATATACAGGTGCCTAAGTCTCAAACGCCATATTACTATCCACCGCAGGATTACGGTTTTGATCAAAATTATTTTCCACGTCCCCTTGTACCCAACTGACCAGTTGGGCAAATGGCTAGTGGTATAGGAATTTTTTCAAATTATAAATCTCCTTGTTACAATGTTCCTCATAATATAACTCGCGCTACAAATTCCGTAAATGTAGGCCCAAAAAAAAAATTCTGATATTTGCCCAACAAAAATGGATAAATGGAAATTGTCGTACGACGGAACTGATATGACCGTGGAAAAATTCATATTCCAAGTCGAGCATTTATCCTCTACCAATAATGTTTCGGAGCGGCAACTAGTCAATGAGCTGCATTTATTTTTAAAGGGGCTGGCACGGAACCATTATTGAGTAATGTTACAGCAAAATCCGCAGTGTACTTGGCAACACCTTAAGGATTCTCTACTACATAGGTTTAAAATTCGGCGTTCGGATATTGAAATTCGACAAAACATAGATGATAGAAAACAAAAATTTGGTGAGAACTTTATCGAATTTTACTTCTCAATCTATGAATTATCTCAACCACTTACAAATCCGTTTAGCGATCTGGAAATGTTAGAAATTTTAAAAAAGAACATGCGGCGAGACTTTAAAATTCACCTTGCTGGTAGATTCATCAACACTGTTTCCGAGCTACCCAGTATTTGTACCAACATTAAAGATGTTTGGAAAAACGCTAACTACATTCCTCCACAAATAAATGCGGTTTATAATGACGTATAGAAGATCTAGACAAAATAAGGCAACCTGGGAACTTTTACGATCAAAATATTTCGGCTATGCAGTCTACTAAACCTCTAATGTATGGTTCGGCTCAAAATACGTCAAGCAAACCTCCAAGAAAATGCTGCAATTGTATGAAGACTGGCCACACTTGGTGGAACTGTGATATTCCACTGCGAATTTTTTTCCCCATATCCAATAAATCCCACTGTTCCACCTATGTTTCTCAACCAGTTACCCCCAACTACTTCAACTACGGCTAATAAACATAAATTACAATCCATTTTGCATTTTAAAATCCGTCGTAAACTCCGGGCACAAATTTCTGAATCCGTTTATTATACCGCTGATTATCCGGCGGATAACAGACCTTATGCAGTAATATGTATCAATAGAATTCCTTCGAAAGGATTACTGGATAGTGGGGCTAACATTAGTGCTCTGGGCTGTGGAGCTGAGGATTTTATTCGAACACACAATTTAAAATTGACGAAAATGACCGGCTCTGTTTTAACTGCGGATGGATCTAAACAAAAGATTTTGGGATATATCAATGTTTTTGTTACCTATCAGTCCATCACAAAAAAACTGAAACTTAGTGTGGTTTGTTCCCTTTAATAGAATCTATATTTAGGTTGTGATTTTTGGGACGCCTTCAATCTACGACCCGCGATAATTTCTGCATTACAATCCGACTGTAACAAAATTTTAATGACCTGGATAATAATAGAGTTGACAGTAAGCATCACATTTTGTCTGGTGAAAAACGCAATCGCCTTAATTCAGTTACTAATTTATTACTGGATTAAACTTGGTCTTGGTCGCATTTCGCTTCTTACACATACCATTGATACCGGGGATGCAGCTCCGATCAAACAAAAATATTATTCTATCTCACCTGCTCGACAAAAATTAATGTACGAGGAAATTGATCGGATGCTGTTCCTTGATGTCATCGAAGAAAGCGGGATGACTCTAGTTGCCAAGAGAAATGGAAAGTGGAGATTGTGCCTGGATACGCGCAAGCTTAATAGCGTCACTAAAAAAGACGCGTTTCCTTTGCCTTTGGTAGACGGTTTGTTGGGACGAATGGATAAGACCGAGTATATAACAAAATTAGATCTCAAAGATGCCTTTTGGCAGAGTGCCCTCTCTCCTGAGTCCAAAGAAAAAACCGCCTTCGTCATTCCCGGGCGGCCACTTTATCAATTTAAAGTTATGCCCTTCGGACTCTGTAATGCTCCTCAGTCATTATGTCGACTGATGAGTAAGGTTATCCCACACCTACAGGACAGGGTATTCGTCTACCTTGATGATCTGCTGGTAATTAATGTGGATAAAATTTTTACTCCAGGAGACTGAATACCTTGGCCATATAGTGGGTGTGGGAGGCCTGCGCGCGGATCCAGAGCGAGTGAGGGGTATTACAAAGTTCCCTAGACCAAAGACGGTCCGATAAGTGCGACGATTCCTGAGAATGGCGGGGTGGTACCGTAGATTTGTGTGAAACTATGCTGAATTGTCCACTCCCCTTACTGATCTCTTAAAAAAGGGAAACGCTTTCTTTGGAGTGACGCCACTCAAACTGCATTTGACGAATTAAAATCCGCCTTAGTAACTTCACCTGTCCTTATTCCTCCCGATTTCACTAAGAGATTTTTTATCCAGTGTGACGCCAGTTCCACTGCGTTATAGGGGCTGTGCTGTTTCAAAAGGACAGTGAAGGGTTGGATCGACCTATCTTCTTTATGTCTCGCAAGTTGAATGTTTAGCGGCTGTGATGGCAATAAAAAAATACCGTTCACATGTGGAAGGTCTACCCTTCACGGTCATTACACACCACGCTAGCTTGATATGGCTCATGTCATTAAAGGATAATCACGGAAAATTAGCTCGATGGAGCCTTATGCTACAAGGGTTCAATTTTAAATTTGAGTACAGAAAAAGAAGTCAAAATGCGGTGACCTATGCTCTTTCCAGGGTTAATTTGGATGCGCTCTCACTGGAATTAGAACCCTTCCAAATTGACTTGAATTCATTGCATTTTTCCTCCTCTGTATATTTATCCCTTGCGTAAAGCGAATTCTGTTGATGTGGTTCGATTTTTGGAAAACCAAGTATTTCTGATGTTTGGGGTTCCCGAGGTGATTGTGATAACGGTCGACAATTCGAGTTGAATCGCTTAAAGGAACTTTGCACAAAATATGGAGTCAATCATTTATTTACACCTAAATATTCACCGCAGGCAAACGCGAGCGAAAGAGTAAATAGAACACTTTTAGCTGCCCTACGTGCCTATATTAAAGAAGACCTATGAACTTGAGATGTGCATTTAAATGCTGTAACGTTTGCTTTATACGAAATACAACCCATTTTGCCACAGGCTATTCGCCTCATTTCGTGATTTTAGGACAACATCCAATTCTTCACGGCTCCAATGTATCCACTTTATCATCAACTAAAATCAATTGCTGGTAATCACTTCTTACTGGATAACAAGCCCGATGATCTACACGTGTTGTTTTTCAAAATTCAATCTAACCTCAGTAAGGCTAGTAAAACAAGTCATCGTTATGCCAATTTAAGATATCGTCGCCCCTCAGTTGCGGTAGGTCAAGATATTTATATTAAAAATTTCGTTCAAAGTAAGGCTGCTGATCATTTTGCAGCCAAATTGGCTCCAAAATTCATAAAGGCTAAGATTATTCGGTTGGTTGGAAATGTGTCTTGTGAGGTTGCGGATGAGAGTGGAAAATCGTTAGGTATTTACCATCTACGAGACCTAAAAATATAGTGTCAAGTTTAAATTTCGAAAATGTACAATTCTTTTACTTAACGTAATGAATATTTAGTTGTACCTGGCGTGATGAGACTTTATCTCGGGTGAGGGTCGTCCCCACGATTAAAACGACTGTTGTATTAACGAGCTCCTTTCCCAGCCCTGAGTTTCTAGTCGCGCAATAGGTGACCGTTTAAGAGCTCTGGTTCAACAGTAACATCAATAAATTTTCTATAACAATGTAATACCGAATATTGCATTCGTTACAACCTTCCCCCTACTTCCTCGTAGTTTCGTATATTCCACATCAGAGGGCTAAGCATCATAAGGCACAATTAGCTCCCGCGGGCCCATCTATTGTCCACCACCAACCCCATTCCACATTCACACTGTCCTATTAAAGTTAGCCGACTCCAGCCGAAAAATGTCGATAATGCAGATTCGGACTAATCAAACGAAAATTAAGGCCAATTTTTTCGGTTACATTCCAGAATGCAGATCCAAATTTTATGGCGGAAAATAATTATTTATATTATAAAATTTTATTTTGTTCTTCCTAAAAATCACCTAAAAATTTAAAATAAGAAATTTTGATTCGAAACAATTAAAACTAATATACCAAACCAAATATCTCTAAGTGCTATATTAGATGTTTGGAGAGGTAAGACGTGAAATGCATCAATAGTTACATGTTTGGAGAATATTTTAAATGAAGTGCCATCTAATAATTATCAAACGCCAGGTCAATTTTCATGTGGAGAGTACGGGAAAACGCGATAAACATATCGCACACACAAAATTTGGAATTTTCTAAAAATTAACCGTTAAAGTGTTCCGTGTATAATGGCTGGAAATAGATTCAAATGAAAGGTCTTACTGATGCTCACGCCTGAATAAAATTTCAGGACAATTTTCATATGGGGAGTTCGGAAAAATTCGGTTGAATAAAACACTAAATGGTTAAAAAATGCACAGAAATCTCCACCCAAAAATGCCGATAATGCAAAATAATCAAATGACGGCCAAATAATGCAGATACAAATTTTATATCGGAATATAATTTGTTTTAGACCTTTCAATTGGATCTATTTCCAGCCACAATACTTTAAACGGTCAATTTTTCGAAATTTTCAAATTTTTAAAACTTTTGAAGGTTTGTGTGTGCGATCTATTTCTACAAATTTTTGGACTCTTCACAATACTGTTAAAGTTAGCCGAAAGATGGTAGTGCAGATAGTGTCGTTGCTATCTCAGTCGAAAGATGGTAATGCAGATAGTGACTTTGCCGTCCTAGCTGAAAGATGGTAATGTATATATTAATTTTGTTATCCCAGTCGAAAATATTTTAAAAGTCGATAATGTAGATTGTATCGATAAAGAAGATTAACTTCAATATTCAAACCGCAAAATGCCAGCAATACAGATTTAAAAGTTACAAATGAATCAACAATTTTCTAAAAGAAAATGTCAATAACAGGTATCTATAGAATAGCCATGAGACGCAGTCACGTTTAGCCGATGAATGGTTTGTATATCAAGATTATGACAGATGAACTATTCGACTGTTCCAATTGGATGAACCATGACCCGAAGTAGAATTTTAATTTGTGTTTGTTGTATTTTTTATTCTGTTATATTGGTGAAATGTTCCATTTTCCGTTGTTTCGACGATAAATTTGTCCCATTACAGATTTTGCCAGATGAACACCAACCTGACTAGGCTGGTTCAATATTCCATGACCATTGGTAGATTTTGATTAAAGATTAAGGGTCGGTCTGAGGAGGTTATAGGGATGAAATTGTTATATTCCCCATTTTTCATCGATAAAACCATTAGTCATTCGAGATTTTGGCATATAGACACCAATCTGACTAAGCCAATTCGATAGCCCACGACCATAGGTAGATTCTGAGTCTAGGGTTGGGGTGGGCCTGATGGGGTTATAGGGGTGAAATTTTGATTTTCCTCATTTTTCATCAATAAAATCGTTCGTCATTCGAGATTTTGCCACATAGACACCAATCTGACTATGTCGATTCGATAGGTCATGACCATAGGTAGATTCTGAGTATAAGGTTGGAGTGGGTCTGATGGGGTTATAGGAGTGAAATTTTGATTTCCCCATTTTATGTTGATAAAATCGTTCGTCATTCGAGATTTTGGCATATAGACACCAATAAGACTACGCCGATTCGCCCATGTCCATGAGTAGGTTCTGGGTATAGGAATAGGGTGGGTCTGATGGGGTTATACGGGTGAAATTTTTGTTTTCTCCATTTTTCATCGATAAAATCGTTCGTCATTCGAGATTTTGGGATATAGACACCAATCTGACTATGCCGATTCGATAGCACATGATCATAGGTAGATTCTGAGTTAGGTGTGGGTATGATAGGGTTATAGGGATGAAATTTTGATTTTCCTCATTTTTAATTTTTCATCGAAATTAAACCCTTACAACCCCATCAAACTCACCCCTTACCTATCATCAAAATCTTCCTATGGTCATGGGCCGTCGAATCGACAGTCAGATTGGTGTCTATATGCCAAAATCTCGAATGACGAACGATTTTATCGTTGAAAAATGGGGAAAATCAAAATTTCACCCCTAAACCCCCATCAGATTCACCTCAATCATATATTCAGAATCTACCTATGGTCATTGGCTATTGAATAGGTGTAATCAGATTTGTATCCATCTGGCGAAATCTCAAATGATAAACGATTTTATTGCCAGAAGAAGGGAAGAAACAATCTTTCACAATTGTAATGAAACAATAAATTAATATCGGTTAAATTCCAGATTTTAATTGTTGTTTGTTATAATATATATTTTCAACTGATTCAACACTTTAACACTTTCGGCTGGGATACTTCAATTTAATATATAATTTGTTTAACTTTCGGCTGAACAAGTCTAGACACTATCTGCATTATCGATTTTGTCACTTTCGGCGGGCAACTGTCGGCTAAATTTAATAAGGTCTCTCCACATGAAAATTGACCTGCAATTTTTGAAGTTTTGCTTGATATATGCCATTGAGTTTTCTCAATGGCAAAAGTAAAAGTAAAAAGGTTTAATTTTGAATAATATACGTTGATGAACCGAAATAAACATTTTTGATTTAAAAAGAAATTAATGTTTATCACCAAAATAATTTATCTGCTTTATCGACATTTTTCGGTTGGCTATTTATACGAATCTACCTTACCGACTTTTACAGGCGAATGATGCAAGTTGTTTTTGAATGTGCATTATCGATATTTTTCGGTTAACGGTTTTTAACCGAATGACAACCGAACCTGCATTATTAACATTTTTCGGCTAGAGCGAGTCGGCTAATTTTAACAGTATCTGTTCGAATAAACTACAAACTTTGGAATTTATTCGTTTTTCAAACTTAATAAACTTTAGATTACCTATAATTTAGAAATAAAATTATGAAAACTAATTCAGAAAATTGTCTAACAATTCTACAATCACTAAAAAACGTATTTTTGAATATAATTCATCATGCCAAACGATCCTTCAGTACACCTGCTCAAATAAACGAATTATTAAAGGAACAATATATTCCAAATTTTTATTAATCCGAACGCCACACCAGGGCACCATATATTTGGCTGCCGACGAAATCATTAGGATGCTCAGATTGGAGTGCAGACAAAGGGGAATCAAACCATTATCTGGACCAACTTTGAAGCTAGTATATCAGAAAACCTGGTAGCAACTCACTACCCAAATGTGTGGAAGAACAGTAGAACATAATAAAATTGGTAATAATACTTGCTTCAATAGTAAATCTAGGTAAAAATACATCTAAATCTTGAAACACTTGGCCGAAACGAAAACGGAACACGTCAGACAGTCGTTATTCTAAAACGATCAACCACTGACACTGATGAGGATGGCATCTGCAACGAAATGCTCAAGAATGGCTGCGATCACCACTCTACCGCATGCCTGACCTGGTGTCACTGATTTGGTTCGCAGAGAAAACGCCAGACGAGTGGAAAAAAGCACATTTTTCCACGCTACATACAAAGAAAGACCGGTTGAATTGCAACAACTATCGCTGAATAGTTTTACTTAATACCGGTTAAAAAGTTTTGCCCAACGTATTTGAGAACAAATTATCAATTTACAGTGAGCGCTTTTTGGGCCATACCAGTGCTGTTTTCATCCAAGCAGATTGAAAACGGATCGATTTTTTTTTCTCTGAGGATTGAATGGACAATATAAATTATTGTTTTTTTGTTGTTTCTTGATTTTGTCAGTACGGCGTTGCCAACTCACAGTTTTCCAGGCCAAATTGCGAATTTCGAATATTTTTAAGGTTATAATTTAATTTTTACAAATCAAATAAATGATCAGATCACCATCGATCTGACAACAGAACATTTCAGGAGATTTAGTTTGTCCGGCGCTAGAATGACTTTATCCATTATGATTGGTTTGAAAATAAACCAATTTTAGCCGGTATGTTTTTTTTTCAAAACACGATAGAAATTATTTCAAAGCACGATAGAAAATTACAGGTTTTTGTTTAAATTTTTCACTGGAGGTTTAATCTAGGGAATAATTTAAAATAGGGGCCACGGGTTGCAACTCGTTGGGGGGTCTTTAAATCATTAAAATTTAATTGAATCCGTATGTCTCAGGATCATACAAAATTGCATTTATGTCTGTCACATGAAAATCTCTGCTTGGTCGAGTTGTGGTATAGCGTCACCAGATCCTGAGCAAGTGAAATCTTTGAAAAACTCATAATTGAGTTGAATTACTTCAAATAGATCTGGCTTGTATACAGCTTTCGGTTCAATTCAATTACTCTATTTCCAAGTTCCTTTCAATGCAACTATGTACGGAACCGCATTCCATTTGAGTTTGCTCTTTTGTAAGACACATTTGTGTCATTGGTCATTTCAGTGAACCAAATTGATTGAACCAAATCAATTTCAGTGATCAAATAAATTTGTGTAGCATTTAACGCATTCGTGTAGCATAATAAATTGAATCTGCAATGCATTGGCCTTATAATTTGAATGCTCCTTGCGCGCGCTATGATTTTCATACTCAATACATATGTATGTAATGAGAATAGTTACAATCTTACAACAACAATAATGTGTATATTCTTCATTTTCGCAAAAGCAAACAGCAAATGAATTTACTTTGGCTTACATTGTGATACAAATATAATGTTAAAGTCCCGTAAAGGCCGTATCGTATTAAATATTTTTTAATTTTTTGATTTTTTTTTTTCATATTAAAATGTATTTTTTGCGGTATGATATCAAAGGGCCGAATGTCGAAGGACCGAATGTCTAATGGCCGAATGTGTTGAAAGGCGAAATGAGTTGAAGGGCCGAATGTCGAAGGGCCGAATGTGTCGAATGGGTCAAAGGGCCGAATTAGTCGATGGCTTGATTTTATTTTTTTTATTTTTAGTTAATTTAATTATTTTTTTTATTATTTTTTGTACCATATACCTATTATCAGAAGGCTGCCATAGGATGTATGTAAAGTTAGCCCAGAATTTCATCCCAGGAAAATAAAAAAAAATCATCGGGTAACACTAAAATTGCAATGAGATTCCAGCCCAGAATTTATTATAGTAATTATGTTCAATGTCGAAATTTTATTGTAGCACAGAATATTTTTTTCAAATTTAAATATTTAAATCAAAATAATTAAAAATTATAATTCGGGGATTTTATAAAATAACGACGAGCCATTTGTTGTGCTATAAAAACATGATCAATAAAAGGCAACTGACTGAATGTAATCTATGCGACGCTGAACCGTATACATAAGCTCCAGTATAGAAAGGAATCAAAAAAGTTAGCCGGATCTGTCCAGATATATCGGTGACTATAGTAACGAAAAGCATTATATTCCAAACAGGATTGCATAGTTAGTTCTTAGTTCTTGTTTTAACTTCAAACCGATTTGCATGTTATGTCTTAGTGTATCAGAGGCCAGTAATGGAATGTATTTTACTATATATGAAACGTGATCGTATTTACCATCTCAAGTTTCAATTTCAAACCGATTTGCATGTTGTGAACAGAGCTATGATGACTTGGGTCAGTATGGTATGGAGTTCATATAATATCCAAAGGGATTCGGCCTGGTATGCCTTGGTATATCGAAGGCCTGTAACATAGTGTATTTCATTCAACCCCATCTTGAATCGAATATGTAACTGTTTAGAGATTATACTCAAATATTTCAAATAAAACAAATTTTTTCAATTTTTTAGCATAGGATAAAAATAATGTCTAACGTTATTTTGAAAAAGGTTTTTGGGCATAGTCAGTTAGTTCATTTTATTTTTTCGTATTTTCGAATGATGTTTGATGTTTTTCTTGTTTGAATTAGCGCTCCGGTAGGGAAGGGTTTATCTTTTCTTCAATTTATCCATTGTAATTTTAACTTCATACCAATAAGTTACTTAATCTAAGTATATGATAAGTGTTAAACTGTGAGCATTATACATAAAAAATTAATTGTTTTAAAATAACTCATAATGTTTTCTTCTTATTCTAGCCAATGATGTCTAATGATTGTTTTATTTATCGCAAAGAACAGGCTCAACATAACACTTAAAATTTAGATAGTTGTTTAGACAAAACTCTGTTGCCCTCGAACCATTTTTTATCCCTTTTGTGTAAGGTAGTTCAATTCATCTTCGCATGTATAGTCCTCCATGAGCATCCGTATAAATATGTGGCAGAAATAGCTGCTCGTGCTGAACTCCATATAAAACCCGTGTTAGTTAGAAACATTAATGTTTTACTATTAAATTCTGAACGTCAATAAACGTCATTGTTTCTTTAGATTCTGAAATGTAAACAATATGACAAAATATGTATAATTCTCACTCGAATTTTGTTTGTCAGAAACTATTTGTAGCCATTTCGCTTCGATTAGTTTTTAAGTTTATTAATTATTTTTTAAGGGGATCTTTTTTCTGTACTAGTACACAAGTACCTATTTGCATCAGGAAGAATCTAAAAACGTTAATTTAACCATATGCTGACCTAAATCATTATAACTCTGTTCACAACATGCAACATTGAAAAATCTCGACAAAAATTTCGACATTGAACATAATTACTATAGTAAATTCTGGGCTGGAATATCATTGCAATTTTAGTGTTACCCGATGAATTTTTTTTATTTTCCTGGGATGACATTCTGGGCTAACTTCACAAGCGTGACATAGGGCCGAATGACTCAGGTGGCGCATGACAAAATTTTCCTTTAGCAAAATGTATCGCTGACCGGATACGTGGAATTTCATGAATATCCAAAGATGAAAAATAGTAAAATACATAAGAAATAAGAAATTTATTTATGTTTAATAAAAAAAATATTATAAAATATTCCATAAAACAAAAAATTTAAAAAATTATATTTCTAAAAACGAAAAAAATCGGCCCTTCGACCCATTAATTCATTTGGCCCTTCGACATTCGGTCTTTCGACAATCGGCCCTTCCACATTCGGCCTTTTAAAATTCGGCCCTTTGTACCCGTTTCATTTTTTGCATCTTGCTCTGTTGCATTAGGGCAAACGAAAAATAAAACGAAACAACATAATTTTATTTTGATCGATTTATTGTCGTGTTGTGAGTGAAAAGCTTTTATCCGAGATAATTTTTATTTTTGTGTTTCCTTTAAAACGATAGATGTTGCTGATTGTACAAATGTAGTTCAACTTAAATATTAAACTACAACACTTTTACTTGTTGTTTTCATATCTGATTTAATATATTGTTTGTGATTATAATTATCAGTGAATTATGTTTTTCGATGAATTTTCATCTTCAGTTTTCGGTGAATTGTACTTTTCGATGAATTGCGATTTCGTGATTGTACGTATTGTTTTTAAGTTAACAGCCGTTTACCGTAAAGCTTTGTTTCGGTGAATAGTATGTTCGGTGAACTATCATTTTCGATGAATTGTGTCTTCGGAGAATTTTCATTTTTAGTAAATTGTCATTTTCGATTAATTAAATTTTCGGTGAATTATCATTTTTGGTGAACGGTCGTTTTCGGAATAATAGTTAATAAATTAATGTTTTGTGAACATAACCTTTCAATAAAGTGTCGTTTTCGGAAAATTGTCGTTTTCAATAAATATTTTTCCTGTGATTTGGAATTTCACTTGTTTTCTCAGAAGTGTCATTTTCGAGTTATTTCCTTTTCAGTGATTTTTTTTCGATGAATTGTCGTCTTCGGTAAAGTACTGATATCCGTGAATAGTAATTTTTCTTTCTAATTGCTTTTCAGTAATTTGCTTTTTGGTGAATTATTGTTTTCAGTAAAATAATTTTCGCTGGATTGTTCTGCTACCTTTACGCTGCTTAGCGACAAGTTAAATTTCGTGAAATTGTAGGAAGGCGTTGAAAAACAAAAAAAAATTGATTGAATATTTTAGATATATGGAAAGTCCTTGGTTTTCCTATCTTTGGTATAAACATAAATCAGATTGAAAATTTGTTTACCAGTTCTATGCTTTTTAGTGTTAAAGCTTTTTAGACCAAATAAAACGCACACTCAACAGTTCATAACAAGCTTCTTAAATGTTAACATGTTAACGATGCTTTTCATATACGGAGGCTAACAACAACCACTCAATCTAAACATTTTAATTACTTAAAAAAATTAAAGCCATAAATTTGATTTATGAATGCTGCCAACGCAAAATTTATGATTTAATTGAAAGTTTGTAATAATTTACATTTAAATAAAGAAAACTCAAAGCATTAACGACTTCTGAGAACTGGAATAAAAGCTTAATATGAAAACGTAACAAATTTAATTGAAAGGGGGTTTTTAGGGGTTGAGTTTTTCATGTTTGCAAGCTCAGCTAAACTATAAGAGTTTTTAAAACCGTGTCATATAATTTGCACCAACTATCGAAATAGAATACAAAAATAAAAACAACTAACCTAGGAAAATAGTTTTGTCACAAAAAACTGATTTTCATATTTCGAAACATAAAACTACTTTTGTGTACATAAATAACTAAACAGGGAAAGAAGAATTTTTATATCCGGATTAAAGCTGTGGGGTGGAATATATTTTTCCAAAAAAATGTAAGCACAACAAAACAAGAAGTAAAAACTAAACGAAAATCTATATAATAGTGCTGTGTATGTGTTTGGCTCAGAATCGTATAACATGAAAAACATAAAAATCTTAGCTCAACGAATTTATGTCGATATGTGAAACGTTGGAATATTTTTGTGTTATGTATAAGCTCTGAATCTCTGATAGATAAGAATTAGATGAATTCGGGTAAGCCGTTTCGAAGCGACATGGAAAACATTGTTGCATTTAAAAATTGTACATCACTAATACCATTGAAAAAAATTATTTACAGTGGTAGATTTGTTACTTTTCATAGCACTGTATAAATTCATTGCGATAACGTGATGCGAATTTCCCATGATTCATCATACCACGTAATCCACAGTAACAAAAATATCAAGGTTTTATAAAAACAAAAATCTTTTAATGTATCAATTCGTGCTTAAAGTTTTAGAAAGAATTTTTTATAAAGCCACAAAGTTTTGTATTTTGATGCAGATGAATTTCATGACTAATATGAGGCAGTAACAAATAGGAAAGCTTGGGTAATGTGAAAATATTTATAAATGTTTCAATTTACAATTGACCACCCTCTCCTGTTTCTCAATCAAAGCCAGTTGCTTATCTGCTACTAGGGTTTGCTTTTCAATTAGACGGGTTTGTTTCTCAAGTATTTTTCTTTGCTTCTGCAATACATCCAATTGTGCTTTCAGAACGTCTTGTTGTAACGTATTCACAATTATTGCCTAAAAAGTTTAAAAAATATATCGTGAGTCATTTTATCGGACGAAAATATTTTTATTGGATAGTTACCGTGTTTTCAATGGGTATGGAAATTGGACATAGAGGCACTTGATTGCCATTATTGTTAATTGACGTTTCTGTTTCTAAACAGGACAATGAAGTCTGATCACATTCAGAAACGACTTCAGCTACTGATGTTGAATAATCGGCATCAAGGTTTTCATTCGTTTCAGTTTTATTTGGTAGAGGTTCAGCAAAATTAATTTCTTCCTCTACAGCATATTGAATGTCAACGGATTCGGGACCATCAACCAGTACCTCACCTAATTTTCACATATTAATGTTTAAAATTTGATTGCAACAAATATTTTGAAAAAGTTAATTTCACTCAAAACAAAACATGATATGCAGGTATAAGTACTTTTTAGTGGATTTATGGTTGGGTTATCTTCTGAGTACAGCAAATCTCATAACAGCACACGTGATGGGAATGTTTCCAATACGGTTCGAAATTGCTTGAAATTTCAGCATGCATATTTGTTTCATGCTTACTTTTATCTTTTCAATCTACATATAGCAACTGTAATATCACTAGACGATAAGAAGATTATTTGTCACAGTTGATAGATGGACAAAAGGTTCGGGATGGGATCAGGGTTTAGTTACCCATCCTAAGAGGTTATGTCGTTGCGTTTTTTTTTAGCTTCGTCTAAGTTAACCTTAACAACACGAACAAAATTTAATTTCTAATTCTGAATAACATTTTCATTTATTATTTTGACGATTATTTAAGAATCACTTTTCCACACTAGTGCTACAAATCGAAACAGTGCCACACTTATAATTTAGCTGTGAAGTAAGCGACCATATTACATTATAAGAAGAAAAATCGCAATAGTATCTTCCTTTCCAAAAAAAATATTTTTAGTAGCACACAAAATTTGTTTCGTACCGGTGATTTGCAGTGTAACTGCCTACAAAACAAAACACGAACTCCCTAGTACCAGATTCGGAATTGTTTAACACTTTAAAAATTGCGGAAGCAAAATTGTCAAAACAAACACAAAATTCGCGCGTTTTGATGACCAAAAAAAATTTAGCAAATTTTTAGTGTTTTTAAAAAAATGTTTGTATTTTATTATTTCTCGTTTCATTAATTTATAAAAAAAAAATTAAGCAATATTGAGCAACATGTACAAAACTAAAACATAAAACTAAATAAATGGTTATACATTTAGACCAAAAACTATTTAATAATAAAATATTTAATTCTAATTATGTGTATGAGCATATGCCAACTGATTTTTAAATTTAAATTTAGTTTTTAATCAAATGGTTGCGTATATCAAATGAAAGTACGTGATTGAACAATTACAAATTACAAATTATTTTAATTATAATTATTATTTTTTTCTTGCGTATCAAATCGATTGAATATATTTTTCGGATAGGATGTGAATTTTTTTTTGGGGTAATTTGATAAATTATGTGATGTGATTAGTAAAACATATTTGAGAAAGCCTGATAAAAAGATGCCTTCAGCAGGACGATTGAGTGGTTAGCTGACTGTGAATCATATTTTCAAGTTTTCAGGGGAGGTATGTTGTACCATCACATTTTTCGACTTAGTTTATGTCTCATTTTTCTAAAGCAAAATGATATGCGCAATCACCTAAACAATTATACAAAAAGTATCGCGATTTATCAACAACAAAAATTTCAAGTGATGTATAAATAAACAAGTCGAGTAGCCATAGACATTAGAAAAATAATAATTTGAAAGATGAAATAATACATCAGTTAACTCTAAAAACGTGAGAAATAAAATAAGTCGAAAATAAACAACAAATACAACAACCCGCCCCTGAATAATAGAGGAAAATAAAGAGAAAAATAATGCACTAATCAACAAAATAAATCATAAACGATAAAAATTTACAATCTTATTACAAATACTTCAACAAAAAGAAATTATCAACACCATTCCATTATTAGGTTTAGAGACATCTAGCGATAGTTTTGAATATCACGTTCCCGAAAGATGGCGGTATAGTCGTTTTATCTATAATCATGATGCGATGTGAGTTATTGTACCATCACATGACCGTGTCACATGATCGGTTTGGTTTAATCGATTTGTGAAAAAATCCCAGGCCAGAAAAACACATTCTGAAGGATGTATAGCAATAAAACGAAAAAAATGAAATTCAATTCTCCAATCCTTTGCAAAAGACATTTTCGACTAAATTAACTTTCCGAAATGAAATTCTCAAATAGGTGACGGACCCGTTTGTACACTCAGTACATTCAATTTTGATTTTGGGTAAGAAATTCGAAAACGGTATGAATTTCCATCGATAAGGTACTTCTGAAACACTTTTGTAGAAATTTTAAATTATTTTTCACCGTTTAAGCGTAAGTGACCAAACGACAAAAACTAGTGGTGGAGTGCTGAGAAGGCGTGAAATGATTTCTACATGGAAGGATGAGGAGTAAGAATTCGTTGTAAGTACGCACAAGAACTGACTGTACTGAACGAGTTCGTGAATTACACTCACCTTCGATAGCCAAGTGCTTCATGAATACTTAAACTGGACACTTAACTGGATACTTAGACTGGACACTTATAGATCTCCAAAGAACTATACATTGATTCCCGAGATAACTACGTGGAGTCGGCCTAGCGCCAAAATGCCGCTTAAAAGTAGAAATTTCGGGTCAAAAACAATATCATGCGTTAGCGGCGACCATAGCAATGATCTTTGATCAATTTCAATGCACTGATCAAGGTAAATTCTACAACGAAGAATCAAATAACGCATCGGTTTCGAGAATGCGGTTGGAAGCAGATAAATTACACAACTTTTAGTAGCATGTGAAGACTTGGAGCATCCGGCTGAACAGAAATGAGAAAAAAAGGCAAATAACGGCCAAGATGCAGATACTTTGTAACAGGAAATAGGAAGTTAACAGTTTATCCACATAAACAGAAAACACAAGAGAAATCAAGAAGAATCTACAAGTCGCAGAGTTTTGTATTCACCCGGCGATAACCACATAGGCCACGAAAAATATTTTGAGCAACCAAACAACTAAACCCAATCGCAGTAAAAATACGAGCAGTGGTCGGACGAGGGGATTTTTTATTGATCCCAGCTAACCAGCTAATCCAGAATTGTGTAAATTGGGTGAACAAGTGGTGGTATCAGCAAGTGGTGGTATATATATATATATATATATATATATATATATATATATATATATATATATATATATATATATATATATATATATATATATATATGTGTGGAAGACGCAAGGAAGACGCCAATGGGCTAGAAAAGCAATTTATCAAGCTGGCTCGAGGTAACAACTCCGTGCAAGACACCTCGTTCACTGGAGGCAGAGGACGTTATAATCTAACTGAAGGGTGATAAGAAAAAAATACGAAAATTTGAGGGAGTCAATTGTTGGAACGGTACAACTAAGAACACCAGCAAAGGCCGTACACCGAAAAGTAATGGCAGTGATACATATATGGGATCAAGAAGAAGGACCGGTCGGGTCTGATGTGAAACTCGGTGTCAAGGTGGCTTTAGGAGTAGATGACATTGACACTGCCAAAATATTCCGCGGAATGTCTGCTAGATACAAGGAACATCAGAATCGGCTGAGGGTATTGTTGGACAAAAACTATGAATTGAGAATCGCCGAAGACTGGCAATGAGACACAGAGTATTACTCATGCGGAGAGGTCAGAAAACACAGAGAGAGCGTGCAAGAGTAAATACAACACGAGTTTAATTCGAAGATTCCGAGGATCGATCATGACCGTCCCGATGGGAGGAGAACTACTAGATAGCAGAGGGCAGCTTCTTTCAGATTAGGTTGCATCATGTAATCCAATATCCACCAGAATTCCCGAACGAGCAAAGTTGAAGGACCAGCTGTATATTATGATCGAGTTCAATGTAGACGGCCTATCAAGATGCATGCGGTGAAACGTGGCTTCTTAGAGGGCGAAATAGGGCAAGTAATATATATTGGTGGATCTGCTGAGTATGCAAGGACTCTAGTCAAGCCAGAAGAAGATTATGGCGCATATGTTCTTCCCACAGTGTCATTAAAAACCACTTAAGGGCAGCGATAATGAGACAGGCGAGAAATGCTGGGAATCAATTTCCAATACTAGTGAAATCACACATGGAGAGATGCATACAAGGAAGTAATGAACCATTACTGACTATAGAACTGTACGCACAAACAATTAATACTATTGTGGGCGCACTTCTCCCGACACATGAACGTATAACTCACAAGAACATGGAGCCCCAAGAAATTTTATCTTTCAGAAACTGGAGATGCAAAATGACGGCGGATATATACGACGGACCATAGATACGTCATAGTCATAGATGGCACAAAACCGTGTATGATGCTTAAACAAAATTTTGCTAATTTAATTTAGATTAATATATTACCGGACTTTTAATCATCATAGAAAAATTTGAACTTAATCTGCAGTAAAACATCAGATAAATTTTATTTTATGAATATTAGTGACATCTATCAATAATTGATATGAACTAACAACTAAATATGTCGTAAGTCAAACAAAAAAAAATTGATGTGGGGGAACACATGTTGCGCCTTGAACTCTAAATAGTAAACTTGCGATTTTTGATAAACCTCAATTTAATTTGAGAATTAGCTTAAGAAAATTGAATTGTATTTTGCGCCATCTATTAATAACAGACAAGAACTTCTCAAAATTTGAATTCGGAGTTCATTCTAAGCTCCTTTCGTACTAATGCTAGTCTGCAGCAAATTTTTCACTGTTTAAGAGATAAAATTGTTTCATAAGTTGCGAAAAACTTGTTAAAAAATAATTTGATATTGTTTATTTAGTTATTTAATTTTGTACGCAACATGTACCTAAAAGCCTTCAGTATTTAAGAAAAATTCAATCGATTTGACACACACAAATAAAAATATTATCAAGTACAAATACTGAACGTGTTAGATAAAAATTGCTAAATTACGAATTCCAGCTATCACATCGTACATTTTGTAATTTTAAATAATAAAATCAAACAAAAATATTAATTTAAAATTATATGATTTGATCGCAATTTAACTAATTTAGGTAATTTGTATTTAAAAATGAACTTAAAATTAATGAAAAATAAAAAAAAAAATTAACTAAAACAAAATCATAACATAAATTTACTTAAATTATTAAAACATAAAATGGTACAGCATAAAAATAAAATTATGTTTGTTATGAGTAATGTGGCACCGGTGCTCCTATTGAACCCGGCTTTATATAAATATGAACCATAAGAATTTGTTGACTCACCTCTAGCTGTTTTGATTAGTAAATTCGATGAGCGCGAATATCCAATGGCATTGTGCGCCCGAAGTTCTAATCTATAGTACGTATCCGGTTGTAACGATTTCATTTCGTATGTCGTTTCGGACGAATGGACGCTTCGGGTTGTGCACAAATGTTCAATTTCACTCCAGGCATCGTTTAGTTTAGAACCCTAAATGCAATTATTTTAAAATTAGTATAAATATGATATTGTGTATAATATAATATTTCGTACCGGACAATATTTGATTTCGTACGAATCGATTGCCTCCCCATTATTATTCGGTATACTCCATCGTAATTCAAAATGATCGGCGTACGGTGAAATTACAATTGGATCTCCATCTTCTTCGCTGCCCTCTTGAATTGGTGTATGCAGTGTTTTTGGTTCTTCGGGCTCCGATCGACTTGGTGTGGATTGTAAAACGTTTGCACCCCAATTTCCTAACCCGACAACATTTCGAGCGGCAAATCTACATAAATAATTATAAACTGAGTTACCTTATACAAAATGCTTAAATATTTATTACTTACCTAAAATTGTAAGATGTGCGCGATTGTAATCCTTCAACAATGTATGGACTGTCGGGTGACCAAGTTCGATTGGCCGCGGTACTCCAATCCGGTTGAAATTCTTCTTTAAATTGACAATGGAATGCTAGTATTGGTAAGCCAAATTCGGTTTCGGGGCTCATTATTTCGAATGCGATTGATGTAGCTGTAACAGTACCAACTTTGACCGATGGCACCATATTTGGCAGTCTTGCTATTTTTAATTCCTTGATATATTCAGCTCGGCCATATTTATTTTGGGCTATACATCGGTATGCCGTGTAATACTGACTTCCTCGTGGTGTTATTAGTAAATCGCTTCGGAATTCATGATCAACAACTTGCATATTTCTATCACCTCGATCTTTGATCAACTCATTGTTTATTCTCCATTCTACGGTGGCATTTGGAATTCCGAGGGCAAAGCAACTTAAATTCACCGGTTTTTCCTCCCATGAGAATGCCGGTGGTAATCCTTTGTAATGATCGAATGATGGTGGATATTCAACTGTAATGTGTCCAACCTTGTACGCGGTGTCTCCAGGATTTCGAGCCACACATTCATATAGTCCATCATCGGATCGAATAACCGACATTATTCTCAAGCTACCCTCAGTTTCACCTCGATCTTGACTAATTTTATTCTCTAGAATGACACGATCATCACCAGGTTGTGGCCCAATAATATACTCTTCCTGTGATCGCCAACGTCTGAATGTAATCTCTGGGGGTGGGCGCCCGGTCGCTTTGCATACGATTAGTGCTTCTTTTGCGATGGATGTCGTTAGATTGTAGAATTCAAAAATTTTCGGACGTACCAAAACGTTCAGTCTCATTCGACTCTGTGCTACACTTGCATTGTTCTGCGCTAAACATGTATATGTATCATAATCCTCTGCCTCTACTCGTCTAATAGTTAAAAGTCCTGTTTGCGCATTCACTTGGAAACGATCGGCCATCGCCACATTTTGCTGTGTCGAATCCTTAATCCACGTATATTCGGGTACTGGTTTACCGGTCGCATTACATTTTATACTAAATGATTGACTTTCGATCGCATCAACTGAGGCCGGCAGTGGATCAACTTCTGGTTTAATTTGCACTTCAACACGAATATTTCGTTGAACCAATTCGCCCGTTTGCAAAACAGCCGCTCGACACGTATACACACCATCGTCTACTTCCTGAACATCGCGTATTAATAAGGCATGCGTTTCAACGATATATCGTCCACCCGTTTTAATCTGATCACCGTTCCGTAACCAATCAACGGTGGGTGATGGTTGGGCGGTTACCTCACATCGTACTTTATAGTCGGTACCAAAAATAGGGTATTGATATTCAGGTGCATCTTTCCATGTAATCGCAACTGAAAATAAAATAAGAAAGAAAGGAAAAATTATTATCGTCATCATTTTTAATATGTTTCGAGATTCCGAGGGTCGTCGTCGGTCGAATAGGAAAATCCGTGTAATAATAGTACCTCGAGATAAATTCAAAAGGGGAAAGTCGGACGAGTAAAATTTATGATAAACAATTAATTAGTTGAGTGGATCGGAGTTCGCCGTCTCTCGTGTTGTTTTTGTAAAGGGAAACCTAATTAAAATGAAATATAAAATAGACGGTTGGGAAATGAGATTAGAGGGTGTATGTAGAGACGGCGAAATGTATGTTTATATGATTTGATTTGTGAAAGCTAAGATAATTTAAGAATTCTATAGGGCACCTGGGCCTTAATTAAATTATAGTTTCGTATATTTTTTTTTAATAAGGTAACTCGGAATTCGAGACATGCGTGAAAATGTGTTATATATACCTTTTACCAGGTACTATTAATTTATGTTTCAATTACTGGAAAATAATTTATCTCAGTAATATTTTCTAATGATTATTACGTATCCATACCAAGTCACAACATTAATATACGAGAATAAATAATATCTCAGGTTTAATGGAAAAGTAATAGTCGACTGTTTTGGATGTAAACGAAACACAAACTACAGTGGATTGTGTATCAAGAGGAATAAACATTCACACAATAAAGTAGGAACGTGGTGAGATTATCCTACCGGGTTACTCAAATCGAAAAACAGGCGAAATGTTTGATGGAACAATAAAAAGCCATGTAATTGATTATTATGATTGTCCTCGAAGAAAAACACGTTGAGCTCCTAAGCTTACTGCTACCAATTCCAGCCTAACACAAGAACCAAAGGAGTAAATATATTGCATTTCAAAGTATTCGAATTAAAGACTCTGAACTCACTAAACAAAACATAGTAAACTGAATTTTTAACGGCCCCATTTACAAACTGTTGACTTGTCAAATTATGCTGAGGTTGTCGGACTAAAACCTGCAAATTTTACATAGGTATCTCTATATGCATGACAACTAAATTAGGGCATTTTGAATAGCTTGTACCTTGATTTAAAAAATGGTCTCTTTCAAGAATAACTCAAAAATACCTCATGGATCATATGAACTTAATAAGAGTTGCTTCAATACAGTAAAATAAAAACTCTCTGAAACACAAAAAGGTGCAAAGCCATGCATCTGAAAGTTAAAAGAGTTATTGAAGATGGAATAAGTTTTGAGCTGGTGATTTGTTCGGTGTATTAGCACCATAATAATCACCTGATCGCAAATACGCTATGCCAGAAGACAAAATTCAAACAATTTTGATTATTGCATTTTCAAATGTTAGTCACAAAATATTAGGTGTGCAAGTAGAAACTCAGCGGTTTTTGGCCGAAATCGGCCCACGAAGTGGCAGGATTTGTATAAAAATTATTTATGGAAATAAGAGCAACTAAAACATGCTAAATTAAATTTGCAACAATATCGACCAAGATTCACTTTCTAAAAATTTAACCGGAAATAACGATTTTTGACAAAAAAACAGTTGAAACTTAAAAGAAAAAAAGAGTTTTTAAGAGACGTGTTACATAACAAAAAATAATAACTGTGTGAATTATAAAACAGATTGTAGGGGCCTTCAACTGAACTATCTAAGCTTATTACGATAAGAAAGATTCAACACTTCACACACAATTACACACAACCACTCCATAGACACAACCTATACAGCCAACCGATGATTGATGGTCAACCTAAATTAGTTTTTATGATGAACCATGAACAGCTGTTATTTTTAAGAGCGCTACAGACGATCCGACCGATCGTCCGACCGATTTGTAGTTTTCATGTTAATGTTAATCTATTGTCTCGTTTTATGTTACAAAAAGGAAATTCATAAATTTTATAATAATCAACCAACAGAGAAAATAAAAAATTTAAATTATTCGTTGTGTAAAAAAACATAAAATCGTTTTTGTAATATAAAATGAGACAATAGATTAACATTAACATGAAAACTACAAGTCCGACCGACCAACCGTCGGATCGTCTGTAGCGCTTTTTATATTTTTTATTTTGATTCTTATTTTTGTAGACAAACGACTTCTCGCATAAGATATCGCTAATATGGTTTTGAAATATTCGCGTTTATTTAATTTTTGGCGATATAACGGAGTCCTATAAGTATAATGCCTACTAAGACATGTTCTCTAAGACACCAAATGAACATAACCGAATCACAAAGTGTAACATTTAAATATATAAAATATATATTAAAAAATTAATAATTTTAAATCACAATTAACAGAAAAATGACAATGTTGACATGAGTAATCTTATTATGTAATATAAAGGTTAACAAACTGTTAAAATTAAAGCATAAACAAAGAAAAATACGGAACACAAAAATGAAACACATATAACCTTCTCTTTCCAGATATACTATATATGTAACTATCTGTCTCTCCCACACTTTTTAATAGATCGACTAACACACTAAATTAGGTATATCGTGTACGATTCATGTTGTCCTTGTTGTTCAAATTTGGCTTTACGTCTTTATCATTAAATATTTGCATACTATGAATGATATAATGAGTGGGTGAACGAGATCGAAATATAATAAATACCGCCTGACATAATGATCACTTTCCTACCCTAGTGAAACATAATAAAAGGAAAATCAATAATTGTTTTAGATATTACACTACGCTTCTTGCAACTCAATGTACCATGCCACAGGAGCATTTTTTGTATTTTGGCATTTTTTTTCTACCAATGTTTTGTTCTGCTCTCTCTTAAATAAAATTTTAACTAAAATGAGTCAAAAATGATCTTGAAATATTTTTTATTTCATTTATGTTTGAGTTGTGTGGTTGAACAGAAAATTTGTTTAAGTCACAATTAAAACTTGTATCATAGGTAAACGGGGAAAGAAACGAAGAAAAATGCCGCATTTTTTTTTTACGTGTGGCATGGGCCAATAGCCATTTTTTAATTATGTTTTTATTGTATTATATAAATTTTATTATGTGTTTAATATTATTGTTATAGTTTAACTAAGTATGTATTAGTTGCTCTTTATCCACATAGTTTTTATATTATTTGTTAATTTTGTTGTAATTGGTTTTTTAGTTATTGTGTGAATTCTCCACTGATGATGACCAACAGGTCGAAATATATGGATACAACAATAAAATAAAGTAATTATTAAATTGTAAAAAATATTTGTCTATAAAAAGCTAGTAGCGGCATACATCACAAAAACAGTTATGTAGCGTAGTTGAGTAAATAAAATGCTGGTTCTCAAAGTTAAGTTTATTAGCTCAGGTCGTTTATTATAAAATTTTTGTTATTTTAAATTATGTACATGCTACTCGTTCAAAGTTTATAATCGACTCCACAAGAAAAATCCTGTTACATAAAAATTCAGTTATAATTTACGAATTACAATGCATACATACATAATTTATAAAAATATAAAATGAGAGTGTAAGAGAGTATAACCAATGCCTTCTATACTACTGGCCTTTTACTACTCTCATTTTTCGCACATGACGTCAATTTAAGTCTATACCGAGACTGCGCAATAATAATTTTAGGATATTTACACTAACAAAGCAACTAGAGAAAGCAACAACAACGTCGACTTAGCGTGTCGTCATCATTTGGTGTAAGCGGCCAGTAGTTTAGAAGGCATTGGTATAACCAATGCCTTCTAAACTACTGGCCGTTTACACCAACTGATGACGACACGCTAATGCCTCAACCAGTCACGACTTAAGAGCTTAAGTTACACGCCGATTGCACTACTTCGGTTAGTGCTACACTCACCAAAATTTTATAGGCTTTTCGTCACAAATAAACAACTGACCTCTAAAATTTTCGTGGTCGTACCGCTCTCCCAAGTGGTGCAATCGGCGTTTAACTTAAGCTCTTAAGTCGTGGCTGGTTGAGGCATAAGTCGACAGTTCAACTAGATGGCAGATAAATTTTAAAAAGGAAAATTACATCACAAAATATATTTAGTTGCAGTTATTACATCGAAGTAGAAGGTTATTCATTTTTTATTTCCGTCTTCCAGTTTTTTCTAGTTTTTGGCTCCGCCTCGTTCTCATAAAACCAAAATAAATTTCGTCATACAAAATTACAAAACAATAAAAATATTATTTCTCTCTCCACTCCAATTGTTTTGTAATTTTGTTAATTGGTTTTGTTTAGTTTCGAACAAACTGTTGAAGCCGAAGGATATTTTTTTTTAATTTTTCTAGTAATGCATGTACATTTTTATTTTAGATTTTGGCATTTTTTTGTCATTTTTATCCAAAATAAGTCGATTTGTAATATCATCTAATTCAAAATTGTTGTAATTGGTACGTAGATTCAATAAAAATAGGAAAAGAATAACGGATATCATGTAAAATACAGAAAAATGCATCGTACCGTACGGCTTCGACCAATTATGTGGCACTAAATGAAAATGACAATAAAATACAAAAATGAAATGACAAAATAGAAACAAAATGATCACATAATATTCTCTGCTCTCACGGTTTTATTTATATTTTTGTAGTGGAATACACTAGAACTTTGTATTACGTTATCTAAATAGGCGTATTTCTTTAAATTCTCATTAATTTCTTGAATGTGGATCGAAAAAAATTCAATTTATGAATTAAGAAAATCAATTACACTAAAATTGTTCATAATTTATTAATTTATTATATAATAATTCAGATTTTTATTTGTTAAGTTTGTGAAATTTATTGCCGTCGTAATAAGGAGGCAGTGTATTATTTTTACTTAATTATGCTGACATCTGGTTGTCGACTTACGTTGTCGTCATCAGCAAAAAATGAATGTTGTCACAGGCCAGTACTATAGAGGGCACTGGTATAACAAACAGATTACCTCGCACACATACAAAAAAATTGAACGAAAAATTGAATGCGAGAATACAAACAGAATAATATGAAAATAATTGAAAATAAAATGAAATGTACAAGTTTATTCCCTGCTCACATTTAGGCGTTCGTAAATTTCAAAACAAAAACAAATCCTCGAATAAATATAAATGACAAACTTGAACAAGTTACAAAAATAATTTATTTTTACTTGAGCTTTCGACACCCCACCCTTTCGGTGTCATTTTCAAAAGCAATATAAAAACGAAAAAAAAAATATTTTTATAAAAACAGAAAGCCGGTTAAGCAAAATCTAAAAAACGTGGTTTACATAGAAAAACGGCTATCTTAGTCACTTTCTCAGTATGATTATTATCTCTTAGATGTTGTGTAAGTGCACTTCAATTTTGGCCAAGATTATTTACATTTTTATGTTGGTACAACCTCTTTTCCATCATTTGTTTGGTTTGGCCAACATAAGTTACATTACAATCGCAACAAACTTGATAAACAACATTGGATTGATGCTTTAAAGGAACCAAATCTTTCAGTTTCGAAAAAATATTACTGTTTAAATTTGTCTCTGAACGTCCAATAACTTTGAAATTATAAGTTTTGAATAAATGTTTAATTTTTTCGAATACATTTTTAATGTACGAAATTGACAAATAATTTGAAGTTTCATTTTGTGGCCGAGAGTTAGAATTTATGCTAAAATAAATTTGTTCATAAACAATATTGGGTAATAAATTTGAAGTAAAGTATCATTTAATATTTTAAAATTTTTATGGTGAAATTTACTGTCCGAGTTTTAAAATTTTTTGACTTAAAATTTTTACGGTGTTAATTTTGTACGAGATGGTAAGCCATAACATAAAATTTAGATAGCGATCAGACCAAGTATTTTTATGGTACCAATCAAAAGAAATTTTTTCGTCAGGTTCATGTATCAAAAGAATATCTAAAAATGAAATTTTGTTCCCGGATTCTTTTTCTAGAGTAAATTTAATTCTATTACTTTTTTTTTTTTTTTTTTTTTATGTTTTATTCTATGCAATCTGTTCTGGGGCCGAAGCACTCCCAACTCTTTCGCAGTTCACTTTTACCGTCCTACTTTACGCATTGCTTGCCAAATCGAGGACGTACGGCTATAGGTCCGATTTACGTAGAACCATCTGCACATTGCATTGCTCCATGCCAGCCTATAGTACTGACATGGAAGATGGGTCGGCCCATGAGTTGTGCACTCCGACAGGGGGTCATAGTTGTGTTCATTTCCATCACCGATCGTAATCAAATGATGAAAAATCCCTTTTGCATCCTGCCCCTATCGGGATTCGAATCCGGTACCTCCCGATCCAAACGCCAAAGCTTTAACCACTGTGCCGTTTGGTCGGTATTCTATTACTTTTATCGAATGAATTGAAAGCATCGAAAAATGTTTTTATCTTGTCTTCTGGAATGACCGTTATAATATCGTCTACGTATCTATAATAAAAAATTGGTTGAAAATTCGGATTTGCATGAACCACGCAATAAAGCAACTTCTCGGAGGTAGCGATATTATCGGCTTCATCAAATCTAATCGAGTGAGATGGCTCGGCCACGTTGCAAGGTCCCCACAACAACGAATGATTCACAAAGTGTTCCATCAACAACCAGCCGGAGTACGTCGTAGAGGAAGACCCCGACTGCGCTGGCGTGACGACGTCGAACAAGACCTACTCGTATTAGGATGTCGAAATTGGAGGACGAGAGCGATGGACCGAGACGGATGGAGGACCATAGTGCGGGCGGCAAAATCCCTTCATGGGATGTAAATGCTAGAGAGAGAGAGAGAGAGAGAGGTTGAAAATTTAACGAATTTAGCACAGAATTTTCCAAATTTTCCATGACTAAATTTGCAATTATGGGGCTTATTGGGGAACCCATAGGTGAACCAATAATTTACCTAAAAACTTTATTATCAAATGAAAATTTTGAATTATATAAAACAATATCTAAAGCGGTTAAAAATTGTAATTTTGTTAATTTTGATTTAAAATTTTTCTTTATATTTCTCAAATTGTTGCTTATAATAGTTTTTACCATTTTGTTATCCACATTTGTGAATAATGACACTACGTTAAGAGAAATCATAAGAATATTTGGTGGAATTACAATGTTACCAGGTAATTTTTTGTTTAAAATCTTCTGAATTTTGAATATACGAATTATGATAATGTCTATGTAGGTCCATCTATAGAACTTATAATAGGTCGATATAGCAAATTTGGTTTGTGGTAAACCATATAATTTTGGAATTATAGAATTTAAATTTTTATAAAAATATTTTTTTCGTTTTTATATTGCTTTTGAAAATGACACCGGGTGTCGAAAGCTCAAGTAAAAATAAATTATTTTTGTAATATCAGAGTTAACCATCATTAAAAAACTAAAATATTTAATATAACAACTAAATAATAACTATTAATTACAAAACAGTTTTTCAACAAAAATTCGACCCTGTACAGCCAAGACGGATTGATTGATCGGGTTGAAACTTCATACTTAAGCTTTTTCCGTAAATTGGCAGATCCCAGTGAATTTTGGCCGAAATAGGTCCACCGGAAGAGAAAGCTTCTTTTAGAGCTTTTTCGTTTTTTTGCAAATATTTTGAAAAGTTTATCAATTATGAGAAAATCGACTATGAACTAAAATATTCTAAGCTAAATTTGCGACAATATCGGTCCAATAATAATTTTCCAAAATTTCAGCGGAAATGACGATTTTTGACGAAAAAACAGTAACGCATGATCATTTTTGGCCTCGAGGTGTCCTCTCTACAGCGCAGAAGGATTGACTGATCAGTGAGGGATTGAGTGATTGTACAACTTTATACTTAAGCTTTTTTCATAAATTGGGAAATCCCAGTGATTCTTGGCGGAAATCGGTCCACCGGAAGTGCCAGCTTCAACATGAGCTTTTTCGTTTTTTGCATGTGTTTTGAAAATTATATTAGTTACTAGAAAAACGATTTTATACTAAAAGATTCTAAATTAAATTTTCAATAATACCGGTCCAGCACAGTTTTACAAAAGTTAAACGGAAATGACGTTTTTTTTGCAATACTATTTTTCAACGAAAATTAAGCCCTTTACAGCTCAAATGTTTATACTTAAGTTTTTTTCATAAATTGGAAGATTCCAGTGATTTTTGGTCGAATTCGGTCCACCGAAAATAACAACTTCTTTAGGAGCTTTTCCGTTTTTTCCGAATATTTTGAAAATTATATCACTTACGAGAAAAACGATTATAAACTAAAACATTCTAATTGAAATTTGCAACAATACCGTTCTAGATCAGTTTTCAAAATTTGGAGAATCGGTTCACGGGATAGCTTCCATAGGAGATTATTTGTTTTTCCACCCGAAGTGACAGCTTTAATTCGAGCTTTTTCGTTTTTTGCATGTATTTTGAAAAATACAGCATTTACGAGAAAACTGAATTTGAACTAACAAATTTTAAATAATTGTGCAACAATACCGGTCCAGATCAGTTTCCCAAAACCCGTTCGGCACATACGAATTGATTGATTGGGGTGAAACTTTATGTAGATATCTCAATGTTTAGCGAGACAAATATTTTTTGTCTACTTTTGAGTAGATATTTTTTGGTTTCAATCTGTACTTTAATTAATAATTTATTTCGTTCTATTCTCATTCGTTTTTATTGTTTTTATCTTCCAGGTATGAAGTTTAATCCTTTGCACTCGATTTATTTTCAACATGGTTGAGTGTCAACTTGTATTTTTTTTAAATGAATTAAAACAATTTACAATGGTAGAATTGAACGTATTATATTTATTTCATTTATTACTGGTATTAAATGTTTTAATTTTTGTAATTTTTTACAGTGTAGTACTTTTTAAAACAACATCCAACGTGCAGAAAAGGATGTCTTTCGTATGTTTCGCAAAATTAAACAGTTGTCTTTCTTCCATACACTCGTTATGTTTATTTTCCGGAGGTGGTACTAGCTACTTACTGTGTTGCTATAGTATGCACCTCTTTGGTAAAATTCCGCTATTAAAATTCGTTTTTAATCTGGCGCATTTCTTAAAATTTTTGTTATTGCATCATCCCACATAAATAAATCATACACAAAAAATATTTATCCCTTTCGAGTTAAAGAAATAATTTTTTTTTCATTTTATTTAATCGAAATTTACATACTCAATTGTGTGTACGAGCCGGGCAAGGGTACCAAAAAAACAAAAACAAACTGCCTACAATTTGTTACAGTTTTTAGTGTTACCATCTATAAACTGATATGCGAGCTTAGAGTAAAGTATTGTCACTTCCAGAGTGGCGCATACGACTTGTAGAGTAAATTTATATTGTCACTTCCAGCGTGACATACGAGTGCAAAAGGTTAACAAATTAAGGAATATAATACTTACTAGCCATCGCGCTACAAGTACATTACATAGCTCCTTTTAATGTAAATAGTCTCAATAGATTGCCTTTTCATCTCATTCATTTTATTTTCTTCTGGGACTCAAACAGTTAATTATTAAAATAAATTATATTAGACATAAACCCAAAATAACATGAAGATATTACATCCACCACAATTGAGACATCTGAAATGGTCCTACATGGACTGGACATACTCATTATTTCCGGTATTTGAAGAAATATTCCGGACGTGGTGCAAATTACAGGAATTGGTATTGTAACCGTCAAATTCTATAGCTGTATTGAAAATCCAGTGGTAAAAACCGGGAAAAGGGGAAATTCGTAACAATATTTACCACGATATATAAATATTCGTAATAGGATATTATCCCTAGACAATACCCCCGGCAGGCCGGCCGGTCCGCGGGCACCCGAATTCACAAAAAAAAATTAAAAAATTGGGTTTTTAAAAATCTTTTGCTAATGAGTGCAATGTGGTAACGGGGTTGAGTACGATCCGTCAAATCCAAAATTCCTAAAACGAAATTCCAAAACCAAAATTCCAAAATTCCAGAGACCACAATTAACATAAAAACATTTCCAAAAATTAAAATTCCAAAAAAACAAAATTCCTATACAAAATGCAAATTTCAAAATTCCAATACACAAATTCCAAAAAAAATTTCATATTTCCATAGGTGTAAATTATTTTGGAAATTTAATTATAATTTATAATTATGAAATCTTTGATTACGGCTTATTCAAAAGTATCCTGTAATTTGCTTAAACTATTACAGTACTTATTTATAAATGACTCTACCACAAGTTTGTTAGTATATATTGGAATGTTTGTAGGGGAACGAGCCGGAATTCCAAAAAAATCTAACTCTGTTTTCTAGAATCACAACAAGGGTTAATCAATCTGCTAAACAATCCGCCGTTCCACACTTTGATTCTTTCGTCGTGATTCTTTTCTTGTTTTCTTCCCCTTCACCAACAAACCGTTATTAGTTTTTAGGTGAAAAAGAACGAAACGAGGAGAGAATCACGACGAAAGAATCAAAGTGTGGTATGGCGGAATGGGGATCATGTTTAAGTAATAGTTTCTAAGAACAATTAATATAAATATAATTAATTGAATAATTATTTCAATTAATTAAATTTAATAATTATAATATAATAATTATTAAATTAATTGAAATAAATCAATTAGAATGTTTGCGAAATGCTGCAAATATTAGTAAACTAATGAAATAATGGAAGTTTGCATATAGATTATTTTTTTTAAATAATTAAATTTTGTCAATTGGAATTAAAAATTTTGATTTTTTGTAAAATCGAATTTTATATTTTTTTTAATTGTGGTTTTAGAAATTTAGGCCAATTTTTTTTTTTTAGATAACTGAACCGTTTTTGTGGTAACGATTTAAAATATGAAAACAAATATATTTTTAACTTGTTGTCTCAACATGTTATGTAAGTAATATTTTCTAAAGGGTTAAAAAAGGGATTTAAATGCACCATATATTTTGATATAACCGTTACAGACGACGCAATAGAGGGTAGCCTTACAGGCAATTTTAAAAACTTTTAAAATATTTTTTACGACTAACTAAATAATAAAAATTATTAAATATGTAAAAAATCAAAACAAGAATCTGTACTATTGATGTTACTCCCACTATTGTGTCATTTGTGTAGCCAAAATGACATTGTGACATTATGATAACTCACGAGTGATTTTAGTTTTTTGACATTAGTATTTTGTAAACCATATTATCGATACAGTCTATGGTGTAATATTGAGATAATTTCCCTAAAACACAAAACTCCGTTGAAGCATGACACGCCCGTCTAAAAATAGTAATCGGAAAACCTCATGTTGGGGTCTGTAAAATAATCGAAGAATTGGCAAAGGATATGATGATATGCAAAACACGCATTGAGAAGTGAAAAGCTGATGAACACGTCCCACTAACAAAAAATGTGCAAAAAATAGCAAAATTTTAAATGTTGTTGTAAATAGAAACCATACTGATACAGTTTATTATTTAAAAAATAATAGCGGTTAAATTTATTTATATTATCATTAAATATTTCATCAAAAACCCAAACATTTTTTCAAGACGACCAAAAATATATTTTATTAAAAGAACATATTTATACATCAAATTTTGGAAATTAAATTTTACAATTATTGGTTGAGGAATGGCCAAGTTCAATTGAGCAGGCCCAAATCCAAAAATTCTAGAATAATTCACATTAAAATGCAAATTATATCCTATAACCCAAATTTAACCAAGATAGGCCAAAAGAAACCGAGTTCTTAATAAAAATGAAAGTAAAAAAAAAGAAAATTTAATATTTTTATAAAAATCAAGACTTTTGTCGGGATTTTAAAGGTTTCAGCAAAATCGGGATTTCGAAAATCGGGATTTTTAAAATCGGGATTTTGAAATTCGGGATTTCGTATCGACGCCGTATTTTCTGATAATACGCGTGTGAATTTTCATGACGATTGGAGTATTTTTAAAGATAGAATTTTCTCGTCATATGATGCTTCTGTGTAACAATATAATTTTTAATCGATGAATTGTAAAATATGTAAGAAGATTTTAAAATGGAAAAATATTGATAATATTGATATTGAATACAAATATGGGGAATCTATCCAAAAACGAAGTGTAGTAAACTACAATTCACCCAAATTATTCATAATGGCGAACGGGGGTGGAATATAAATGGGAGAAATGACGGAGGGGAAATTACTGGGGGCAATGGCGGGGGTTTAATAACTGAGAGGTAATGACCGGAGGGAGGGGTAATGCTAGAAAGGTATTGACTGGAGGAGTAATGATCGAGGATAATGACCAGGGTAATGACTAGTGGGGTTCATGGCTGGGGATAATCAGTCGCGGAGTAATGACGGAAGTGTATTGTGAGGGATTGGGTTATCCTGAAGGTTATATCCGAGTGGGGGGGGGGGGCAAAGTCCTACATCCATAAATATTAGTGCGATGAGCGCAACGATCTATCATTCATAATTATCGGCAATTTCTTATCGCTTTCGTAGAAGGCGAAAGTTTATCGTGTTTGATGAAAATCCATATCCATATGTTGAAATCGTTTCTTAGCTGATATCGGTCAGAACTTCACTAGTTTTATTAACTGCAATTTGACAAGGCTACAGATACTATTTCATTTATCATTCTACATGCTAAATTTGACATTCAGATAAATTTATATAACTCTGGCAAATTTGGTGTACAAAGCTTCCAATAAAAATGGTACGTTCAATAATTTTTTTTTTTTAAATGGTCAACTTAATCTCAGACATACCTTTATATGATCGTAAAGAATTTAAATTTTTTGTACGCGTGTTTCGTATATATTTAGATATTTTTCGGGGTTTTCTGTTGTACAAAAGATAATTTGATTTCCCTTCCGTACAAATCCTCAAAGATTCACCAAAATTAAAATGTACTAAAAAACATTTTCCTTCAAACTTTCCTTTTATTTCTATATAATATAAATCGTATATAAGTAGTAACGGTTTATTTTTAGTAAAGGCATTATATAGTAGTTAAGGTATAAAGAAACCCGGTGAAGTATAGATAAACGATGTTTTTTTTTCTTCTGTAGTCTGGAAAATTAAGTAACGAATATAAAGTTGAATTTGTTCTCCCTTTTTCTTGAAGATTTCTTCGCATATTTTTCTTATTTTTAATCAACTAAAGCCCTTCAGGTGAAGTCAAATGTAGATAGGAATTAGACTATGGTTATGGATAAAATGTAGATAAAATAAAAGGTTTTATAATGTTTTGAATTTATTTAAAAATAAATAAAAAGAAAACAAAAGTATTTTTGGAAAATTAATTCAACTGTCAAATCGAAATTAGTTGTATGAATTTTTCTATCTAATGGTTTTTGTTATGCTTATGTGTATGTCATGTTCGTTGTTTGCTCGTGTTTTGAATTCTAAATCAGGATTTTCCTTTTTTTACAAAATTCATTGTAAGCTCCGGGACTACTTTAATGGGATTTTAAGTTTCCAATCTGTTAGTGTTGCGATGATGATGAAATAAATTTATTTTGGTTCTTTATCCCGGCTGACATTCGCCAAATAGTCATCATTAATTCTCATATCTAACGTTATTAATTTAAATCACAACTCAAGATATAACTCGTTTTTGCCAATAGTGTACTAATCTTATTAAACTATGTGTATTTCTCGTTACATATCATTTTTCTCTTAGATCATTAATTAATTTGCTGCTTTATTGGATCTTGCACTTAAGTTGACAATTAAGTTGATGTCTTCCGGTCTTCGGGACGTTTTATTTATGGACCCATTTATATTTCATAAATCGAGGTTAATTCAAGGTTTGGTGGTCCTGCGCACAGTTAATGTTTCAGACTCTATGTTAAGGCAGTACTTGGTAAATCGATTGGTAGATAATTAAACATCCTTTTTCAGCCTCTTGTGCGCCAAAATGGTGATTTTGTGAACTAAAGTACTCAAAATAAAATTAAAATAACCTTTACGGAAATGTCTCCATTTACCGTGGAAAGCTATAGTTTTCAGTACTAAAGGGTTTGATAATTTATCCCCTTCAATTAAGTATGTGATATTCTTCAAGACCTATTCAGTGATATGCGACATGTATATCGTGGTTAGGTTAGGTTTCAGTGGTTGACACTTAGGCCAATTTTGATCCATTGTAATACCACGCATTCACGCCACATCATTAACCCATTCACCTACTTACACAACTACAGTATACTCCACCTGCACATTGCAAGCTCTATGTCAACCTGTACATTGACGTGGACGGTGGATTGGCACCGAATTCTGCACTCTATCAGAGGGTCTTAGTTGTGTTTGTTAACATCACCGATTGTAACCCATGATAAAAATTCGATTTGCATCTAGCCTCTGATGGGATTCGAACCCAGTACCTCCCGGTCCAAGTGCCGAAGCTTTAACCACTGCACCACTTAACCGGTGCGACACGTATATATTCTAAAATAAACGAATAATTGCCAAACACCGCTAGAACGGTAACTTTATGAACTAGAGTTATTAAAATTAGGGTGCTAATCCAAAATTTTAAAATGCCTTTAAAAACCCTAAACTAGTATATCGGAGTAATAAAAATGGCTGTAGAGCCATATCGTACCGCGTGTTCCGAATCGAAATTATTTTACTTGGATTCAATAATATCGTTCGAATTTTAAATTTAAATTTACGACCAATAACTTTATTAAAGTTGGCTGGAACCAAAACAGGTTCCGCACTCAAGGCCACACTCTGAGCCCATGGTGCAAATTATAAACAATAAATCAGCAACGATTTTCGATTCGGAATGCCCTCGGGTACCCACAACGAATTAAAAACAGAAAGCGCTGAGAGATGACACAAAAAATGTTGTTGCCTAATTTAACTGGGTGCTTCAACTAAATTTATGATATTCTTCAAGAGCTTTTCAATTATATGCAATGCCGAAACGATGTATTGGTGATCTAAAGCACTGATTGCTTTGTTTCAGATCTTTCAAATGGTTTGTCACATGATTATATCAGGGGTGAGATGTTATAACATCACATTTTCGATAATTTATCGAGGTTTATTTCTCGCTTGTTTAGAATAAAAAGGGACACTGTTTCATTTTTCATAACATTTTGCAGCCTATACTACATTAACAAATTGTAATATTTCTATTCACCAAATAATTTGTTTTAGATGCTCATATTTATTCTAGTAGGTTGTGGTAGCAATAGTACAAAACATAATTCATAAACGAAACAGTCGCCAATTTCAGTTTAGGAAAAAAGAGATAACATTCGATAATGTATCGAAAATGTGATGTTATAACATGTCACCTCTGAATGAGAAAAATTGTAACTGCTTCCAGCGCCAAAACGGCTATTTTGAGTACTAAGATGCTTCAGTATTTAAGGCATCTTTCAAGACATTTTAGAGAACCTAACAGATTTTCAATTCAACGAATTGAAAATAAAATAAGATTTGCTAAATAACATTCGGATCGCACAAGCCGTTCGCAAAAAATTATCGATACAGACATTCAGACGGACGGACAAACTTTTCTTGTGTTTTTGGGATCAGAAATTGAATATATCGAGAAAAATGGTTTTAAAAAAGGTTAGTTTTCATCATTTTTATCAGGATTTCAATAATTTGGTGTTACAGATCGAAATTAAAATATTAACGAAAAACATTAATTCGTATAAATCATTCTCGAGTTACCATGCGAAATAGAGGCATCCTGAAAGACGTCAAAACCTGATAAAATTGATAAATCAATACAGCAACATTTCATCTGTATAAAACTATTTATTGGAGTGACATGTAAGAACATTACCTGAAACAACATGTTATTCTCAAACCCCAACAGATGGTAATGCAGAAATTTAAAATAAAATTTTGCAGAGTAACGCAATTTCTTGAGTTTCAGAGTGCACAAAAAGTTAAGATGGACCAACAAGTATTATCATCCCAACGGCCATAGGGCTGAAACAATCAACGATATTGCCGGATCAAATATATATCAAAAGTTTACTAAAAAAGGCTCTAAATTGTTTAAGAAGATTCTGAATGTTGAGAAGGCTGACTGCTAAAAACAGCACATAACAAATTTAAAGAAAAAAATGGAAAATCCCTCTCCGGCATGCCAGTATGGGCAGCCAAATCATTCCATGTGGTAGAGCACCAGAGAAAAAAGTTCTGAAATACTTTGATAATTAAATTTGCTCTACAAAACATGGGTTAGCCCGTAACCAAAATACAATAAACAGGGGAAAATTATGATATGGCATGGGATACAGTAAAGGCTAGATATGACAACAGAAGGTTGCTGTCCAGCAATTACTTCAACTTATTACTGTCGATGTCTACGCTGCAACAAGCAACAGGCCCAGCAATCCGCTCGATGCATCACACGCTCAAGGAGGTGCTGCATAACATTCAGCAACTCAAACTGGAGTCATCGTTCGAAGCATTTGTGGTATTTTAAGTAAGTAAAAAACTCGATCCAGAGTCAATAGGGCTGTTTGAGACAAATCTGCAACAACCTAAGGAAATCCCAACGTTGAACGTGCTGTTCGACTTTTTATAACGACGATTCCAGTCTCTAGAAGCTATGGGGAAAAACAAGCCTATAACAACACCACGTCAACCCGTCGCACAACCGCTCAAACGAGTAAATGTCGCAACAGTTTCAGTACGCTGCGTGACGCTCAATTGTAGCGGAAATCACAAATTAGAGATCTGCCCACGCTTCAAGAATATGCCGACCTTAGAGAGGGCTAAATTGGTCAACCATCTACAACTCTGTGTGCGATGCCTGGAAAGTCATGACAGGTTCAAATGTTCCACCACGGAACTCTGCGTAGTCTGCAACGGCAGACACAATACCCTCTTGCATTGCAACAACTCTGCATCAAAACCTAGCAGGTTTCGAAAACATTCGTGGTGCAATAAACATTGGCAGTGTTATTACCAACTGCCGTGGTCCAGGCATAAACCGCCAACGGTCAGCTCGTAACACTGCGAGCCCTGATAGATCCTGGATCCCAGGCAACACTAATTTCATCCAGCGCCGCGAATCGTTTCAATTTCAAAAAGAAGAAAATTAATATAAAAATTTCCGGCATTGGGGGTCAAGTCGCCGGAGTATGCAAACATGCCGTTAACACTACACTATCACCCAATTTCCCAGGGAGATTCACCATAGCCATAGAGGCACTAGTGTTCGATAATCTGAATCATCAACTTCCTGGCAAAGGTGGCAAAGGCAAGGTGGACGACACCAAATGGACCCACCTGGACAGACTAAAATTGGCCGATCCGCAGTTCAACCATTCACAACCTATCGATCTAATAATTGGCGTCGACTATTATACGTGCATAGCCATCAACAACATAATTAAGTCGGATCCCAACGATCCGATGGCTCAAGAAACTGAGTTGGGCTGGATTTTGATGGGTACCATGGGTCAACGTTCTGGAGAAAAGCTCACCATGGTGACTACTAAGGCCATCGAGAACCAACTAAACCTCTTAGTGGAAAACGAAATTATCCAAGACGAGCGGGTCCGTACCGAAGATGAACAGCGGGCGGAGGGACACTTTTCGTCAACATTGCAACGAAACACTGATGGCAGGTACACGGTGAGGATTCCATTCAAGGAAGATCCCCCACAGATGAGAGAATATAAGAAAACAGCTACCGGCAACGTGTTGTTAAGGCCAAGCGATTGCATCAAAACTTTAGGAAATTATTACAACCCTAAGAAAGACACCTTTGAATTCCACGTAGACAATTTGGAAATGTCTGAGGGCACGGCCACCAAACGTTCGCTCTTGGCCGACTCATCAAAATTATTTGACCCGATCGGTTGGTTAGCACTGGTCATCATTACTGCCAAGATTCTAATACAGGACACGTGGATATCCGGGATCGAATGGGACGAACCACTTTCAGAAGTAATAGGTAAAAAATGGCTTACCTACAAGAAGGAAATGCCCACTGTAAAGGACATATGCCGCTGTAGTCTACTGCAGGACTACCAACGAGGCAGGACAAGTAACCACTAATCTTGTAATGGCAAAAACACGGGTGGCTCCCATCAAAACAAAGCTGTTCCTCGATTGGAGTTAAACGCGACTAGACTATTAGCTAAACTATTAAGGCATGTCCAACTAGCAATGCAATTAAATGAGTGTGAAACGCACGCTTGGACCGATTCGACCATCACATTAAGCTCGGTCAACGGAGAACCAAGGCGCTTCAAAACATTTGTAGCGAACCGCATTTTCTGCATAAGACAAAAGTTACCAATAGCCACTTGGCACCACGTAAGGTCGCACGAGAATCCCGCTGACCTCGCTTATCGAGGAACATCTCCAAGAAAATTAGTCCATTGCAAGTTATGGTGACACGGTCCAGAGTTTCTACAACATGGTTCAAATGAGTGGGAACTCTCTGGAAATATTGAACAAAATAGTGAGACGGATCCACAAATGTATCTTCCCGAGGAATACGAGGAGAAAGTAACATTAACAGCAGCAACGAATTTAACCAATGTCTGGGTGGAATTGTTCCAAAGAATTTCCAGTTATAACAAATTAAAACGAGTGGTGGCAAATTGTGCAACGTTCATCAATCGGGTTGCATGGACAATTCCAGCAAACAAGACGATCAAGCCGGAAACCATTATATCTCGTTTGAGTCAAGAGGAAGACTTCTACCAGGAGCTCAGATGTCTGAGAACCACACGCCAATTACAACAACTCAGCAAATGAAAAACAACGCAACCAAATCTATCGATCAACGACTTACACCCCGATTACGCTAGTCGAGTCGATTGGCGTTTCAAGTGACACTAAAAATTTGCTATTTGTATGATAAATTAGCCAGTTGCTATGACAATAAGTGGCTTGAGACGAAAAAAACAATTAAAAACTGCCATTTCGAGTCGTGTGAAATTTTGAAGAGACTAGAAAAAACATAAAATACGCCGATTGTCGTTTGAAGTGACTACGATAATAAACATATTAGATATGTTGGCAAGGCAGGCGACTATGGTTTCAAAAGAGTCACTTGAAACGACAAACGACACGACTAGCGTAATCGGGGTGTTAGTCCTCTCACGAGATGACCAACTTCCGGCAACATATTGGAAATTGGGTCGAATTATCGAAACTCAACCTGGCACTGGCGGTCTAGTTCGCGTAGCTACTGTTAAATACAAGGACAATGAGTACAAACGACCAATCACCAAACTATGCAAGCTTCCCATAGAAGCGGAGACGACAGATATCCCAGAATTTGAAGCCAACAACAACAAGGATCCACCTATTAGGAAGCAACCGCCAAGAAGACCTAAGAGTGGATTAAAGGCTAGCAATTTAGCATTGTCGTTATTATCGGTATATACCATACTAGAGTTGGTGCACGGTACCACTAACATACGCCCCTTCGACCATCCATCAGGCATACATTTTGAGGAAATGAGAACTTTAGAAGCTGTCAATTTTCACTCTTCGATAAATTATTCGATTACCGCACAGCATTCGCACCACAGATCAACTGTTAATGTTACTTGAGGACACACCGAATGAAGATCTTTGTGAGAAATTCTTAATAAATGTGTTGCAGTGTCCAGAAATTTTGCATTTATTTATCGAATGGCTACAATTGAGGGATATTATTCTCTACCCATATTCTGTAAGAAATTTTCTCACAACTTCTGCATAACTTTCACCAAATTTAATAAAAAATTTAACAATAAATATCCGTGGTCCAAACGTTCAATTTTTAATCGGAATGTTTCTACTTGTCATCTGTCAAATAATATATGGCACTCTAATACAGAAAATCTAAATGATGGTAAATTTAAAAATTAACCTTAAATTTGAAGGCAAAAACAGCATAAAGTTTCAGGCAAATAAATATTAATTTTCTGTTCAAAATTGGTCAGGAGTCGTTTTGCAACCAATTTTGTAAGTGGAAATTTGAGATGTTCCCAAATTCGCCATGATTATTCCGGGTTGTACATTTTTCGGTTCAAAATTACTTTTACCTCGTAATTTTTCAGCCCGTAACTATAGATATAGCAAACAAATGGGTTTCAATTTATTGTTATCATTTTGAAAAACTAGTCGAACTCTCAAAAAATTTGGTGATTAATTACAAAATAGATAAAGCTACAAAATTTTTTTTAATAAAAATAATTTATGTTGGATACGAACTAACCCATGGTTTGTAGAGCTTCAAAATTTTCGATTTTAAGTCCGTGTAAGGACGGAAATTAAAATAAATCAAACCTTAAAATGGGAAGTGATAAGGATCAAAGCTAAACAAAATTAAAAATGCTAATAAAATTTAAATTAGTGAAAACTGACATTTTTTGAAAAGTCGTCATTTATTTCTCATAACAAAAAGTAATAAATAATTCTCAGTTGTTGAGTTTTCATTTCTTAAATTGGCTAAGTATAGAATTTATAAACAGGGTTTTAAAAATTTAATTTTGTGCAAAACTCTATAACCGCATGGTGGGGTGCATGTAACATACACAGAAAAAATAATTTTTCGTGTTTTTTAGTATTTTGTTTGCCATATTTCATAAATTTCAGTTGGTTTCGTGTGGGATCGCAAAAAATTGGAATTTAGTTTTTCTGGAATGTTTCCTTTTGCGAAAAATAAGGTAAGAACAAATTTAGTTGACTGATGATTTTCTGCGATGTTTGAAAAATTTGATGCATTACCCATAAGTAATGAGTTTTAGATAAAGTGGAATTAAAAAAAATCTGATTATTGGATGTATCTGGAATAACCTTGAAAGAACCGGTTGCTTAGAAGTACAAAACATTGACTTCAAAAAATTAGGAATTCCGAGCAAAATTCGGAAGGTATCAGCTTTTGAAGTTTCGATAAGCTTGATTTCATCTCAATTTAATTATTTTACTTTCTCATTGGTTTTAATCCCAGTAGTCAGACTATTGGTAATTTTTGAGGAACAAAATTTAAGAAACATCGAAAAAATTAACGCAAGTATAATCACAGTTTCATTCTGCTACTTAGAAAATTATGTTGGATGTGATGGATACTCTTCATGTCCACCCATGAGCCCTTAAGATCCACTGCAATTCAAAATACGTAAGCACGGTCACAGATCATGAACAACACATCTACTGGAAATCTCAACAGCTTGCAATTTGAGAAACGAAATTCAAATGTTGAATGAATGAAACGATCTTATGTGAATGAAACGATCTTAGATACGATCAACATTTAATAATACAATAAAAAGGTTTAAATTCAAAAAAACTTGAGTTAAAATGACATAAGAACACCTAGAAAATAAAACTTTGTATCAAAAAGCACGAAGTCAAGCATTGTACTCCAAATGGTTTATTAAGGTGACTCAATAATCAACTTCATATACTAACGGCCGCATTGACCGATAATGGCCATCCAAATTTGAGTAAAAATGACATCGATACACCGAGAATATGAAAATTCGTAGCAATTAACTCGAAGTCGTGCATTATTAGCACTAGGTGGTTTCAGTTAGACGACTCGACCAATATCATGCCACCAGCCAGATCTGAATCACGATCTCTGGCAATGGCCAATAATGGCCATCCAAATTTGAGTAAAAATCACATAAGTATGCCTAAAAGATCAAAATTCTCGGTGTACTGTGGTGTCATTTTTACTCAAATTTGGATGGCCATTATCGGCCATTGCCAATGATCGTGATTCAGATCTGACTGGTGGTATATGATATTGGTCGCGTCACCTATTGCTACGAATTTGATATTTTCGGTGTAATGATGTCATTTTTAATCAAATTTGGATGGCCATTATCGGCCATTCCCAGAGATCGTGTTTAAGGTATGGCTAGTATATGATGTTGGTCATTGAGTCACCTAACCAAAACAAGCTAGTGGTAATAATGCACGACTTCGGATATATTGCTACGGGTTTCGATATTCTAGGTGTACTGATTTCATTTTTACTCAAATTGAGATGGCCAATATTAGCCATTTTCGATGTTTGTGATTCAGGTCAGAGTAACCTATCAGTAGTCAGGAGATTTTTTAGTTTTTTATACTAAATTTTGATAGCCATTGACGACCATATCTGGAGATTGTGATTCAATTCTCGTTAATATATGAAGTAGTAGATTAAGCACCTACCTAAACCCATCTTATATTAATAATGCACTGCTTTAGGTTTATTGCTACAAATTTTCTATTAAGTTTTACTGCTGTAAAAGGACATTCTGATTTGCTTGTAAAAGTAAAAAATTCTTAAGTTGATTCGGTATATTTTTTGATCTCTGGAAAATCTCTGGAATTTTTGTTAATTCATACGAAACTAAAAAAAAATCTTATTGAAAATTCATAAATGGTTTGAGTTCAGTATATTCGGTTTGCGTCCCGACTGTTTTAGTACAAAAATCATAAAGGTAAATACTGAAGAGTGAAGGTTTGCAGCTGTCAAGTGAGTCAAATTCGGAGGGTAAAAGAGAAAGCATCTATATCAATGGGATTACAAAAACAAGAAACCAATCTAAAAACCCCACGCCAACAACCTAAATTGTTTTCTTAATTTTTTCTGATTTATAACATAAAGTAAGGATAAATTTATCACAAATCACTTGTTTTTTAGCACAATTTACATTTTACTTTATACAAACACTTATAGATGGTAAAATATTCTTTTTCGAATTTTTCGATGCGCATTTAGCAATATTTCACAAGACACTTCATTTTATTTAAAATTGTTTATAATTTTAATTATCAAATGATGCACTAGCACGCACTATTACATAAACCACTAATTATTTTATAATTTTTTTATTATTTTAGTGAATTTTAATTAATAATTTTATAACCACAAAATTAAGTCGTCAACATACGTTGTCATTGCCCATAAAAACAAACATCTGATTTGGGGTTTTTCATTTTGAGATATGAGTAAGCCACATGCTTTTTTATATAACCATCCTGTTCCCACGTGACTCAAAAGAGATAGCAAATATTATATTGATTTTTATATGGGAAAAAAATAGTTGCCGCTCTGCAGTATTTTCCTCTAAGACAAAAATTTGGTTAAACATTTATGGTTATGTTCAATAATATTTTTTTCTTTGTAATTTATCAATTATAATTTTAATGTTTACTTTATTTATAAGATACAATATTTTTCTGCCATTTTAATTAAGACAATTTGATATTCGTCTTATAAAATATATACTGATAAAATTTGCTCGATTTCGTTAAGCTTATCATGATCTGCTTGTTTTTTTAAATATCGTCAACTCAATGAATATATATCTGTCTCTTGTTTCTATCTCATTTTTATTTTATTTTTTTGTTTTGAATTAAAATTATGTTCAAATTTTTTAATTTATTTAGTAACATAATATTTTACTTTTCACTGAGGATCTCGCAAATTAAAAATCATAACAGCGTACTCCACACAACTACATAGAAAGGCTTTAAAATTTCAATTGGAATTAGCAGAATGTTTATCCGTCGCAAAAAAAAAATCCACTCTTAGTCCAAGAGGCAGAGCCAAAAAAAAGTCTCTGAATTTATTAAGCCTGGTTTTTTCTCAGGTGATTATAATCATAATTTATAATAAAATGCTGCGGTCAGTCGAGCGGATATTGGAACAGGTGTCTCAGGTGCGCGGTCAAACATGTCGTGACCACCGACATAATAAAACCAATTTCTTAAGGCTGAAACTTTATGAACTTTTGTTTTTCTATATGTAAATCAAAATTATGATAGTCAGTCAACGTCTTATGGGGACACAGCTGGTCAGTCAGCTGTAATGTACGCAGCGAGGTTTATTTATTTTATTATTTTTTCCCCCACCACGAAAGGTCGTTTAGCTCGAAATCTTCAGTTTGAGATTCGTCCGTGACGAGAGAAAAGTTTCAAAATGAGCGAAATTTGTGTTTTCTGTTTTAAAAAGCAACAGCCGCTGACATTATTCACGGAAGAGACTTTGAATAAGTGCAAGGCGATTTTAAAAATTCGTAAGCAATATAATTTAACTTACGAAAGTGTAACTTTGCCGTTAAATCCAGGGCGAATTGACTGCTATCATTTAAGTTGGTATAGGAAGTTTACAGCTTTGAGTAAGAAATGCAGGACATTCTTATTTTAAATTAGAGTATTATTTATTTAATTAAAAGTTCATTTTTTTACAGGGAATCAGGTGGTGGCAATGAGTCCGAAAATAATCCGGAGATAGACGTAGAGCCAACAGATTCTGCAGTAATGTACGATATATTTATAATAGTGTAGTAATTATTTTAATTTTTGTATTTTTCTAAGTTGATGAATAACTTAAAAAATATTTTTTAGCGGTGAAACGTATGAAGAGGAATCCTCTCAATTGAATATTTGCTTTATATGCAATACAGAAAGAAAAAAACACAATGGACGGTGGCAAACGTTGCATACATCGCAATATAATGCAATTGCGACCAAAGTGAATTATTTTGCTACAATGACAGATGATTTAGACATGTTGGAGAATATTGAAAATATGTTGCAGTCTAATATTATTTTGAAATATCATATACAATGTATCAACGATTATAAAAGCGAATACAATCGTCGAGCTCAGAAAGTGGAAACGAGCGTATCGTACTACAGAAAATGCTACAAGTTAGCATATGACAGAATAAGTACGTTTGTGCAAAATATCAAAAAAAATCTAGATATTACGCCGAGCTATTTAGCACCGTGGTACCTGCAAAAAAATTTACTAGAAACATTTAAAGGCCAGATAAAAATAATTTCTGTTAAAAATTGTAAACTTGTCATGCCATATTCTGGAGTAAATTTAGATGATTCAGATTTGGAATCTCTGCTGAATGTAGATGTACTTGAGTCAGCAGCATTACTTTTAAGAAAAATAATATTGCAGGTTGAGAAGAATAAACTTCCATCTAATTTAAAAACAAAAAATATAATCGATGGCGAATGTTCTGAAATTCCAAGTTTTTTGAAGGAGTTTTACTGTTTGTTGCTAAGTGGCCAATGGTCGCTAAAGCAACTTAGTAATGCTCGAAGTCGATTGGTTAAATCTTTCAGTGACGCTATTTATGCTGTAACTAACGGCAGATTGAAAACAGCAAAACATCTGACAGTAGGCATAACAATTAAAAGCCTCACGAATAGCAGAAACGTTGTTGAAATTTTAAACAGATATGGTCATTGTTGTAGCTATACAGTAATTGAAGAAATTGAAACTGAGGCGACTTATTGCTCCAATGACGAAACTCAAATATGTCCTGAAGATATAATAAGAAAAGCGAATCTTTGTACAGGATTAGCGTATAACAATTTAGATCGATACGTGAAAACGCTAATTGGAAAAAATACTCTGCTTGACGCAAGCCTTGAAAACGAGACTATGAGTAACGCAGAATCATCAGAACAGTCGAATAAAAAAAAGAAAAAGGCGTACTTTTGACGCAATAACAGCTGATTTGCAGCCTTACCAAAAGAAACCAAAATTTGTTGAAGTTTTAGACGTTTTACCTCATGAATTTGTGCATTTCGTTCCAAATCGTTTAAACACACATAAAAAGATACATTTTCCTTGGCTATTATCACATGTATTGCAGATTGAGAATACTCCTATGTGGTTAGGCTTTAACAGTTTATTATTTAAAGATATGTCAACAAAACAGAGAATTTTTTATTTAACCCTCATGTGAGTGAAGACAAAATATCTTAATTTGAGTGATTAGTACCTACATGCATTTTGTACGGATACTTATTTTTTCCACGTTCGTCCAAGTCGTAACATTTCTAATTTTTAAGTATGATCGTAATCTACCAGTTGAACTAGAATTTAAATATATTTAAAGCTTTTAATGGGAATAAAACATACAAAAAAGACGTCTAAAAGTGCAAAAGGTACCCGGGTACCCACGTCATTCACATTAGGGTTAACTACAATTAATTTTTCTCCCACAAGTAATCATGTAGTCGCTGAAACAATGCATCAAGCTCAAAAAATTGCTGAAGAATATAACGAAAAGTATATGCAAATCACACATGATTTAGCGATGGCAAAAATTGCTCTACAAATTCAGTCAACTGAGAGAAACAATTTGAAAAATTTTAATAATTTGTTTATACATTTTGGTGCTTTTCACATTCAAATGGCTTTCAAAGCAACTGTAAAGTATATAGGTAATAGTGGAATATCGAATGTACTTATTGACTCTGATTTGCTGGCAAGTGGATCGTTGAATGGATTTTTAGGCGGAAACCATTTTAATAGGTACAAACGGATACATCCTTTGATAAGCTTAGCCTTTTCTGTTTTGCATTTTCAAAGATTTGTGCAATCTGAAGATGTTCAAATGAGCGAAAATGTGAAAAACTACCTGCAAAATTTTATAAAGAATCGGTCAATAGTACCAACTATCGACCTAGTTGAATTATTGCGAAAAAAATTCAAAGAGTACAGTGATAAAACTTTAAAAGGTGAGCATGGAAAAACTGCACAATATTATATGATATATATTAATCTTATTAATCATTATTTAATGCTTACCGCAAGCATTCGAACCAACGACTTTAAATTGTTTAAATTTATTTTACCTAAAATAACTAATTTATTTTTCGTATTCAATCAACCAAATTATGCTCGTTGGTTGGTTGCGTATCACAATAAATTATGCAAAGTTCACGAAACACATCCAGGACTCGAAGTAGAACTTGACGGAAGATCTTTCGGAATAAGAAGAACCGACAAGCCGTTTTCAAGTATATTGATGGATCTTACTCTGGAACAACTCCAGAGTAAGCACTCCATCAGAGGGTCTTAAACACAACTAAGACCCTCTGATGGAGTGCAGAATTCACCGCCGACCCACAGTCCATGTCAATGTACAGGTTAACATGGAACTTGCAATGTGCAGGTGGTATACTGTAGTTGTGTGAGTAGGTGAATAGGTGAATGGGTTAATGATGTGGCGTGAATGCGTGGTATCACAATGGGCCAAAAAAAGGCCTAAGTGTCAACCACTAAAACCTAACCTACTCTGGAACAAACAATTAACGCCGATGCAGCTAGCCGATTGACAGGGGTATTGCATTTTACGAACTCTATATCAACTCGGCAGCGCTAGTATAAGAGTCATAGCATAAGATCCACAATAATATCTCATGTTTTGCAAACAGCTACGTTAAGATGAAATCAAGATGTCATAGCTGATTTAAAAGTAAACCGAATAAAAAAGAGTTCATCGCAATTGGAAAATTTCATAGATATTATAAATCAAAACTTCAATCCTTTTAATCGCAATATCGATACAAATTTATTGTTTAATATATCAAATGGCCAAGCAGCATCAGAAGCAGCAACAGAATGTTTATTAAATGTAGAAAATCGCGGCAATGGATTGCGAGAAGCATTTATTTCTGGTTGCAACGAAGAGAGTTCACGATTCGAGGCAAAAAAAAAACAGGCCAATGTGAATGGAAAAATTCAGGAAATATGAATGTCACCTTTTCGGCAGACTTCTCGCAGTTTCATTTGAACAAAACGTTAATCTGAAAAAAGTTCTGTCCTATCCGTTGACTCCAGTGCCACATTCTTTGTGTCATTTAGATGGCACGCACTGCAAAACAGATAAATCTGCATTGATGAAAAGCTTAGAAATGTCAATCGATGGCGAATCACCAGCATATACAGACGTTGTTCTAATAGAAGGATTCTTTAATTTACATTTGATGAAGGTTGTTTCCGTGACATTCGCAAATATTTCAAAGAAAATTTTAACAAAGTATTTTAAAATTTAATGTACAAGAGATTGTTATAGTTTTTGATCGATACTTCACGCCAACAATAAAAGATTGCGAGCATGCTTTGCGAGGAAACTCTGAAAATCGCGATTATAATATCCCTGGGCCGGAACAAAAACGCACCACAGATTTTTCAAAAGAATTGCGTAATTCGAAATTTAAAATAGCATTTATAAAATTCATCATTAATCACTGGGCTAGTGATGAATTAGATGCTGTATAAGATAGCGGAATTTTGACAGCGGAAAATCACTACTTTGACAGCACTATCACTAAAGAGAATTAATTTTATTATGTAATTACCAGCGGAAATTTTTCATTCCTTATGAACCACTTTTTTCACTAAATAAAATATCTCAGCGGAATAAAATATTAAAAGTGATCCTTAAAAGGGCAAATTGATTGATCTCCGAAATAAAGGAACTCGGTATATGAAATATTGAATTTAACAATACTCCGTCTATCCGCCATTTCTTCCACTAGTAACCAATACTTTTGGTTGTTTTTCTAATAGCTTAGGTACATACATATAGATAGTCTCAGTATGACCTAAGCTATTAGAAAAACAACCGAAAGTATTCGTTACTAGTGGAAGAAATGGCGGATAGACGGAGTAGGTATTGTTAAATTTCAATATTTCATATACCAAGTTCCTTTACTTCGGAGATCAATCAATTTGCCCTTTTAAGGATCACTTTTAATATTTTATTCCGCTGAGATATTTTATTTAGTGAAAAAAGTGGTTCATAAGGAATGAAAAATTTCCGCTGGTAATTACATAATAAAATAAATTCTCTTTAGTGATAGTGCTGCCACTTGGGGCGAGTAGCGCAATCTCTTATTTTCCGCTGTCAAAATTCCGCTATCTTAGACAGCATATGAATTAGTATCATATTTTGGCGTTAAAACTGTCAAATTAAACTTTGATTATACTACGATTACGCTGTTTTAGATGGCAAAATACATAAAAATATTAATGAAAATTGAGCCTGCGAAGCACATGAAGAGGCTGATACGAAAATAATTTTCCATGTTTGTAAAATCGTACAAGATTTAAACATTTTAATTAGGTACTCGGACACAGACATTCTTGATATTATGCTAGGAAACATGGAAAAATTGTCAAATTCGTCGACAATTTGGATAGAAGTTGGGACTGGAAATCATCAAAGGATGATCAATGTCAGTAAAATGCATGAAAAATTGGAAAATTCTGTTTGCAATGCTTTTCCAGGACTATACGCTTTGACTGGATGCGATTTTAACCCGGATTTTTACAAGAAAGGTAAAAAAAGTCTTAGCTGTTAATGATACAAAGCGAAGATTTTGAAAAAACCTTCGCTGACCTTGGGACTTGCAGGTGAAAGCAACCAAAATAATATATTTAATAAGGTTCAAGAATTTGTTTGCCATTTATAAGGCTTGAAAATAATAAAATCAATCAACGAGGCAAGATTCGTTTTATTTTCGAAGACGTATAAATGTTTTATTACTGCAAACGATTCTTTAAAATTAAAATAAAGAATGTAGATGGGTCGAGTATGCCACCATGCTAATCAGAATTGATGCAGCAGTTCTAAGAGCGAGCTTCATTGCAAATATTTGGCGTAATGCTCGCAGTCAAATTCCAACGGAGCTATCTCCTACTGACTACGGTTGGAAATTAGTTAATGAAAAATATGAGTTTGATTGGTTCAAAGGCGAAATGTTTAAAAATAAATCAACGTATATACCTGCGTTCGTTAAGTACACTGTTGTATTCGAACGAATTTTATTTCTGGGATTTTTAGGTATAACTGCGACACGGAAGTGCCTTATTAAAATAAATGTCGTACTTCAAATGATTATGATAATGTTATTTTAAATAAATTATAAATAAAAGACGAGCTGCCGCGTGTAACATCTATTAAGCGACAAAATTTAACTTCTTATTCACTGACTGACGGGTGTTGTTCTACGGAATGGTAGACTGACCATTTTATTTATTAATAATATAGTCAGTAGTAACAAAACGAATTGCACCCTTATAAACCTCGCTACGTACATTACAGCTGACTGACCAGCTGTGTCCCCATCGGACGTTGACCGACTATCATAATTTTGATTTACATATAAAAATACAAAAGTTCATAAAGTTTCAGCCTTAAGAAATTGATTTTATTATGTCGGTGGTCACGACATGTTTGACCGCGCACCTGAGACACCTGTTCTAATATCCGCTTGACTGACCGCAGCATTTTATTGTAAATTATGATTATAATCACCTGAGAAAAAACCAGGCTTAATAAATTCAGAGACTTTTTTGGCTCTGCCTCTCCGTCTATCGCGGTAGGGTTTATTTTTTGACTCACTTTTATAGCATAGGTAATTCCAAGGAAGACACATTTTAAATCAATCTGTACTGTACACTGCTTACAAATATAAAATTTAGGACTTCACATAGAAGGGATGAAACACTTCAACTTTTGAATTTTTCTAAAATCCGCATAATCCTTCCAATTTTTTATAAAGGATCACAAACAAATTGGCACGACGGTATATATTCATTGTGTGCAGAATCGATATTATACATAATCCTTAAACACTTTGGCTATACGCAAAATCCTTAGTTAAACAATAATACAAAAAATTCAATTTTCCCAACTGTTTCAATTTTCCTTTATTATATTCAATTGCATGTTAGTTAAAACTAATATTGTAGAACTGTACAAGTGATATGCATGCACTATACCGTCATGCACGAAACCTTAAAAAAAATTATAATGTATCTCTTAACTACCACAACATATTTACACCAAATACACAAGACAAAAGCAAAAATCGCCTATCTACACTACACACGTTCTCTGTAATCCCAATAAATTGATTTCGATGAAACCCTAAAGATTTTCACAACAAAAAAAAAACTATAAAAAATAATAATGATAATGGTAAAGATTTTCCTCTTCTGTGTCTTGCTGTTGTTGGTTTTTTATTACGTGTAAAATGATTTCCTGAAAAATACAATCCCTCTGGAGGATAATAATAATAATTATATTTTCATGTTTTAACGATACCGGAGTATGTCCCAAGGACAGCAACAACAACAACAACAACAACAAAATGAAACCAGAAAATCCCAATAATGCAATATTTGATTTTCAAATTAAAAAAAAAAACTAACAAGAGACACCATTACACTATATGCCCAATGAACCGTTGCGTTTTGGGTCGACCCTTCCATATAAAAAAAAACGTTAACATATGATGATGAGGTTTGATTTGAATTAAATTGAGAAAATTGTGGAGGAAACGAAAAATCTTATTAAAATTTTAATTTTCTATTCCTCTCCTCGTGAACTGTTTGTGTGCGTACATCGTGATAAATGGATATAAGCACACACATACTCGTATATATTTTAACAAGGGACTATCTCAAAGGAATTGAATTTATTCTTGTATAATTTTTTGACGTCGCCTTGTTTTAACGCTGTCTGATGATGTGTTAAAAATACTCGTATACGACGGTGTACGATAATTTATTGCGATCAGTTTCCATATTTTGTAATCGTATGGGTGTCGGTTACACGCATACATCTTCATATTTTGTTAGACAGGTAAACTGAAAATGTATTAATATTTATATAAGAAGACGTAACATTGAAATTATTTTATATCACTTAAATCAATATGTTTGGAATGGTGTTTTCCGTCTTATGTTACGCTTGCCGTTTGAATACAAATGAATAAATTCCCGAACCGCATATAAGCGCGCATGAAGATGTTCATGTTTGTTGTTGAAAGTTTTTAGTTTTTCTTATTACGATTATTACATATTTTTATGATTGCATTTTCTTGAGTGTTTCAAGGATCGGTGAATTTTATAACTACCTTGGTAGTACTAATGCGAAACTGTAGAGAGATAGGATAGGAATATATAAGAAAAGTTTTGTATAGCAAACATCTTGAATTTGTCTGCGTCGGGACTCGTATAAGATAACAGACACTGCAAATTTATTTTAATTGCGTTTTAACAATGTAAATATTTTTCGAAATACATTAAGGATTATATCTTATTTTTTATAATTTAATTATATTTCGCAAGACATGTTTGTTTTTAACCAAAATTAGCATAAATTATGGCATTCTGATTCTGTTTTTGTATTCAACTCGTTTATGTTATCTTTGACAATGAAAAGTTGTGTACAAATTTTAAAGTTTTAAGAAGTCGAGGAGTCTAGCATATTGTGTATGAACGTAATATGGTACATAGGAGCTGTGGCTTAATAAACGTTCTAATGTAAAATTAGTCACTTTGAATTTCACTTGTTTTTAAGTTATAAATTACATGGTGGGCCATCTGTTGGTCCTTTTTTCAATCGATGAATTTTAGTACTTAATGTTATCTGTTCTAAACAATTCTTTGACATTTGAAAAGTCAAAAATATGCCATTTATCATCATGGAGTCACTAACAATACAACAACACATTTTGATTGTCCAAATTTATTATGAAAATAATCGTTCAAAAACAACAACATTTCGTAAGTTACGTGAGAGTTTTGGACGACATGGACATGCTACTGGACGTGCAATTCTCAAAATTATTGATCGTTCTGAAGAAACTAGTTTTCATGAAAAACCACGAAAGACAAAGCTCAGGTAGATATTCGGTTGCCATTCCATTTAATTCAAAAATAATAGAACTTGGTTGTTCAAATGAAAGCGCCCGAAGACAATTTTTCAAAATCGAAATTCGGTTATTAAGAAACCCAGTAGTCCATGAACTGTACAAGAATTTTATGGATGAATTTATTCAGCTTAATCATATGGAATTAATTCCCGATCCAAACATTGAGAAGCCAATGTGATAAAACTTACTATCTGCCACATCACTACGTTACAAAAGATACAAGTACGACCACTAAATTGCGCGTAGTTTTTAACGCATCAAGTAAATCATCTTCTCAACTATCATTAAACGATTGCATGATGGTCGGTCCTGTGGTTCAATCAGATTTATTTTCCATAGTTCTTCGGTTTCGGAAATACAAAATTGCATTTTCAGCTGACATAGCGAAAATGTACCGTCAACTTATGATCCATAAGAACCAGTAAGACCTTCAGCGTGTTTGGTGGCGCAAATCTCAGTTTGAACCACTTAAATGTTATAAGCTTCGCACTGTGACGTACGGTACTGCAAGCACCCCTACTTAGCTACTAGAACGTTAAATCAGTTAGCTACTGACGAACCAGCATTTCCCAGAGCATCCAAAGTTTTGACAGAGGACTGTTACATCGATGATGTGCTAACTGGTACTGATAATATTGAAGACGCACTAAAATTGAAACAAGATTTGATAAGTTTGTTAAAACGAGAGGGATTCGACCTTCGAAAATTTTCATGAAATCTATTGGGAATTTTATGGAATACAGAAAAAGACAATTTCGAAATATCATTTGCAAAATTGGATTTAAGCAAGAAGAGTGATACAAAAAGGAAAATTTTATCTGAGATTTGTCAATTATTCGATCCACTGGGCTTATGTGCACCATTAATTTTGACTGCCAAATTGTTTATGCAGAGACTTTGGACCGTACCTGAGCTTAAGTGGGATGATCAACTTCCAAGCAAATTCGTAAAGCCAGTGAGTTCAAAGAACAATTAGTGCAACCATTGATTAATTATGACTTCAGATAATATCACTGCGAATTACAAAAACAATTTTTATTTTTTGTTGCTTCTTACACATTGTAAAAGAAGAACACAACTCACATCATGTAGGTTTAAGAAGAACAAAGATAGACTTAATTAATCCAAAGCAGCTAGAAAGAAGCAAAACATATTTTTAATTTATTTTTACCCACACCACTAAATATTTTAACAAAATTAAAAAAAAATTGAATCAAATATATTTTCCTCTCTCTCAACTGAATATATGAAATATATATGACAAAAATAAATAGACAAAAACAATGAAATTGTATTTATGTCTTCATTCTGTTTTCATTTTTTTAGTCGTATTCCAACCATGTGAGTGGAGGTTGTTCATGACGTTTTTACAGATTTTACAGATATAGCGATGGGAATTTTTTTTATTTGCACTGCGACACAATTTGTTTGTTATTATTTTTTTTGTTGTTGATATTTTTCGAAGCAAATTAAAACTAAAGTGTCTATTCCATGGGAAAATTTTACTGACTGCAAAAATAAAAGCGAGAAAAAAATATAGATTTACTGGTTGTGTACGAAACAAAAATTTTTGTCAGTAAAATTTTACTGAGAAAATAATTATCATTGTGGTAGTGTGCTGCCATAACGTGCTATAAAAAAATGTAAACTTTAGCACTTTTTATGGCAGCATTGTCAACACATCTACAAAAAATTTATGTAAAGATAAGAAATTTTTTTCACACTCACACAAAATAAATCGTTCGCCATTTTTATAGTCAAATGTCAGTTTGTTTTTTTATTTCGATACCTAAAATTCGAGTTTTGTTTACATTAGTGAATATTAGTGTTTTTAACGTTTTTTAGGTGTTCAAATATACAAACAAAAATCTAAATACTTGTTATAAAATACAAATAATTTTATATTAAACTATATAATAATAAATTAGGTAGGAAAATTACGGTAAGTTTGATTGAGCATTATTTTATTTGGTGGATGTAGCATCAAAATATTTTATTGTGTGTCGACGAAATTATTAGATACGTGAGAACCATAAATTTTGCTATAAAAATGAAATAAAAGATATTTGTTTTGTGTCACTCTTATTGAATTTTAAGTATTTTTTTGTTTTCGTTTTTGCAGTAAAAAAATACAGTCAGTAAAATTTTTCCATGGAATAGGCACTTAAGGTTACTCCGTTCAACCATATATTTATTTTGTTACTGATGGTACAATTGTATGTAAGAGTAAGTGAAATAGCAGTCGTAATATTTCAGAATGCTATTTTTTATGTAATAAAAAGTTGATACACAATACATACAAATGCAATTTTTATATGGGAGAAAACAACAGCAATTAAATTGTTCGGTTTTTATGTTGCTAGAAAGAAAAAACCACTCTCGCACAACAATGCCTCTATCTATATGTGACTAGTAGAGACATTAACCAAACGTAGCGGCAAAAATCCGAGTAGTAATATCTTAATGTATTCAATCAACGGTGCAACTCAACCAAATTTTGATACCTCGTTGTATTATAAACTATCCATATACCTCATTAGAATTACATAGGCTTGGTGATGCTAGTGAAGCCGGTTTTGGGTGTGTACTTTATATTAGAAGTACAGATCATAACGGCATACATCAAACTAGTTTGGTTTGTTCTAAAATCCGAGTGGCTCCATTGAAGAAACAAACCATTCCCAGACTTAAACTCTGTGCGGCATTGTTATTAGCTCAAATGAGTCATAAATTTATAGATATACTTAAAATAACCTTTAATTTTATTTATTTGTAGTCAGATTTCGAAGTTACGTTGCTTCGAATAAGGTCGGAACCGCACACATATGCCACTTTTGTTGAAAATAGAATTTCTCAAATCCAAGAATTAACTTCAGTGAGTAGTTGGCCTTGGCATTATATTCCAACTTCGCTAAATCCAGTGGATCATGCTTCTCGGGGATAATATCCAAAGGATTTCCTTAACTCGCATATCTGGCGGAATGGACCGGACTTTCTATGTAAGGATAAAGGGGAATGGCCTCAGAGTGAAAACAAAATATTAAGCTTAAGCGTGCATTGCCACTATGACACTGCTTATCTTTTCCATTTTTACAACAATTGTAAGATAAAACGTTCTGAATGTCGAAACATTGGTGAACTTAGCGCAAATGAAATGGCAATGTCTCTTAAAGACATTGTAAGAATAGTACAATCACAAGAATTTGCGGACGATATTAAAGCTCTTAAAACCAACAAAGTTGTGAGTAATAAAAGCTTCTTAAAACCATTGTCCCCGTTTTTGGATTCCGATGGACTTCTTCGGGTTGGAGGCCGACTTAAAAATGCTGACATGATGCTAGATCAGAAATACTTAATTTTACTCACGTCGAAGCATTTTTTTCGACTTTGCTAGTTCGCGATGCACATAATAGGCTTTTACATGCTGGCCCTCAAGCATTGCTCTACAACTTAAGGTCAAATTATTGGATTATTTCTGGTAGAGGGCTATGTAAAAAAATATGTAGTGAATGTGTTCGATATGTTCGATATAAGACCGAAGTTAACTAAGAACATTATGGGTGACCTTCCCAGGGATCGAGTTCAATCTAGTAGACCATTTTATGTTGTTGGCGTTGATTTCTGTGGTCCATTTGTTACAAAACGTTTTGTTAGATCGAAAACGCAAATTAAAATTTACATCTGCGTATTGATTTGCTTCGCCGTCAAACCGGTTCATCTTGAGGTTGTCCAAGACTTGTCTACTCAAGCCTTCATAGCATGTTTTCGTCGGTTTATATCTCGCCGGGGCATGTGTTCAAAAATTTACTCCGACAATGCTACAAATTTAGTAGGCGCACGATCCCAGCTAAAAGAGTTGAGGGAATTTTTCGTGTCCGAATCCTGTCAAACGGAACTATTAAAATTCTGTGCATGTCACAACATGGAATGGTTAACCATACCACCCCGTTCTCCACATTTTGGAGGGTTATGGGAAGCTGCAGTTAAAATTGTAAAATACCATTTAAAACGAGCAGTTGGAACACAATGTTTAACGATAGACGAATTCAATACATTAGTAGTTCAGATAGAGGCTTGTTTAAATTCACGACCTCTAACACCTATGTCAAACAATCCTCTTGATATGGTGGCACTGTCTCCCGGTCATTTTTTGATTAATACTCCAATTACTGCTTTCCCTGAACCTAGCTTATTGGATCTATCCTCGAGCAGACTTTCAAGATATCAACTGTTGCAACAGATACTACAAAAATTCTGGAAGAGATAGTAAACTGAATATCTTTCGGAATTGCAAAATCGTTATAAGTGGAACAAGCGATAAACGTAAAAATTGGTAATTTAGTAATCTTACACTTTTGCCAGTCGAAACTTGGAAAATGAACAACACCATAATTTTAGGGAATAATAATTCTAATTTTATAAGAATAATTAAATTTGTTTGTGATATCGTTTATAAGAATAAATATATTGTTAACTAAAATGTTTGTAATTCTAGTTTTAAATTTATTTAAATACGTTAGCTAGCTTTCCTTTGAAATGCATTATTTCAAGGTCGCTGGAATGTTTATGCGAGACATACATAGTTCACAGCCCATTAAATTTATCAATTAAAGTAATTCCTAAATGTTGATCAGTCCGGTTACACAAGCACAATATTTGAGATTTGTTCGGTTGGTACTATTAGTGCTGGGTTTTTATTTTTATTTTCGCTGTTTTTGGCGTGAACATTGTATTTCAAGTTAGAATCAATTTGGTTTTTCGGTGAGCGCAACATAAATTTAAAACATTTGTTTATATATAAATATATATGTAACATGGTGTTTTAAACACCATAACATTTATCGTACAACGTTAAATAAAGGAAAACCACTGTCGTCTCTTATATTAAATTACAAATCATACTGTAAGTGTGTTTAAAATATTTGTGTTTAAATTGCGCTACACAGACATCGCAACAAACATAAGGTTTGTCCAAAGATTTTTCATGACAAATCATCTTTAGTGATGAAGCTCATTTTCATTTTAATGGGTAAATCAATAAACAACAATTGTCGAATTTGGGGAGCGGAGAATCATCATGTTATTCACAAAGCAGAAGTAAATCTTCCAAGAGACACGGTTTGGTGTGGTTTATGGGCTGGTGGCATCATTGGGCAGTTTTTCTTTGAAAACAAACAGGAAAATGCCCTGTGAATAGAAAATTTGTAAGTAAATTTGAAAAAAATGATTAAAGTAGCCGGCGAAAAATTGGAATTGTTACGGTGACACCTAGATTAGAATAGAATAAGTTAATTTCATTAATTATTCAATTGCATTTATGATTTGGCTCAACATTTAGGCGTCCTTTCTATACTGTTACGATTTTGCCTTGTCACTCAAGGTTCGAATCACTGGATTGTGAATAAATACAACTGCTTCAAATTTGAACTCACACAAATTTATTTACACAACACAATTTATTATACAACACAAAATTCACAATTAATTATTACACTTATAACACACTTTTTAATTATCACTTTAATAATCGCTTAATAATCACTTTAATAATCTTTCTATTTAACCTTCACTGTATCACGTTTAAAATAAGACTCAGCATTCCACGTCGTCAACGCGCGCCTTTATATACCAAAATATTTGTTTCTAGAATAATCCTAAATGCGCATCAAATATGTTAGTATAAAAATGACGCCTAAATGTTGATAAATCATAAATGCAATTAAACAATTAATGAAATTAACTTATTCTATTCTAATCTAGGTGGCACCGTAACAATACTAACATATTTGCTCGATGCGCATTTAGGATTATTCTAGAAACAAATATTTTGCTATATAAAGGCGTACATTGACGTGGAATGCTGAGTCTTATTTTAAACGTGATACAGTGAAGGTTAAATAGAAAGATCATTAAAGTGATTATTAAAGCGATTATTAAAGTGATAATTAAAAAGTGTGTTACAATTGTAATAATTAATTGTGAATTTTGTGTTGTATAATAAATTGTGTTGTGTAAATAAATTTGTGTGAGTTCAAATTTGAAGCAGTTGTATTTATTCACAATCCAGTGATTCGAACCTTGAGTGACAAGGCAAAATCGTAACAATATTGGTGACAGCGGTGGGATTGTGAATAATAAGAAAAAATGATTCTCTACGGATTAAAGCTTGCGCAATTAAAGGAGCAACTGACACGGCGAGGTTTGGCCAATGAAGGCACAAAAGCTAGTTTGATGGAGCGACTACGTGAGGCCATGGAGAAGGAAGTTTTAAATCCAGACGTGTATGATTTCGAGGAGGAAAAAACGGATGAGATCAGTGAGGATAAGAAAGAAAAGGACGTACAAACGGTGGTCGGAACAACACAAAACCCATCTGGAAGTTTTGATTTATCGCAGTTGATGGCTGCTATGAATCAAATGATGGGACAACAGTTGGAGGGAATAAAACAATCGAACGAGGGAATGAAACAACAGATGGAACAACAAGGGGCGGACAATAAACAATCGAACCATGACATTAAACATCAAATGAAATTGTCGAACCAGGACATGAAACAGCAGATGGAGCAACAAGGGGCGGACATTAAAAACCAAATAGAAGATGGCCAAAAGAAAATGAACGAGAAGTTTCTGGAGTTATCTTCTACACTACACGGTAAAGTGGAAAAACTGCAAACAGAAGTGCACGCAGAAATTCATAATGTAAAACAAGATCTACAAACGGAAGTTAAACGCCTCGAGAAGGAGCTCAAAGATGTCAAGGCGAATGGAACGACACAACAAGTGATCCAGACGGTTAATGCAGTTAAGATAAAACCACCAACATTTGATGGAACAACATCCTTCAGTATTTTTAAGTTCCAATTCGAAACGGCCATTAAGCAAAATCAGTTGACTGAAGAACAATGTGTTGCAGCGTTAATTGTGGCTCTTAAAGGCGAAGCGGCAGAAACACTACAAATCATTCCCGAGCAGGAATGGAACGTTTACATGGGAATTATGAAGGCGTTAGATCGAAAATACGGAAGTGACCACAAACGAGAAATCTATCGCATGGAATTGAAGGGTCGATACCAAAAAGGAGGAGAATCGCTACAGGAATTTTCATCGGCAATTGAGCGGCTCGCGCATTTAGCCCATTCAAATATGTCGGCCGATTACATGGAGCGAATTAAACTAGATGCATTCATTGACGGTATTCGAGATCCTGAGACGCGCAGAGCGGTGATGTTGTTACCTAAGGCAACTTTCACGGAAACCATCGCTTGTGCGTTAACAAACGAAACTGCGCAAACCATCATCAAACCAGTAATGAAAATTCGTCGAGTGGAGATTGATTCCAGAATAGACACTGCGCGGGCTACGCCAAGGTTCAGAGATGGAAGTGGCAGGATTAAATGCTGGGTATGTGATAGAATGGGTCACATCTCACGGGACTGTTGGGAGATTAAGAAGAAACGAGCAAGGTCGCCATCTCCTATGAACCGTAGATCAAACGAGGAGCAGATAGAATCCAGAAAGGAGGATCAGACGGCAGCGGAGTCGTTAAACTAAAAAGAGTCAGTTTGCAGGGGCAGAAGCTGACTCCCACAACCGATTGCCCCATAACCTTCATCCATGTTTCGAGAATAGCAAGGAGCGGTGACAGCTTAACAATTGAAGCCAATATTGATGGGAAGAAATGCATGATCTATCCAGCGTGATCATGCATTTCTTCCAGGAGCAACTCATACGATTGTTCGTGAGGATATTATCGATGGAATTATGGAACCAGCTAATGGAATAAAGTTACGAACGGCGACTGGAGAAAATTCAGCAATAAAAGGGAAAAAGGTCGTAAAAATAAGGATTGGGCGAAATCACTTTCAACACGAGGTGCTGGTTGCAGATATTGTAGACGAAGTCATCTTGGGGATGGACTTTATGAGAACGAATGGCTTCGTGGTGGATGTTGGACGGGGTGTATTAACCTACGATAATATCGAGTTGCCACTTCACGTTAGCGCCGTTATAGGAGAAACGAGCATGCAAATTATAATGGATCATCGGGAGAAGCTGCCACCGAACTCGGAAACACTAGTATGGGCAAGATTTGAGGGAGATTCTGGGTCACCCAGGTTGTGGGTTGTGGAAGCCAATGAAGCGGAGAGCGGAGCCAGAGAAATTATGATCGGGAAAGTCCTGGTGAAACCAGACAGCGATAATAGAGTACCAATTAGGACTCTAAATCTCTCGGATAAGACGAAAACCATCAAGAAAGGGACAATAACCGGAAAATGTGAAGAAATATTTGCGATAGTGAAGTGCGAGCAGAAAAATCCAATTAAGACGGCTAACTCGCAAGTGCAGAAAGAGATTATAGATCAACTCATGGAGAGGTGGACCGAAGATCTTACCATGGAACAGAAAAATTTGGCAAAGCAATTGCTCGAGCGGTACATGCCAATATTCTGCAGTACATCGGACAATAATGGGAGAACCACAATGGTAAAACATCGATTAGATACAGGAGCAGAAACGCCGATTCGACAACCACCCAGGAGATTACCATTGGCAAAGCAAGGAGAAGTGGATCGAATGGTAAAAGATATGCAAGCAGCAGGGGTAATCGAAACATCAAGCAGTCCATGGAATTCACCAGTGGTGTTAGTCGAGCAAAAAGATGGTAGCATGAGATTCTGCGTGGATTACCGAAAATTAAATGCTGTGACGAAAAAGGATAGTTACCCATTGCCAAGGATCGATGACACGTTAGACACATTATCGGGTGCTCGAATATTTTCGACATTAGATCTGCAAAGCGGCTATTGGCAAGTGGAAGTCCAGGAGGAAGATCGCGAGAAAACGGCATTCAGTGTGGGTAACGGATTATGGCAATTTAACGTTATGCCATTCGGATTATGTAACGCCCCTGCGACTTTTGAACGGCTAATGGAGCGCGTGCTAAAGGGATTACATTGGAGGACGTGCCTCGTATATTTGGACGACATCATCGTCATTGGCAAGGATTTCGACGAGCATTTAAGGAATTTGGCAGAGGTTTTGGATCGGATACAGGCCGCCGGATTGAAGCTAAGCCCAAAGAAGTGCAAACTATTTAGAACGGAAGTAAAATATTTGGGTCATAAGGTAACAACCAATGGAATCCATACCGATGAAGACAAGATCGCAGCGGTGAGGGAATGGCCACGACCTAAAAACTTACATGAATTACGGAGCTTCCTTGGATTGTGCACCTATTATAGACGATTCGTGCCAGGATTCGCCAGTATTGCAAAGAGTTTACACGAGTTAACCAGGTAGAACAAGGCATTCGAATGGAAGGATGATCAAGAAGGAGCAATTACGGGATGCTGACGTGTCATTCATCATGAAACATAAGGAAAAAGAACACCGGCCCACATGGAGTGAGATAGCTGACAAAACTCCCATTGTAAAAGCATATTGGGCTCAATGGGATAGCCTCCACATAGAAAATGGATGTTTAAAACGAAAGTGGGAAAGCACGGATGGTAAAGTAAAACAATTATTGGTAGTGGTGCCAAAAGATCGAATAGCGGAAATCCTCAAGGAGTATCATGGAGAAGCAAGTGGAGGTCACCTAGCGATTAATAAAACATTAGCCAAAATTCGCCAACGTTTCTACTGGTCCGGATGTAGACAGTCAGTAGTAGAATGGTGTCGAAGATGTGACCAATGTGCGGCAGTAAAGGGACCAGCACGAAAAAGCTGTGGAACCATGAAACAATATAATGTCGGGGCACCATTTGAGAGAATTGCAATGGACGTGGCGGGGTCATTTCCGACCACCGAGAGCAGAAATAAATATGTGCTAGTAATAATGGATTATTTCAGCAAATGGCCGGAAGTGTACCCCATACCCAATCAGGAGACAACAGCAATAGCTGATGCCGTGGTTAACAATTGTATTAGCAGATTTGGTGTACCGATGGAAATTCACACGGATCAAGGAAGGAATTTCGAATCGGTGGTATTTCAGGAGATATGTCAGATGCTTGGAATCAATAAAACAAGAACGACGACTTTACACCCACAATCGGACGGTATGGTGGAAAGATTCAATGGCACATTGGAGGAATATCTAGCAAAGGTTGTGGAAAGGAACCAACGCAACTGGGATCGACATATACCGATGTTCCTGATGGCCTACCGATCAGCGGTACATGACACAACAGGAGTGACACCAGCTAAAACCATATTTGGGAACAATCTGCGATTACCGGGAGATTTAAAGTTTGGAGCTGTTCCTTCAGCAGCTCTATGCGGACAGGATTACGTCGACCGGATGAAAGAGGAACTCAACGAAATACATCAATTTGTACGGGAGAAAATTCGGATATCAAGTGATCGAATGAAAGCTCGATATGACATACGAGCAAATAATCAAGGCTTCGAGGAAGGGCAATTGGTATGGCTTCACAACCCGCAACGGCAGAAGGGATTATCACCGAAGTTGCAACCCACATGGGAAGGCCCTTACACTGTCATTAAAAGGTTGAACGACGTGGTTTATCGCATACAGAAAGGACGGAAAGGTAAACCAAAGGTGGTGCATTTGGAGCCTTGGCGCTCTACAGAGGAGGTGATCTGGATCCTGTTCGGGACGAACAGGCTTAAGTGGAGGGTAGTGTTACGATGACACCTAGATTAGAATAGAATAAGTTAATTTCATTAATTGTTCAATTGCATTTATGATTTATACTCAACATTTAGGCGTCATTTCTATATTAACATATTTGCTCGATGCGCATTTAGGATTATTCTAGAAACAAATATTTTGGTATATAAAGGCGCGCGTTGACGTGGAATGCTGAGTCTTATTTTAAACGAGATACAGTGAAGGTTAAATAGAAAGATTATTAAAGTGATAATTAAAAAGTGTTTTATAATTGTAATAATTAATTGTTAATTTTGTGTTATATAATTATTGTGTTGTGTAAATAAAATTGTGTGAGGTCAAATTTGAAGCAGTTGTATTTATTCACAATCCAGTGATTCGAACATTGAGTGACAAGGCAAAATCGTAACAATATTAATTAACTGTTTGAGTAGGTCGCATCAAATATTTAATTTTAGAAAAACATTAAATTATTTACGTTGAGGTTGGTCGCAATATAATATTCCAAAAAATTGTTGAGTCGTGGGAACCACTGCAGTGAATTGGAACGTAAAATCGCAACTCGTTTAAAAAATGAAGACAAACCGATAGTTGATCATACATGCGTTGAAACTAAAATACCTTGAAGAAACTCCGGGTCGTCCTCGAAAAGCTTCCGAAAGAAACGATGCGATGATTATTAGAATATCAAAAAATAATCCATTTAAAACATCTAAAGAAATAAAAAAATGATTTAACGATTGACTGTTCAACAGTAAATATTCGGCGACGACTTTTGGAAGCCAATTTAAGAGGACGCGTAGTTCAAAGAGTGCCTTATTTGTCAAAGAAAAACATAAAAGCTAGGAAAAATTTTGCAAGAGGACATCTTGAAAGCACGGACTCATAAAAATGGGGAAAAAATTGTATGGTCCGATGAAATTAAATTAAATTTCATTGGTTCCGATGGTCGATATTATGTCAGATGTCCATCATGAACCAGTCCAGTCTGTCACCACAGTATACAAAAAAGACATTCAAACATGGAGGAGAATCTATAATGATATGGCGAGTTTTTTCATGGTATGGACCTGATCCTCTTTTCTCGATTAAAAACAAAATGACGTTATGATTAACTATGTTGAAATTGTTATGCCTGTTGGATAGATATTTTAGCAGAATAACGACCCCAAAAATACCAAAAAAGCGAAAACGTGGTTTACCAAGCCAAGGTATTAGCGTGGCCAGCTCAATCACCGGATTTTTAATCCTATAGAAAATTTGTGGAATGAAATCAAAAGGTCGATAAGCTCCACAAAATTTCATAATAAGGATGAACTTTGGGAAGGGGTGATGATACGAATGACGTATTCTCATGGTCGCGTTTCTGTATAGAGAAAGGCTGGAGAACCATTATCATATAAGTGTGCTTTACCGGCTTTAAAGTCGGCGCAGAGAGGTGTCATGGTATGGGGATGAATCTCGTCGTATGGAACAGGAAAGCTCGTAATGTTGGAACGGAAGCTTTTGTCGGAGGTGATCGTACCGGAAGGAAAGCGCTTAATAGGTGAACATTTTATCTTACAACAAGATACCGCAAAAATTGGTAAGGAATACATTAAAATTCAAAATACAAATGTGTTCGAATGGCATCCGCAAAGTCCTGACCTTTTCCCCATAGAATATGTCTAGGAGTTGCTTAAATCTCGAATTGCTGCAAAAGACCAGGAAATTAATGAATGAATTGAAGGAATTGAAGAGTTGCATAAAGGAATCTTGGGAAAATATCACTCCTGGGGAATGTAGAAAGTTTACTCTTTCAGTTCCAGACCAGTATCGCCAAGATGTCTCAACGAAACGGTGGGCACAGGGGATATTACTATCACTGGAAACTTGTTTCTGCTGCTAAAATTTAAAATTAACTAAGATTAAAGTTCCTAAATGTCTGATCAAAACTGGTACATCATCTAGAGCAAGATAGAAAGATCATATTCAAGAAAACTTCTATATGATGAAACATCAAGCCTCGTTTAGTGAAAATTTAGGCTGAAGGTTAATTTGTGAAAATTTATGATTGCGTCTTTTGCGAAATTTGATTCATCACTAAAAAGGAGTTTACCTATAAATTGCTTCCCATAAACTTTCTTCCCTTAAAATTGTCCAGGTTTGTTTATGACTCACGCTAAATTCACGAGTAATTTTTCTTGTGCTCGTCTAGGGTTGGTTTGCCATCTTATTGAGAACAACTTTCTCTAATGCAAGGATTCTCTAGTTGTTATCGGCCTCCCCGCCATACTTCCTTGCTTAAAGGAACCTGTTTTCTAAAGTCTCTGATGGATTCTCATAAAGGTTTGAATATTGGTTACTCGGCGATTGGAGTACCTCTCGCTATAAATATTCCTTGCTTGTACAGAAATTCCAGCAGCAAGTCTGGAAACGAAATGCGTATTTGCAATTTCGGAATTTGTGTAACTGAACATTATTAAAAGTAATTAAACAATACGATACCGATTTGTTGTTAAATTATGAATTAGTTTGTGTTAAAATTAAAACAAAATGCTTAGCACGATAAGGCTCACTTTAACACAAATGATTTCATCGGTGTTTTAACCTAGCCTACTGGAATAATAAAGCCGTTCCCGTCCCTCCTACATCTTAAACGCTCCAAACAAGCCGAAAACACAAAAATACTACGCCAATAATGCAGCTTTTAACGAAACACTGAATAAATTAAAGACTTTCACACCTTCTGCAGTGTTAAGTGTACCCTTCATCAATACACCTTATTGCTTAGCAAACCAATCAGCCTGTAACAAGAAAACGTTTCTTTAAGAAACCGGTGATTATCAGCTGCCAAGCTATGAGTGAAATTCATAGTGACTAACCTTACAGCGGAACCCTGACATCTCTACGATGGTAACAGACAGAACACGTGCCGTCACATAAACCCCTGTTCAGATTAGAGTCCTCCACCACCTCCCGAACCCACTGCACCCATGAAATAAGTATATTAATACAAATAGAACACATATTTTACATTACATCTTATGACAGTCGACTGTCATATTGATTTGACAAATATTCCAATTCGTTAATTAAAAAATTTAAATTTCTTATCGGTTTCATCAAAATTGATGTGCTGCCTTCTGCTAGCGTCGTTCGAACTACCGGCATGTCGGGGGCAAATTTGTTGAGTAATTTCCTTTATAAATAGAAGTGTAAATTATTTGGTGTGGTTCTAATACTCGTCGCTTAGTGCGCTGCGAATATCAAAAGCGGGTGCGTTCGCGTACAATTTGTTACGACGTTACTATTGTTACACACGGTCGTTATGTTGTTTTTAATTTTGCTTTGTAGGACTAAAATTATTTAGCGATTTTTTAACCACTACAAATCTCTATTGGATGCAAAGTATACTAAAACAAAAATTTTGGATCGTAAGTGCGTAAGAGCACATATCTTACTTGTGAGACCATACCTAAAAAGGATGTTACGTTCGAAAAAAGATCAACGCTCAGTAAAAAATTGTGAGACTAGTAAGTAATATTGCGCACTAAATTTTAAAACGAATTTTATTTTAATGAAAAAATTTCTGCGATCGGCTAAAATACGTCGCTCGCTGGATCAACATATTTTTATATGAACTATGGGTTTTACTGAAAATGTTAAAAGCTCTTCAACTCTCTTTAAATAAATAAATAAAATAAAGATACGAATTTTCATATATTAAATATGATTGTATTGTAGGTGAAAATCTTCCTGAATCCCGATAGGGGCGTGCAAAGGGAATTTTCATCAACAGATTACGATCTCTGATGAAATGCAGCACATCTGTGACGAAATGGCCCTCTGTCGGAGTGCAAAACCCATGCGCAGACCCATCTTCCATGCCAGTATTGGCTGGTATAGAGCTATATGTAATGTGGTGATAAAATCGGCGCTATAGCTCTACGTCCTCGAATTGACTGGCAACGAAAAAGGGTGTAAAAAGCAAACCATGAAAGAGTTGGGAGAGCCTTGGCCTCAGAACAGATTGCAGGGATAATAATAAAAAAAAATAATAAAAAAAATGTTAAACTTCATTAACTCCTCTATGCAGAGCACTGGACTCAGGTTCCGGTAGCGCTCGAAATACTTTTAAATAATAAAACTTCCTTTTACGAAATCACAAATATTAATTGTGAGTTTGAGTGAAAATATTCGGCAGTGTGCATACGATTACATATTCTGAAACATGGCCGATCTCAACATGCTGATCTCATTCTTAAAGATGCTCATGACGCAAATAGTGTTGAAAAGACCAAAATTATTTCCGTGCTGCTTCATGCTATTCAAGGTGATGGATATGAATTCCTTTAAAATGATAGTTGTCGCTCTGTAAAATAATCCGCAATAGACTCAAGACAAATACTTGAAAAAGATTGTCTTAAAATTTTTTAAATTGATCAGTTGGCCGAAAAGTCTGCGGGTCTGCTTTCAATAGAGCAAAAAAATCGAGAGAATGCCAAGACTGAAACTTTTATAAGAAATGCCTCAGAGAATATAAAAGAGAGACAAGGAAGGCGCAAATGAATCCTTGGGGGCTCTTCTGTGATAGAATGGAAGGGGTCTCGGGAACCTTGCGCTTAAGAAAGATTCTCTCTACGAGTTCAGCTGCTCCAGGCTATCTGATTAATCCGGAGGGCAAATGGACGGTTTCTAGTGAAGAAATTCTTAATTTTCTAATAGAAACCCACTTCCTGGGAAGTGAAAATGCGTCGCCTGCGGGTCTATGGATGACTGCAGGCCCGACTGTTGTATACAGAGAAAGCCCGTTAAGTCAGCTGGTTTGGATGGGATTGTACCAACAGAAATTCAGAAGAACTGGGAGGTCTTGCTTCCCTGGCTGAAGGTTATCTTTAAAGGATGTCTGAAGCTGGTGGTACATCCCAAAGAAATGGAAGGAGGCTAGAGTGATTTTCATCCCGAAAGCAGGTAGTGGCTCGCACAGCAACCCTAAGGACTTTGGACCAATATATCTGTCATCCTTTCTGCTGAAAATCATGGAAATGATGGTGGATCTCTATATTCGTTCGACAAATGTACCCAGAAACTGGGCACAGTCTCAACATGCGTACCATTGAGAAGTCACTGAATTTTCAGGAATTCTCGCTGGTGGCGTAGGGCGTTTTGAACAACGTAAAGATGGACACAAATATGGAAGGAGTGATTATTGCAAGGAGTGATTAGTGAGAAGGTAGGGTTATAAGAAGAAAGGGAAGGGTTAAGAAAGGTTATTGCGGGGATGTGGGAAATCTCCGTCAGAAGACGGGTTGTTCGGGGAACACCTCAGAGAGGTGTCCTCTCTCCCCTTCTTTGGAATGTAGTAATCAACGAACTACTACTGGAACTGGAGGAGGAAGGTATAGGTGTGATTATTTATGTCGATGACGTAGCGATAGTTGTCTCGGGAAAGCAACCTGGTACAATTAGGGATGTGATGTAGAATGCGCTGCCAATCACTCAGGCTTGAGCCATCAGATGTGGTTCGGGGATCAACCCATATAAAACAGAGCTGGTTCTTTTCACTAGAAAATATAGTGCGTTAGGGGTCATGCTGTACCTTCTCCCGTTGGATATTATTGGTAAGCAAATGGCGGGCAATACGGCCTGCATGACCTGGTGAATTTGGATTATCTAATACCCCTGTTGTGCTAATACCCCTGTTTGGATTATCTAATACCCCTGTGTCCCTCTAGGGAGGATGGGAAGAGTGGTCTCTTCGTTGAGACTGGGGCAGTTAAATTATTCACCGGCGGTTTCAAGCCCGATAGTAGTGTGGGAGCTGGTGTGTTCTGTGGGGAATTAAATGTCACTCTATCCTTGCGTCTCCCTGATTACTGCGCAGTGTACCAGGCTGAAGTTATAGCGATTAAAGAGGTCATGTCCTGGTTGACTGATATCATTATTTAAAGGGACAGTCAGGCGGCCATTCTTTCACGGGATTTAGTTTCCATGACATCAAGGGTTGCGTTGGATTGTCACACATCTCTTAACGAGATGAGTGAACTTTTCAATAGCCAGTTGATTTGGGTTCCGGGCCATTCTGGCGTTGAGGGAAATTACAGGGCAGACGAATTTGCAAGGTACGGTACGACTTTTCAACTGGAACAAAGGAGGGAATGTGTAGGTAGGCCTATATTTGTGTGAAAGCAGAAAACCATAGAAAAGCATTTGCTTTTGCAAATTGCTAGGTGGCTCACCAGTCCAACTGGCAGGGTAGCGAAACAAGTATGGCCTGAGCTGAACTTGAATCGATCCAAGACCCTTATCACACTGAGTAAGCGTGATTTAGGTAGAATTGTAAGAGTACTTACCGGACACTGCATCTTCGGAGATCATGCGAGAAGGCTGGGTCTGAGTGCAATTGATTTATGCAGAAGCTGCGAAGATGAGGAAGAGTCTCTATTTCACTTCTTATACTCGTACAATGCACTACGGGGCGACAGACATGATCACTTGGCCAAATACACTATGGACAGCTTCTCTGATTTCGAAAGATGTAATGCTCGAGATCTTTTACGCTATAATAATAGCACTAAACGGTTTTAAAGGGACTTTTTACACTATTTGCCATAGGCACTTGGCGAAACACACTTACACTTAATAAACACATTTTATTAAACACTTGTTTTTCTATTTCACAAAAATTAGGTTTTTGAATATTTTAAATAAAAAATTTGTCAAAAAGTTTAAATAATCCGCGATCGATTCCGCCTGGTTAGGACATCATCAGGAGTATCTACTGATTTGTAAAAGTAAAAATTTAGTTATATATAGTAGAAAAAAGGCAAAAATGAAATTAAAGAAGGAGAGACAAAAATAGGCAATAAAAATTAATCTATTGATCGTCCCAACCACCTGTTGTTTATACGAAAAAATTAATAATAAAAAGGAGGAGGAGGATAACAGGTAAGCAGGTTTTTATTATTAACTTTTCGAAGCGCCGAAGAAGGTTGTCGTGAATACTATAATGATGTCAGACGTTTGTGTGGCAAAAATAATGTCGTCCTTTTTAATGAAAGCGATGGAATTGAGGACTGTGCTAGCATCCAAACCCGTCCTGAGAGTTCTTTAGCAATGTAAAATTTCTGGAGACTTAAATTTTCGGACAGAAATCTATACGGGTGTCCAAAATGAAGTTATTCACAATCAAATAAATTTCTGCTCAAAAATGCAAGTGTTCAGGAATTTTATACCGGGAATTCCTTTACATTTTGTTAGGAGAGCTAAAAGGTCTTTAGCCTTTTCTAATTATCTTAAGATATGCATGTTAAACATTGACTAGAATAATATAACCAAACCATCAGTATTACAATTTTCAAAGTGGATTTTTTTGAAAATCCATTGTAAAAGGTTGTGGGCTCATCTGTATTAGCACACTGCTGCAAACCAAAAACTTTTTACTAACGGAATGATTCAATATTAAAATGTCATATTCTAATAAAGTTAAGTAAAAAATGATCTCCCTGCAATCTATATTTTGTTACATCATTATAATACTCCAATCTATGACAACAATAATAATAATAATGACATTCATTAAATCATAACTACGAGCATCATTACCGTCGTCATCAACTTGAACGTATGTACGTTGCACTCATAAAATCATAATATCATTTAATCAAAAATTGAATATGTTTGTATAACTACGGGAATATTAAATAAATTACAACTCAAGTTAATTTGGTCCTGCACACACTTCACTCCACTTCCATCCGCTATCTTGTTATTATTATCAGCGCAGCATTAAACTACAAAATTATACAACAACAATTCAAGATGAAAACTTTTGCCCATTTATGTTTTATGCAAACGCCCTATACAAAAAAAAACCCCAAAATTTGTTACAAACCGTATAATGTATGTCCATTTAGTTGTTTTGTTATAGTTTTGGACAAAATCGGGATAGTATCTATATAGTTTGACATAAATGATATTGACATGAATGAGAGATGGGATGCGGGGGGAGATTGAAATTTATTTTGGGATCTATCTATCGATCGATCGAAATCACTCCCACTGGCTAGTCAATAAATATAAAATTCTGATACGAGACTCTTATGTATTTATGTATGGGATGCTGTGCTGGATGCCATGTTGCCCCCTTTTCCAAATTTTATGATATAATAATGTCGGTTGATTTGTCGGGGGAGACTTTTCTCCCAATATAAATTCTTGTGCTACATTTGTTTATATGCATCTGGATTTCTCATTAAAACTATATAGAGATAAACAAAATACAAAAAAAAGTTAAATTAAAAAATGTCTTATACCCTTAAATTTTATTATTGGTTGCTGGGTGGTAAGATGTGGGATGAAAAATTACATGTGCGTAAGATAAATAATTTTATTGACTTTTTATTACAGTTTTGACAAGATTTAGATTAAAATTGGATATTATTTAACTAAGTTTATTCACCTCTGTACCAAAACGAGGGAACTTGATTAGTGCATCGGCATCGAGTAGTCTAGGGTATAGAGATTGTAAAGAATGGTCACATGATAATGAATTAATCATCAAATTTATATATTGGAACACTCCTCACCCCATATTTAGTTTATTTCTAATCACGCAACAGAAAATCTGTTACATTTCTGTATATTCTGTGTCATCTTCGTCGCTCGTTCGAGAATTTGTACCGACCGATATAAGATAAAATTTTTATTGTAGGGATTGGTAGCAAGTGATATACACGATTTAATTAAATTAAAAAGGATAAAAGATGAAATATTGTTTCGCCGCATTTTCGAGCAACTCTGTATTGTTGCAAGATAATTGGGAAATTATTATTGACTTTGTTGCCGGACCCTTCAAAACGTGCGTGTATAACATCTTAATACATAATTGGATGGGATGCATGGTAATACCGATGTCTTGTTGTGTTGCAAATGTGTATGACACGAATTGTTAACAACTTTGTTAAATTATGGTTTAAGGGGCCCCATCCCTTAACAAAATGACCTCCAAGGGAGAAGTAATTATATGAAGTTGTCGAGCGGGTTGACGTTGTTAGATATAATCTTTATATAATTTAGTATTGAAATCGGTAGCATCTTAGAAATACGAATCTGGAAAGTAGGAATACTAGAAATTCAACTAAAATTAAAATTAAACAGTCAGTACGAAAATACTCATACACTCCGATTTTTGAGAAAAATTTACAAAATATAAGGATTATAGAACTTATTTTGTAGTTTTTTTTATAAGATTAAATTATTTTACAAATTAGCAAATACAAAAATACAAAATTATTTTTCATTAACCATAATAAAAAAAATCAAGAATTTTGTGCAACAAAAATGATCATACACTTAATTGTACGATCTTCGATTTTTTTAAAATTATTTACAAAAATTATGTTTCATAATTATTTTCAAATCGAATGGGTTCTATACCCTATATTTATAACCTTTCATATTGAACGCATGCGTATACAAACTAAAATGAAACGATTGCGAGGCGTTCGGTTGGTGTTATAAAAGAAACCACCAACGAAGAATGCCAAATAATAATTACTATGAAACAAACGTACTGGAAAATCTGTGCGCGAAATTGGAAAATTAATTGGCCGAAGTCATTCTACAGTGGTCCAAATAATATTCAGATTCAACGTCACATAGTCGGTTGAAAACGGGCAGCGAACGGGGCGAAAAGCAACATTTTCCAATCGGAACGAGCGAAAGATTTTGAATTTGGTGACAGAAAATCCAAAAATAAGCGCTCCAAAACTAGCTTCAGAAGTGGAAAAGATAAATAATAAAGAGTACCACCCTTAAAATATTAGAAGGGTTTTGTTGAAGCATGGATATCATGGACGTGTGCCACGCAAGAAGCCATTAATTTCGAATGTTAATTACAAAAAAGAATTTAATTTGCAGAAAAATTAAAAACCAAAGACTTCAACTTCTGGAAGACGGTTGTTTTTACGGATAAAATTAAATTCAATATTTTCGGAGCCGATGGAAGAGGTAAAATTTGGAGAAAACCTACTACAGCGCTGGGTTATGGTATGGGGTTCAATGTCGGCGAGTGGGGTAGGTAAACTTGTTTTTATAAATGGAAATATGGGGTACCTAGGTATTCTAAAGGACAATTCGAAACCATCCAAGGAACAATTGGTGCTCAGACAGATTTTGCAGCAAGACACCGATCTTATGCACACAGCACACGTTGTGAAGTAATGGATTCTGTATGACATCCCAAACGAGTTACAATCGCCACCCCAATCGCCTGACCTGAATCCCATTGAACATTTATGGGATCACCTGGAACGCCAAATTAGAAAATACAGGAGTACCAACAAAAAAACTTTGCAAGAAACAATTATGACAGAATGGAATAAAATTTCACCGGAAATTACCAAGAAGTTAGTAGAATCAATGCCTAGTAGATTAAAAAGATTAAGAAGATTAAAAAAAATCAAGTATCATACTAATAATTGTACATATGATCATTTTCATTGCAAAAAATTTTTGATTTTTTTTTCTGTTTTATTAATGTTTCTGTTTGGTTAATGAATTTTCATATTGTATTTTTTTATTTGTTAATTTGTAAAATAATTTAATCTATCTTATAAATACATACATGTTTGCGAAATAAGCCTAATTTAACGAATGCTATGGTAACACTAATTATTACCATCATCACATTTTCTACTCTCAAACCAAAAAATCACCACAGTTTTACTCCCAGCCCCGAAAATTCTAGCAATTCTCAGATAATCGAAATTTTCGAGGTTGAGAGTAAAAATGTAGGGATTTTCTTATGCGGTTTGATGGGTGAATGTTTAAAGAGCATGCACGATTTTTTATAGAATTTTTCTATGTGTAGGAGTTGAGATATAGTCTTATTGTTTTTGCTATTAATGTGTCGTTTTACCAAATGAGTCATGTATATTTTTATATTTTTGGTGGTGGATAGTGAACGGCCTATCGATAGGTAGGTTAGCGGTGAATTAAATAAGCCATCCCCAACCGCAGCCCTGCTGAGAGGAGAGTCTCAGATAACGGGGGAGTGGTTAACCTCTGTTCAGCAAATTCTGAGTGGATAGGATACCCAGTAGGGAAAGGCGAACTGATGGCGCTATTAAACTACCGACCGGTGAACTACGGTGAACTGAGTATCACGTCTCTCTGTGCTCCCGGGCCTCCAAGTAGTGAGTGGGGAACCCTATAAACGGTAATCCCATGAATGAAGAGGGTCCCATTTGTTTGGGATATCCATATGAATGGGTGAATGAGGAAGTGAATGTGGGAGGAGGGCGAGGGTGCGGGGGGTGGGGTGCTCGGTGAGCCAATGGGCTGGATTAAGGTTTTACGCGACCCGTACTGATGATCGGCTAGACTGTGGGCCCATTTAACAAAGCCCAGCCGTGAACGGAGCCCTCTGGATACCTGGTGACATCCAGTTGTATTAAGCCTTGCTTGCGTACACGGATCTCTGTGCAGGTTGACCTATATTTCTCCGATACTCGTGGGAGAAACATGGAAAAAAAGAAGACAAAATTAAAAACCGGAAGAAGGTAGCAACTCTAACCGTGAAGGTGGGGCTATATCATCAGGGGCAAGGTTAAGTGACACTTTGGCATCGAAGCCAGGTGAAAGCGGAACCGCTAAAAGAAATAAGGGGAATTGAGGGAGATCCCTCCGGCGAAGCGTCGATACAGGAAGAGACGGTCGGCGTTCAAAGTTTTAGAAAAACTGGCTGCGACCCCTGAGGGGCAGATTACAGTAGAACAATGAGGATCTGTGGCATGGGATAAAAAACTGTCGGCTGTGATAGCTCGGAAATGGCCCTTGTGTCTAAAAGACAGAGGTCCCAGGAAGAGCTAGAAAAAACGGACGACAGTAAGCGAGCCAAGGTGCAAGCATACAAGACGTCGGGTGCTCCTAGGGATCAAGAACTGAAGCTATTCAGTGAGATCCTAAAGGAGCACGTGTTGGTGCTAGCCCTCATTAACAGAAGTCAGGAAGATGGGAGCATCACGTCAGAGAAGTGAAGAGTAATGTTTAATGCACTAAACTCTATTTTTCTGCGGATCCTGAGAGAAAATCCGGGATCCCCCTGTTTTGCAGAGATGCAGGATGATACCAGGGGCGCGTGAAATTGATTGCATGGTCGAATCAGAGATCGGTCGACCTTTACAAAAGAGCAGTGACCGAAATAGGCGAGGTGTGGCAAGGCGCGAGGCTTGAGGTAGTCTGCAGGGAGGAAATCCCGCGTAAGCCGAGGGCACGTGTTGGCAATCGCTTGAGGCTTTAGGTTGGCAATCATGCTGATCAATAAAGAATCCCTGGCTTCCCTTGCAAAATTAAAGGGAGTGATCAACTTTGGGTTCGGGTCGATCACCCTTCAAATATATAAAAAGGACGAGGCCGAAGCAACTGCGAAAGACCAGCCTGAGGGTGACGGCGAACCGACCCAGCAGGAGGCGGTCAAGCGGGCTGAGGACGGCCAGCAGAGTGATGCTTCGAACGTGGGGAACATAGTTAGGTGAGGTAGCCTCCTCTCTCTGGAGCCTGATGGGGACATCTTGTCAGGCTCTCCACGAGAGGAAGATAGCGTCTGGAACAACGAGACAGATGGCACTATCCCGATGCAGGGAGTGTAGGAAGAGGTGAGTAAGGTCGACTACAATGATTAGCATTGTACACATAAACGTATCTCGGCAGATCTCGTGCTTAGACTGACTAAGTCAGATGAGGACTTAGTGTTAATTCAAGAACCTTGGATTAACAATAACAGAATCTGTGGCCTCAGAATGAAAGGGTATAAATTACTATACTCAAGCAACTCTGAGAAGATCAGATCGTGTATTTTAGCGAAATATAATTTGAATATTTTTCTTCTTTCATAGTTTAGTAGCGGAGACGTTACAGCGGTGAGCGCTGAGGTTGGCTGTGAAAAACTATGGATAGCCTCAGCCTATATGGATCGCGGGAAGGAGGTTCCACCTGATAACCTGGGGGAACTGATCCGGGAACCTGGGGGGAACTGATCACACAATATGGGGAAGCACAGACATCAACGAGAGGGATGAGTTATTTTTTGATTATTTATTAAATACTCGTACTAACCTTTTAGTTTGCAATATTGGACGAGAACCAACATTTATTGTTAAAAATCGACAGAAGGTTTTAGATGTCACCTTTGTGTCAGAAACGATCGTTCATATGATCAGAGGGTGGAGAGTGGCGAAAGAGTGTGTGTAGGAGAGCTTTTAATAAAGCTAAGAACACAAGGGAGGTTCGGGATTAGGACTCCTATAAGGAGGACCTCAGAAAGTACAAAAAAGAGTTGAGGAAGGCACAAAGGGGGTCTTGGAGACTCTTCTGTTGTAGGATGGAGGTCTCTGAGATTTCTCGCCTTAGGAAAATTCTAGCTACTAACCCAACCAGTCCTAGTTATTTAATTAGACCAGACAGGTCATGGACAGCTTCAAGTGCGGAATCGCTTGAGCTGCTCATCGAGACCTATTTTTCGGGAAGCTTTGAAGGCTCGACAGAGCCTGGAGCCCATCGAGTAACACCTTCAATAGAGATGGAGGGCATCGTGTGGATAAGGAGCGAATCTGTTGGGCGCTGAACGGGTTTAAGCCTTATAAATCGGCGGGCCCGGATCGGATTATACCAGCAGAGATCCTGAGGAGCTCAGCAGTCATTCTCCGGAAATCGGGAAAAAGCTCCCATGCCTATCCAAAGGATCTGAGACCTATAACTCTATCATCCTTTCTTTTGAAAACCTTGGAAAGGTTGTTAGATATAGGTATTCGATCAAAAATTGAGCCCAGGAGTTGGGCAATGTCGCAGCATGCGTACTATAACGGGAAGTCAGTAGACACAGTTCTGCACGATCTGGTACGCATGATTGAAAAGTCAATTTACTCGCAAGAGTTCTGTATGGTAGCATTTCTCGACATGGAGGGTGCCTTTAATAATGTTAAAACGGAGGCGATCATGGAAGGATTGTTATTTTTGAACGTGGACTACCCCATATGTAGGTTGATAAATCATATGCTGGTAAGCAGGATTATTATCTCGAAACTAGGGGTGGCCATCATTAGAAGGCGGGTGGTTAGAGGAACCCCGCAAGGAGGTGTAATGTCCCCTTTTCTTTGGAGTGTTGTGATGAATGAATTGCTCTTGGAACTGGAGGGAGAGGGGATAGGGGTTGTAGCGTATGCGGATGATGTAGCGATAGCTGTCTCAGGCAAATATCTGGATACGATTAGGGATGTTATGCAGAATGCACTCCTAATCGTTACAAAATGAGCCAGCAAATGTGGATTAGGGATTAACCCCTCCAAGACAGAGCTGGTACTATTTACTAAGAAATATAAAATTCCGGTAGTTAGTCCTCCTACCGTGAACGGCATTAGACTGGCTTTTGCTGACTGAGCGAGATTTCTGGGCATAATCTTGGACAGTAAGCTAAGCTGGAAGCCTAACATTGTAGAAACGGTGAATAAGGCTATTGTAGCCATTTACTCGTGTAAGAACGCCATAGGGAAGAGATGGGGTCTAAAACCAGAGCTGGTACACTGGCTCTATACCGCTGTGGTAAGACCTGTGCTGATGTACGGGTTGGGTGTGTGGTGGCTAGCTCTGGAGAAGGTAACATATAGGAAGATGATGGAGAAGGTGCAAAGAATGGCCTGCATGATTACAAGCGGGGCGCTTAGGTCAACACCTACAAGCGCTTTAGAGGTTATGTTCCACCTTATTCCAATTGAATTTTTTGGTAAGCAGATGGCAGCCAATGTGGCTACGAGACTCTCGGCTGTCTCTCAGTGGAAGTGTCTTCAAGCAGTACTCTCGACGATAGTTAGATCGCTAAGGGAAGAACTGGCGAATCTAGATTATATTAAATCTACGTTGTGCTTTGATAAAGTTTTCCGGACCATCTGTCCTTCGAGAGAATCCTGGAGGAACGGATCAATACTGGAAAACGAGGCACGAGTGGCGATAGGCGAAGTCGGGACATGGTTGAAGCATAACGTGGTATCCGTTAGGGATATCGCGATTTATGTGGACAGTCAGGCGGCGGTCAGGTCACTAGAGGCGGTTTTTCTGAAGTCACAGGTGGTACTGGATTGCCGATCATCTCTTAATGAGATGAGCGAGTATTTCAGTATCCAGATAATCTGGGTCCCTGGTCACTCGGACATCACGGGAAACTGCAAGGCGGACGAACTAGCTAGGTACGGTACGACTCTCCAGATGCAACCGGAAAGGGCAGGTCTGGGGAGGCCTATAACAGCGCTTAGTAAAAAGGCAATCGCCTTGACAAACGAGAGGTGGACCAACACCCTCACGTGCAGGGTAGCAAAACAGGTTTGGCCAAAACTGGACCTGCGGCGCTCCAAAGCATTAGTATCCCTGGGAAAACGATAGATAGGATTGGTCATAGGGATACTGACAGGACACTGCCTTTTTGGGGAACATGCGAGAAGGCTGGGTCTACAGATGAATGACTTTTGTAGAAGTCGTTTAGAGGAAGAGGAGGAAGAGACGTTAGATCACTTCCTATGCTCGTGTCCGGCACTATCATACAGAAGGCCTAAGTGTTTAAGTGTGTACGGTATGGACAGCCTTTCGGAACTCGCGGGCTGTGGAATGCGAGATATTTTACGCTACATAAGTAGCTCTGGATGGTTTCAGCAGGAGTAAAAGGGAGATAGGATCCTGTGGCATCACAATGGGCCACTATTGGCCTAAGTGTGCGATAGCAGCCATTCTAACCTAACCTAACCTAACCTACACATCATCTACATTACATTCATATACACTCGAAAATCCTTAACCGGATGCTTAAAATCAGAAAACCGGAAATAAAATTAATATAAAAAGGTCTTAATCATAGAAGCTATTATTTTTGGTTGGATTCTAGATAGTACGGCTTAGACTCTGAAATGTTATAGTATCATCAAGTTTTAGCATAATTATAATATTGACGGAAACGTTAAAAATATGAGGAAATCCATAAGCGAACCCGTTCAAGAATATCGACTTATGAGAGAATGTTTGGTTTCATTTTAATACGAATAGAAGCCTCGATGGGAAGTTGGCTGTAAACTGCCATTTTCAATTGGATTTTACAAAGCGACTGCAATTTGGGTAGGGTCCTAATTGTGCAAAAGTTTCTACGGGATCCGGTTACAAAACGCGCATGAAAAGGAAAGTCTCTTTTATTAAGCAAATATTAGTGAGAGTCGAGCAAGTTGTACTATGAACTGATTTGAAAATTGTTTTCTGCGGCGGTAGTTTTGGCGTTAAACTTTCTGGGAAAATCATGTTGGTACTTGTGTCAGCTCCGTATCTTGCAGTTTCTGCAAGTGTTTATTTTACCTCATCGTGGTGAATACCGGACAGCTAACTTAATACGGTATTTGTGGTGTAATAGGTTAAAATACGACGCGAACAGGGCCAGGTGTCAATCGTGCCATGCTTATAACTGACCACTCTGGGACCCATTATAAAAAACTAAGTCCCTACAATGTATGCGGATACCAGGCACTCTCCGGATCACACAGTCTTACCTGTGTACTACGCATTTCTGCACACAGAGACATTTATTTCTCCGGTATCCGTGGGAAAAAACATGGATGGAACTAATAATTCAAGAAAAAACGAGTCCGGGGCTATAAAAAACCCGGAAACTAATGCTGAGAGATTTTGGCCTTTAGGCCTGGTCGCCAAGGCATAGGTAACCAACGCAAGCACGAGCAATGCTGATTCCTCGAATACAATCTTATAAGACATGAAGACTCTAGCTAAGCGCAATAATATTCCGTTGGCAGAGAAAGCAAGCAGGGACACGGAAACGCTCTCATGGGGAAAAAAGAATATTGAAATGAAGCAGGAGAGTTCGTCTTTCTACTGAAAAGGTAGAGATTGGAGGAGGAAATACAGAAGAACGCAACAGGGTCTAGGTTGCAAGAAACTGTAACTAGGTCTTTCAATGAGGTGTTAAAATAGCAGCTAGTGATGGTTATTATTAACAGCGCACACAAAGATCCATCTTTCCATCCATCCAAGATCCATCCAAATATACTATATATCATATATATCACATAGCAATTGGAGAAAGGTGGAGAAGTCCTTAGCTGCCACTTTCATAAAAATTATGAGGGAAATCCCAGGACCCTTGCTGGGACGGAGAGTGGTATTGAAATCGTATCAAGTTGACATTTTGTACCGACTTAGGGCCATTTACTCTGTATAAAAAGGCTGTAGAAAGCCTAGAATAAAGCTGACATGGTACTAGACTAGAAGTAGTCGCTAGAGGATATTCCTTGCAGGCTTAGAGCGAAAGTTGGATGACTGGAGAGTAGCCAAGTTGGAAGAACCAAATAGAGTCACTAGCTGGATGAATTCTGACAACCTGAATATCATGGTCAGGTTCTGACCGGGTATTTGGACTTTGGTCTGCTAAATATAAATTTCAAAATTCGTTCCTGCATTTTTGCTAACAATAACCTGAATGTCTTTCTGCGTTATCAAATTACAGTAATTCATATGTTGTCACAACAAGCACTTGGACGGATGGTCCGAATTTCTCACTAAAACCAGCTTACCTTCCACGTTAAGGGAAGGTTATCTCATTCGTCATTTTAGGAAGCTCATTAAATGAGGCTCAAATTGGAGTCATCCTAGGAAATGATGCAAATTGACGTCACACAATTTAGGGGAAGCATTGATACGAATACATAACATGAGTTACTCCTGGGTTTTATTCTTAGAACTCGTACGGATATGCAATATTACCTATAAGTTAAGCCTCTTCCCTACTGAACATTTTGGAAAGACTGAAGCCTACATTAGCAGTTCAATTAAGCCAAATAGTCTACAGCAGGGGGAAATCTGTGGAAACTGCGCTCGACTTTATTATTGCTCAACATCCTAACGTCGAACTTTCGTTAAATTTGGCGGTTACTATGCATGGCGAAACAAAAGATGTTTTTAAGAATTTGAAAATTCGCCTCGAATTTCAAATGAACAAGTCCATCTACCGAGATGTTGCATAATTTTGTTCAATTTGTGTAAAACTGAAAATATATGGAATACATAGTAAGCACCCTGGAAAATATTCCTTAGTGTGTTAATTAGTCAATATCTCAAGTAAATATTAACGGAAGACCGAAACTTTTAACACTCGGATTAATATTTGACCAATTTGTGTGTATTACTTCGATCTCGAATCTTGATGCTGAAGTATTTAAACTAATTTGTGTTTGGAGCAAAATAATATGAGTATATTGAGCTTACTTGGAAAAGTATTGGAATTAATAACGACATTAATCATCAAGATAGATACAATAAATGGAATAATCACGAACAGCGATGTACAAGTATGTACGCGTGAGCAATTTGAGACGCAGATTAGTTGTAATTTAACCAGTGAACAGTGCAAGTCAAGAAGTAAGAGAGAAGTTGATGCACGAGGCAAGAAACGCGAGAAATTGAGACAGTTAGGCGGTGAGTGAGACAAAGAGAGAAAACACTTGTCTAATTTAATGAGACCGGAAAACTAAGTAACACCACTTGTGAGATGCGTATGCTGGTGGAAGGGAGAAAATGCCCCAAGACCGTTAAAATTACAAAACTAGTGGCACAGTGTGAATGTAACATACACCGGATACCGGAGCATCGAAATCGGTGTTTATTCCTGATATGGTAGATCAAGAGCAGATTGATGCTGCTGTCCGTTATAACTTGCTAATAGCAACAAGTGAATCTGTGATTGCCAAAGGAGAGTGTACCCTTCCAGTAATGTTAGGCGGAATACGGTTCAAACATCGGTTTATCGTAGCTGTAATAAATGATGAATGTGCCATCGGACTGGATGTAATGAAGAATTACCAGATGGTCGTAGATTTGGATAACCAGGTGTGGCGCAACGTGCAGGTCCCCCTTCAAATAAAATTAAGTGAACAAAATTCATTGCGAGTTATATTCAAAACTAGGGGCGAGCTATACAAATAGGATTGCGATATCAAAAATACCTGGTGTTTGTGTGCGAAAACATTGGTAAAATTACAGCAGGCAGTACCAGTATTTTGAGCGTGAGCTCATTAACAACTATAATCAGGAAAGGGAGCTCATTAACAACTATAATCAGGAACTAATATTGAGCAGCATATAATCGACACAGACGATACTCCAATCCTAAGTACCCGCTCGCCGATGATTACCGCTCGCAAAGCAACAGGAGACAACCGAATTAACTAAACAAATGGTATTTTACTTGAGTAATAGAGCGGTTTAGCAACCCATGGAGTTTGTTAGTAGTATTTGTCCAGAAAAATGACAGTTATCCGTTACCGCGCATTGACGACGCCTTGGACACGCTGTCACGGATCAAGATTTTTAGAGTAATGAATCTGAAAAGTGGATATTTGTAACTAGAAATATTTATTCTGAGAAAATGGCAAGTTCAGCAGGAAACGGTCTTTGCCAATTTGTGGTTATGCCGTTTAATTCAAACGGCGGAATGCACCTGCTACATTTGAGAGGTTAATGAAGCAATTTCTAAAAGGCCTAAATTGGAAAACATGTCTGGTTTATTTGGATGACATCATTGTACTAGATTAGGGAATCCTAGTCGGTTCTACCCGACTTCGTGTAGTTAGGCAATTATTCACCCCCAGAGACACCCGAAACCATCGGGCATCGCTGCAAACAACCGAAACCGACAACCCTCCTATGCATCTCAACGAAAATGGAAAAAACCTAAACGTACATATCCCATACATTGGAGGGAATCCAATTACCCGACTAGGGAATCCAATTATCCCGACTAGGGAATTTCGGGTACCCGACTTTCAGTTCCGTTTTTTTACCATTACCCCACCGGTTTCTACAAACATACGTTTCTATTTTTTTTCATTTTCGTTGAGATGCATAGGAGGGTTGTCGGTTTCGGTTGTTTGCAGCATTTCCCGAAGGTTTCGGGTATCTCTGGGGGGTAAATAATTGCCCAACTACACGAAGTCGGGTAGAACCGACTTGGATTCCCTATACTAGACCACAAATTTGATGAACATGTCAACAATCTTAAACAAGTACTATACGCGATATTGTTTCAAACAATAATGAGCCAGCGGATCCAAAAAGAGGATTCACCTGCACCAAAGGATATTAGCAAAATGGATTATGTTCCTACTACCGAATATTTGTGTAAAACTTCGCAGACATCGCATGAAATCTTCGTTGCCCTACCGAAAAAAAGTGAACCGTTTGAGTGGACATATAACATCAAAAATCATTCGAACAATTAAAGAAGAATTTATGTAGCGTTTCTATTTTGGCGTATCCGCAGCCCGGTGGGATATATATTTTGGATGCGGATGCTAGCAGCACGAAGATAGGTACAGAGTAATCACAGAAGCAAGAGGGCAAAGAGCGAGGTATCGCATATTATAGTCGACCCTTCTCTAAAGCAGAGAACAACTATTGCGTAACACGCAGAGAACTGTTGGCTGTGGTGGACTGTGATAAACATTTCCACAAATATCTGTATGAGCAACAGTTTGCCCTTCGAACAGATCATGCGACACTCAAATAGGTGGATCGAACGACTACAACCCTATACTTTCAAGTTGCGCCACAATGCGGATGGATTATCCAGAAGGCCATGTGCAATCAAGTGTAAGCAATCTGTAAGACAGGAAGTAAAGAATTGTTACACAATTATTGCACGAATCCAGTTTGAACCAGAACTTGGTTGAGATAAATAACATTTATTCAACCCTCAAGACCAGGGGCTCATGAATATTTGGGCCAGTAAGCAAGCGACTGGTACAAGGTAGAAAACCGCATTGACATGAAATAGCATCTCAAGGCGATACAGTTAAAAGCTATTAGGCGCAGTTGTACTCGCTGAGCATATAGATGATGGAGTACCAGTAGGAATCTGCGAATCGGTTAGCGGCGACAAAAATAAACAGCAAATTATGCTACGGTTCAATCGGATACTAAAAGTTCTACAATAAATTATTCGGGGACCGCAAACTCGAGCAAAAGGTAAAATACAGCAATACAATGTTGAAGCTCCGTTTGAACGAATAGCAATGGATATCGTCGGCCCATTTCCAAGTGGGTGGAAGCCTATCCGATTATAAATCAGGAAACCCGGATAATAATCGACCCTTTTGTGAACAATTGAATTTGAAGATTCGGAGTACGGCAAGTACTCTTGTCGGATCAAGGAAGAAATTTCGAGTCGTCCGTGTTTCAAGAACTGTGCAAAATTCTTAACATAAAGAAGATTTGTACCTCACCATTAATTCACAGTCAGATGGAATGGTAGAGAGGTTAAGTCGGACACTGGAAAAAAATCTGCGGAAAGAAGTCAGTGTCTGATCATGTTAGGGTATCGCAGTGCAGTACATGACACGACAGCAAATTCACCTGTCATGGTGTTGTTTTGCGGAAAAACCCCGTCTACCATGCGTTGTTTAGTTTGAGTTAAAAAAACCTAATCAGTCGCACAGCATGAATACATAGCCAAACTAAGTCGGAGAATGAACAGGATTCATACTGAAGTAAAAAAGCAATATCGCAAAGGCCAGCGATAGAATGAAAACTAAATATGACATTATAACGGAGGAAGATTTGGTTTGGATATACCCAAAAGAAGAAAAGGGATTTCACCGAAACTACAACAACGTTGGGAAGGGCCTTATAAAATCAACAAACGGATCATTAACGGGTAACATTTAAAAGTGAACCGTACGAAAAGTAAAAGAGAACAGTAAAAGTGAAATTAATGAATTATGATAAATAGTGAAATAGTGAATTGTTTAAAAAGTTATAAGTGTTGTTGGACATAAAATTACTCAAAAGCAGTGTTTTATTTGCAAAATCCAATATGAATCCGAATTGAACGCCTGAAATTTATAACAATATATTATGTTGGTATCTGATATGTAAAATTTGTTGTTATCTCTTCTTGTGAAAAAATAAAAAAATAAAATGAACATTATTTTTGTGTAACTTAACCCCTTTAAATAATTCAATAAGTCATACCCATCTTAATTATTCAATTAGTAGATAAAATTCACTTCCAGAAAGGAAGATACAAAATAATACCCATAACAACCATCCTGTCTCGATGAAGTATCAAACATTCAATTAAAATAATCTTATTTCTTCGAACCATTAAATTTTCCAATCAATTTAAAGCAGCCAAAAAAAACACTTAACAATTATTTTGTGTGAGCACGAATACCTATATACATATGTATGTGTGAAATACGATAGAAAAGTAAAAACTCATCATCACTTTTCGTCTTTCGTGGCCTCGTAATTGATTTTCCATGTCTATTTAATATGTTCAGTCATATCATAATAATGAAAAACCATTCATACCGGAGCGATAGTTTTTATCTAAAAGAACGATAAAAATAATGAAAAACCACATACCGTATGTGTCAATTTGGACACTGTGCTGTAGAAATTCTGTGTTTGCATACGATGCTGTACACATATAAGTTCCTTTCATATTTTCCGTCAGCGATGTTATAATCAGGGCTAATTTATCACCAGGTAGATTTTCCGTGAACATGGGTGGCGTAACTCCGGTACTGAAAAAAAATTATTGGTATACAAAAAAATTATTACAGTTTATTGCATTTTCTTAATTTTTCTATATTATGTTAATTAAATCAAAATGAAATTATAATTATTATTAGTCGTGTATACATAATTAAATAACATAAATATATTTGTGTAACTGTCATATACTCGTATATTTGATTAATTTGATCAAGAAAATACATATAAAATCATAACTCATAAAAAAACAACTAAATTAATTACTTTGGTTTAATGAAAATGTAATATTATTTTGTAGGCATGAAATATTGAAATTAATGATTTTCGTGTTTGTTATTTGCACATGGTTTCCAGGGTTGCTGCTATGAATTCTAGAAAATGCATTAGTACGAGTATACTGTGTAGCTGTTATACTATATAGAGGGGTTTAGTGTGATTTTGATCTTGGAATACTATTATTAGAAGCGTTTCAAATAAAAGTGTCGTCATCGCGGAAATAAAGATTAAATATGTTAATATATTACGGTAATTTCTAAACAACACGTCGTTATACGATATTTTTAAATGTAATATTTTTTGCATCATAATTTTTAAATACAAAATAAAACATACAGTATGATACTAAAAGTTTATAATGTTATGTTTTGTGGGGCCACGGTCTATATGAGATGTATATGCGATAAGGCACAAGCCGAATAATTTTAAAGTATTCTTAAAATTTAACGTAAGTAAGCGAGGTTAAAAAAATTTCAGGGTTATCTAAAGATTAAAATAAACACCTTAAGACGCGATTTATGTAAAATATTCATAAATTATTTACAAATTGACATCCAAAGAGCGTAAAGACTCGTTGCTAGTGTTCTTCGGCCGAGTTGTAAATTTATTGACGTCGACAAAATAATTAGAAAATATAAACCTAATTGTGTTTCAGGTCGAATTTTCATATATTTTTATAAATACGCAGCAATGCCTAAGGGTAAAAGATTATCTGAAGCGAAGCAACTGGCCATGAAATTTCCAACGAATTTCCAAGTCCCAACGAAAGTTCGGAGCAAACTCTCAGCTCGTCAGAAAGTCCAAAGTCGTGAAGAAGCTACACGAAACTATCATCGCTCTCTCGACTATCATGCAGGTAAATAAAGGGAAAATTGGATCTTTCCAATCTTTCCATCAAATCCCATTTTTAACAACGTTAGGTTGAAGCGAAATTTTGGAGGTGAAAGTATTATGGAGCATTATCTTTTCAAGGGATGCTTCTCTCTGCAATATTACGATTTGAAAGACCTCTAAGTATAATATGTATATGGAACTCTTGAAGACATTTTATTAAATTACCTGGGCAAGACAATGGATTCCTTTGATTTGTTGACTTATAGATGGCTAGCTAATGTGTAAGAATCACAACAATCAGTTTCGAACAGATGAGACTAATGATTTGAAAAAATCAGTCTTCTAATCAGGTCGCGACGACTGATGTTGTATTAATACATTGAAATATTGTCTATATATATAGAACAATACCATGTAGTTGTACTACTAGCGAATTACTGCGTAGCGTACGAAATTTGATTCTTTCACATTTCCATCTATATTCTATTTTAACTATTAACTTTTCGAATTCACGAATTGTTTATATTTTTACTTTGTTTTTTTTTTCAATTGTAAAGGTGTATTATGACTATTCCGTATATTGGTCTATTTCATCACTCTCGAATTAAATACACAATCGTAGGAAATTCTTCCATTTAGCGTCACAATCTGTGTGACAACAATTATGATAATCGACACCTACTTATACACAATCAACTTCCCAACCACCCCATACTTTTACTTTCCTTTAACGCTGGAATGCGGATAAATTTGAGTTGGAAGTTTTCTATTATTTATTTACCTAATAACGAAACAATTTTGCATCGATTTACTCAGTCTGAATTTTTCCATTAATAGTCGAAGCAATGAAGCACTAAAGCGGCCAAAAGTTCGAAATTTTTGAGAGCAAGAAGGATCGAAATGCGGTTTTTTGCATTCGCTTCCAAAAATTATTTGTAAAAATCGCCCCTATTTTTTTTTTGAACAAACCGGAAATTGCATTGCTGCAGCCAAAAATGCATTCAAAAAATACATGTTCTGAGACGGCTATTGGAAGATTAGAGAACTTTGTAAATAAGAGTCAGAACTAGCCCCACTCGGGTCCACGGGGGTTTTCGAGGTCGCTGATCACGATTTTGATGTTCAAATTGACCCACAGCCGACCTGTCATCTCCGTGAGACTTTCCCGAAAATCACGCGGGGATGGAGAGAAACTCGGCGCCCGGAGGTTTTTTGGGTCATTGAACCCAAATATGGAATCGGCAAGAACCTCCCGGACACCTGGTGTGCCCGAACCTGGAATCGGACGTCATCCCCGAGAATTTTCCTGACAATATCGGCAAAAACAACCCGAAAATCATAGTGGGGGCGTTTTTGGGGCGCTGAATCCAAATTTAATGTCGAAAACGACCCCCTGAACACCTGGTGCATTGGCACCTTTGTCTTGACATCGATGTCATTCCCATGAATGTCCACCAAACATGATGTTTTAGAGACGGACATCAATACTGCAATATGTGGGTGGAATTGTTGATTCTATTTAAATTATGTGAGGAGGGAAGAAATAGAAAGTCAATATGTATGTAGGTTAGATACGTAACTACATATCAAATTCTTAATCAAGTGACACATCGCTGTCTGCTCATTTTCTTCGTCATCGACTGATGTATTCATAAATAAAACATCTTCCTCATCTAAGGCCTCTCTCTCTGCCGCAATAACGTTTTCAACTGAATATCTTTTAGTATTGGTGCAAGTTGAGCCTTCACAAATTTTCAACCGCCGGGCTTCAGAAACTGATTGATTTATCGCAGTGTATAGTGTACTGTATTCACTTGGATAAGCATGTATGAAAGGCAGAAAATTTATTACTGACAGTTCGTACTGGGAATTTCATATCAAGTCTTTCATGAATCCATTCCACCTTTTCTCGAAAGTGGGCCTAACATACTTGTTAAACATTCAAAGCAATTAATTTTTGAAGAGTCTGTAAGTTAATTCTTTCCTAAATTAGGTATGGATAAACGTCAAAATTGCTATAATGCGGAATAATTTTTTTCCCAAAATTTTTTTATCCTAAACGCCAGAATACACTTTTGGGGAAAAAGGAGTAAAACTGCTATAAAATTTCCAATCCCCGGGAATTACCAGAATAGGACCACAGGCGAGAGTTACACATCAATGAATGTGTGAAATTATGAGACGATTTTCGGTTAGTATTTTGCGATTGTGTTAGGAAAACCCTCGAAGACGACGTTCAAGCACAGGTTCCGGTGCACTAGGAGTTCGGAGGATCGTTTTCGACATGAAATTTGAATTAAGCGCTCCAAAAAACGCCCCCACAATGATTTTCGGATTGTTTTTGCCGATATTGTCAGGAAAATTCTCGGGGATGACGTCCGCTTCCAGGTTCGGGCGCACCAGGTGTCCAGGCAGTTCTCGCCGATGCCATATTTAGATTCAGCGAGCCCAAAAACCCCCGGGCGCCGAGTTTCTCTCCTTCCCCGCGTGATTTTCGGGAGAGTCCCACGGAGATGACTTGCGTTCAAATTGCGTTCAAATTGCCTGACTTGCGTTTTCAAAACAATGACAAAACAATTTTTTTAGTACATGAATCCCCCTTTCCAACGAGTATAAGTATTGTCTACTGCGGCAAATACATCATGATATATGTATATGCTACTAAAACAATCTAGCGAGAAATAGTGGATTTATTTTTCCCAAAATATTATTTTGCTTCGATTATTAACTCAATTTATATGATTCTAAGTGTAGCATGAATCATTCGCCTCATTTTACAGACAATTATCCGTGGAACGAATCTATACCGTGCCTATCGAGGAATGAGTGCGTATTAAAATATTACTTTTATACGCTAATTTCTAGCAATAAATCTCGAAAACTATGTCACCCAATCAACTAATTTGCGGTTATTATGCATCAGGCATTCATAGATGTCACCTGTATCCACAAATTTTAAATATTAGGCACAACACATTTTGAGTCACCTGGTTGAAATTGATTTCACTATCTTGGATAGTTTATTTGAAAAAGTAAAAACAAATTTGATGTCAGACACCCGACATAGACGAGCCTTTTTCCAAGTCACTTATTTATTATTTGCCATCATTTTAAATTAATCGACCATCGCACCAAGTGATCCGGCTTAACATGAGGAAGGTAACATCGCCTTGCTAATTACAAAAAGAAACCTCAAATACAAATTTGAAAACGCAGTCTAATTGTGTTTTGGGTAGAATTTATTTCAATTTTAAAATTAGCATAGACTCAATCGATCTAAACTATTTGTCAAATTCAATGTTTTGACAATTTTGATCTGGAAGTCACATTTTGGTCACATCTGCAAGTCATTTTTTATGACATTTCTCTTATCTCCTTGTTTAAAGTAAACTAATCCTTGGTAGTTTTAAGGTTTTATTTTTGGTCCTAAACTTGACATAATGAAACTCAGCTTTAAATTGGGAATTTTTACAAATGTAAGGCTGGCGTAGTTTATCGGAAACAAGGCATGGGTTGCAAAAAAATTTCATAGAAGGTCGAGAATAGGCGGACGAAGTCGAAACTGCCATGTATAGCTATGAAAACTCCTCTGCCACTCGAATCCGACTTAGGATCATAAGACCCATCTTTCTGAAAACAAAAAAGTCGGATGTAAAATAATCATTGTTATTGCATGAAACCTGTGTTTAAATTAGTTTCCGTAAGTGTAAACACATCAAATGGAAGTATTTGAGATTATAAGAATAATTCGCGGGACTTGGAGTCTAAGTAGTTCTCTAAACTAAGTACGTAGCTAAAAATAGCGAGGGAAGCAGCCAACCAGGGTATCAAGTCTTAAAGGTTATCTTCGTCGTATGTACCTCAAAGTAATTGATGCTGCAAATGAAACAGACATAAAATAAGGAGTGAATCCATCACTTTACACGGTCAATCTGTAATAAATGAATTATTCAAAAGCAGCAAGTTTTTATAATTTATAATTATTGAGATGTTAATTTATAATTATTGAAATTTTTCTTCTTCCACCTACGGCGAAATGACAAAACACGATTCTAATGCGGAATCTCAAAATCTGGTCTGATGGAGACCCGCACGCAACACACCATTAACTAATTCGTCTATACCGTTCAATTTGTCAGTAGTGCGAAAAAAATCAGAACGCACACGTGACCGATTAGAGACAGGGAGGCGCACCATAAATGTAATAATGACCAGGAATAAGTACTGAAGATTTTGCATCACTAGAACTTATCAAAAAATCAAATGCAGTCCATTGTTGCCTCATCACTAAAATTAAAAATTATATTATAGCTGGATGAACCCTTAAATTAAACGCTACAAAAACGATGAGCTGGAAAGGAGGCAAAGTTTTACCAAGCAACCCGATTCAGACAAACCTGGCTGATGATCCATCGGCTATTGGAAATAAGCCCGTTTTATAACGAAATGGCCTCAAATGTTGTGATGGCTGAGGCATAATAGGAAGAAGTCAATAACTATGAAAATGTATCGCGTTAGCGTATATTGCAATGGAGTGCTGCATTTTTTAAGGTATTGAAAGGCTTGATATATGATTTTACGAACAGTGAAGGACCATAAATAGACGGATTAACAAATTCCATGATTTGCCAGAAACGTCAGTTGTTTTGATGTACTTCTTGTCAGGGTTTAAATCGACCTAATATGATAAGTATGTTATTAACCGTATTGAACTTTCAAAAATATCTCAATCAACAGGAAACATGTAAAAGCAGCAGATTGAAATAAGAAAGGGCGACACAGAAGAATTATCAAGTATTGCGAAATGTAAATTATAATTTGAAGCAGTTGTGAAAGAAGTTCCAAGAGTTGGGTAAGCGTTGTGTACCTTACTTTGCTGTTCGCATAATTAACAACGATTTGAGAATTGGAATGAAGTTTGGTAATATGTGCAAACCAACGATTCTATTCCAATTAGTAATTGCATTCTGTTGTTTCTTCAATAAACTGCATGAGCTTGAGCCAGAGCAGAGAAGATAGTTGACAAGCATTCATAAATCTATAGTTAGGAACCGAAAGCCAGCTACTGCGAATGCAGGACATCTGCAAACAAAGTGAATACAGTCAGTTATCAATTATCATCCTCTTCAAGGTAGTCGTCACACAAGGAATCTTGAACAAACCGCATTCGTTGTAAAAGGGGTCTGGTAAGAAAAGCGGCTAGAACTCTTACCTGAAGAGCAAACTTGCTTTGTTCACCTCGTAAAAGGTTCAGAAATAAAGTGTTCTCCCTTTCGTTCAGATAGAGGAGTCAAGCGAATTACTCTTAGCTTTTGCATTTAGTTCTAAATAGCTTTTATCGATTTTCCAATGTGTAAGATGCAGCCGGCTCAGGCTCAGACCCAATGAATGCCAAATTTAAACAGCGTTAGCTAAAGCACGAGCTATTATATTTCTCTCAATACCACAATGATTCAGAACCTAAAGGCTATCCGACCAGCAGAACTTCACATCTCATCAAGCCTGCAAGAATAATTTTTAGCCAGTTTATTTATGTAAGTTATCAAGTCTGGGAATTTCAGAAAAACTGTTGATTGGTTCGCGGAAGTTTATTGAAGAGATCCAAAAAAAATTGATATTGTTTTTTCCAGTAAGAAAATCTTGTGCTTACCACAGAGTTGTCTGAAAAGTTTTTAACCTCAACATGAAGATGGCAGCACTCGTCAACAGAACATGGGAAGGGGAGGGGGGTTCTAAGGAGTCAATGTGAGTGTTCTTGTGAAAATCGAAAAAATCGAGCATCGAGCTATCGTTAATATTTATTTTTGAAAGGCAATACGCCTACGAAATTTAAAGACGAGTTGTACATTGTGTACAGGGACTCTGCCCCATCATTTACCAGCGAAAATACACGAATTACGATTTGAACTGTTTGACTACTCTCCTTACTTACCAAATCTAACCCCAAGCGACTTTTTTTGTCCTCTGTTGAGCTTGAAGAGCAGAGATTTTTATCGAATGGAGAGGCCATCATCTTCTAAACAACAGAGAAAGACGCCGAGTACTATTTGGAAAGGTTGCAGAGATGGGAGCATCGCTGGGAGAAATGTATTGGCTTATAACGAGACTATGTAGAGAAATAAAAATAAATTTGAAGCAAAAACGTCTTTTATCTTGAAGATTAGATCTTTTGGCCGTATTCTTAAGTTTCCTAACAAATTTCCTGAAAAATTGGACAAAAACGCTTGTTTTAATCGTTTGTTCAAAAGGTAACGTGAATCTTTAAGTTAAAGACCTGTGGTCTGAGGAAAGAATAATATTAGTCATTTTCCAGTTTAATATCAACACAAACTCTTATCATCTATTTCCACCCTTATAGAATTGACACAAGTAAACTCTACAACGAGTGATGAGTGTTTGTGTATCCAAATACAAGAGGAGCCGCTTATCCGTGCTCAACGAAACCTGCGCTATTCTAATATTTAAACCAAGAGGGCTCGGAAAATTGTCGTGTCAGGGCCCGATATTTCTAAGCATAAGAACAGAGTCCAACAAAGTATACAAACATTCAAAAATCATCAGCATTAAATTTAAAATTTAGAGAAATGTGTATAATGGTCCAGCTCTACAAGAATATAAACTTGACAATGAATATTAAACAATTCAAATCAAAATGCACGAGCAGCCACAGTTTGATACTGCTCGTTTATGCCCTAATTAACAATAAACGTTGTAATACAATTATCTTTAAAGGAAGTAGTTTTGAGGTATCCTGTATTATTTACGTAGATGTAAATTCCAAACATTGTTGAAATTACATATTTATACGCTATCCAAACACCCTAAACATTATACTCGTATATACGAGTACATACGGCATAATAATTATATATGGATTCGACCCGTAACGTATCTTATCAACTCGGTCGGCATAGTCCAATTAGCTTAAAAAATTGTGAGATAATTTCATTAATTCAAAAAACATCCCTCGTAATAATTATAGATTATTATCGTCTCATGTTTTATACTTTATAAATTTATAAAATGAATTGTATTAATTAAAACTATATAGAAACAACAATTTTAACCTAAAACTATCATTTATCACAACATGTGAATTGTATTGTAGAAAAAGGGTGGTTTGTTGGCAGGATAAAATTTTGCAACACAATCGAACTAATTTAATTGAGTTAAAACTACGAGAATGTATGCGACATACAAAATTTAGAATTTACTGCAGTTTAGTGATTTTTCAATGAATTAAAGTAAATTGGGGTTAAGAATTTTGCCATATCTGTAAATTAGCAATTATAATTTAGAGCAGTCAGTTCTTGAGATGTGAGATATATGTCGAATGAAGTCATGCGTGCTAATCTTAATACGAATATATTGCCGCAATAACAGCCATAAAAATTATACATTTATGGTTATGTATTTTACATTGTGATTATGAAACTATAACTGCACCAGGGACCTTCGTAAATGAAACTATAAATTCATATAAAGCGTTCGCTTATATACCCAATTTACATAATAGACAATAATTTAAAAAATATTCGCCGTGATGAGCTTTTGTACTTGTCTCCGTATGCTTTTCCCATTAGAAAGACGATGATAACCACCTGGATATAGAATTTTCAGCAGACGAACGAAAATATATACGGAAAATTACTCTTGATGCTCATATTTTATTCAAAACTTTCTATTACTCGAATGTAGTTTACGTTTCGTTCGTATGTGATGCCGTTCGCCAAACCATATCTACTATAATAACTAGGTATGATACGTACTGAAAATAGTTTTCATTTTCATAACAAAATTTTATCGTCGTATACTAAATGGAATATGGAATGAGATGATGACTCATTTCTAGCAAAAGTTTCTGTATTGTTGACAATTTTAACAAACATTTATTTTTAACGATAAATAATGACAATAGAATTGTGAACAAAACAAACACTTAAGGAAGTTAGCAGCTGCATCAATGTGATGTGGTATAAAACTGCGAATCCGAATAGAAAAATGATTGTGATGGAATTGGTGATTTTTTGATTTGTACTAATTAATCAAGACATGGAATAACGTCATTTTTATTATTTATTTATTAAAGTTGACTGGAATCTAGGTATATACTGGGCCCTTCGCGCAATGCGAGGATTCCATCACAACACGGAAATACGCTCGGCGCTCTAGTAAACTGCATTATCTAGAATTAGAGCAGGGAACGTAGTTGACCTACATTGATAATTAAGAAACCGGGATCGAGTTACGAGTACATCGAAAACTGGACAACCACAAATAAAGTGAATGCTGTCATTGTGCTCTTCACACGCTCTTGCATCGTGGCTTATACGACGGAATCGTGTATCACATTTAGATATAAAGCATGCAATGTATTTTTTTTTTTTAAAGAAAGTATTAATTATAATGGATTTAATGTCCTTTCAAGGTGAATTAATACTCCTTTTTCATTCACGAATTTCGCGAATTTAAAATAATTCGCTAAGGCATTGTGTTTATACTTTGCATGTAAAGTCAAAGTATTTACCGTATATTTATTCAGAGACGAGACATCTGGTGGTCGATTTTTTCAAAAATTCGACGAACGACGAATGACGTTTTCGTATACGCATAAGGAGTATAGATAGTATACAATTTTATATTAGTACATATGTGTAATTTTTCTGTGTTTATGTTTGTTTGTTTTCTGCGAATGTAAGCATCAAAAACTATGAATCGGTTAAGCACCAAAAAGCTTATGTCCTTTCGTCGTCTCAGTTTTTTGACATCTCACCAAGTATTTGAGTGGTGAGTTAACACGTTCGTGTTAATTACTGCTATAGCGGTCATACAACTTTTTCGTTTTTTAACACGTTTTTAACACATTTTAAGGAATAACTCGGCATATTTTGCAGTTTTCACAATGCATTCCTTTCCGCGGCGAAATATCATTGCAATTACAAAAGTTATCAAATGTGTTCCTGAGTAGCACACACATTTAGAAAGTGTGCCTCAATGTGTGACCTCATTGATGACACCTCTCACATATCTTAATGAAGGTCTAGAAAAAAAACATTTATTCGGATTGTATTTCATGCATACAACAAAGCAAACTATTTGCATAAAAGCATACATTTAGGCGAATGATGGACCTTGTTAAAGTTAGCCGAAAGTTGTCAGCCAGTAAGGAAAAAATATTTTAACTACACATTTCAATTTTTTTTTTTCAATGTGATGTAGAATAAATGTTTTGTTTTCACAGAAACACAGAATTAGAAATTATTTTAAAACTAAAATTAAATAAATTTAGTTTTATTTAAAGCATATTTATTTGCATTTACAAATTTTAAATGATAATAGGAAATGATATCTAGAAATGTCATATCCAAAAAATTAAATGGCACACATTCGTACTAATCCAAATACACGTACCACTACTAATATACATGCGGTTATTTCGTCAACTTGTCGAATTTTGGAAAAAATCGACCCCCTGAATTTTATTTTTCATTTAGAGATTTTAAAATTTCGTAAAGTACGAAATATAATAATTCAGGTTTTATTGATAATAAACTACGTAGGTTTTCGGCTTGCAATACCGTGCACCGTGCAGTTTAAAAGTGGAACCAGCCAGGAGTAAAAGCTTAACTGAATAAAAAAATAAGAATGCGATAAATGGCATGTTAGTGTTATTACCCAGCAAAACTTAATTTGTACTTAAGAAACCCAACGAAACTTTCGTTAAATTTAGGTGTCATTTAAAAAAAAAATAAAAAAAAGTGTGCGGTATTTCTCGCCGAAAAACAAGAAAAACTTAATCCTTCAGTGCGTATTTTCTTCTAATAAATGGTAAAACAGTCTCATGTACTATTTGCGCGTTCTCATTTTTATTTTGTATCGACCAATGAGGCTATCAAGTAAATCAACCCCTCCCATATGTCGGTTGTAATGCTTTATAATAGCCGGACAAGGAATCTGAATTCACTCTTCCATTCTTACGATCATATCTATCAACAATATAAATTGGTTCGGTGCCCACAAATGATGACAGTAGTGTGACAACCTTATTGTCCTTCCAATAGATATAAACATTAGATATTGGATAATCCAATGTCTAAGAAATCCAATAGATATTGGATTTCTTAGACATTGGATATTTCTGTTCCTTCAAAATTACAGATATAGTATATTCATCGGAGGTTCCTCTTTTCAATTTCTTCATTTCGGTATCGGTAGGAATTTTGCACGAAGGAGTTCGAATGCGTCTCACAGTTCCAAGAAAGTGAATACCCTGTTTGGCTAAATATCCTACAACTGGGACGGATGTATAATACTTATCAAAGTAAACTTTGTAGTTTGAATTTCTTGGGATGTCTCTAGCAAGTCGCACCACCACGTTGCTACTTGCGCCAAAATCTGGTTCATGTGAAAAGCGTTTCGCTGGGTTATTTTCAGTTCCGGAATAAATTTCAAATTTATCAAAAATCCAGAAACTCCTGAGAGAACAAACAGTTTGTAACCCCATTTGTGTGGCTTTAGCGGTAAGTATTGCTTTAGATGATGACAAGCTTTTGTGGCACAAATTTGCTAATCGATGGATAGTATTTCTTCCATAGAAATTTGTAAAAACTTGGATGACAGTGCGTCTATTACCGGACGTAACTTGTGAAGTTTATCATTAGCGTGTGTCAAATTGTCATTAAAATGTAAAAGTGATTTTTTCGAAAGACTTCTGGCTAATCGAATTGCGGGATGGACATTAATCCCAACATTTCCATTCCATTACATTCTCATATTCGTATAAGTACAAGTCGATGACATAACGCAAACGCCTATATATCTCAAAAGCTCATTTTTTGACAAATTAAAAGGTTTGCCAGTGTGCTTAGAAAAACTGTATTTCATCGTTTCTTCAATTATTTTCTCAATAAGGTCGTCATCGAAAAAAAAATCGGAAGAACTGAAATGAAGTTTCTAATTCTTTAACGGATGATGGTAATTCTGTAATTCCTGAAAAGTTACAGGGGTCGTTCTGGATGTGTTTTCGTCTCCATCTAACCTCTTTTAGCTTAGAGGCTTCAGAAGTCGTTTTGTTTGAAGTCGATGGGTTTATCGACGAAACTGCAACAGATGTGGAAGGTTCCTGATCTAAATTACATTCTAAATCAGGAACTTGAATTGTCAATTCTTCAAAACCATTTCGTTTCAAGTATATTCATCCAATATCTCTTCAGAAGCAACAATAGCTTCATCGTCAGCTATTAATTCTTCAGGAGAAACAATTGTTTCATCTTCATCATTGTTCTCGTCTATCCGCTGGCATCAGGAATTTCTTCCATAAAATCGAATAATTCGTCGCTTTGCATATTTTGTAAGTCCTAAATTTTAGACCCATCTTTATAAATAAGGGACATCTAAAATAGAAAATTTTACCCCGCATTAGAAATAAAAAAAGATAAGGTGGACAAACACAGAAAACGCACCAGGAAACCAACATACCAACTAACACATAATTCCTAATTACACAAACTTTTTAACCAAAACTTTTACCCAAAATGCACAGTGATTCATATATGAATCGTATAATTTTAACCGTATTACAGAATCACTGTACATCCATTAATCTACCAAAGTAGACACACAACCCTACAATAATCCGAAAAAAAATTAATTTACAAACACCTTGATATCGCTTAATTAATTATTATTATAAATCAAACAGACCAGAAATCACTTGTAAAGTTTATACTAACACTTGTCACATCACACTGCTCTAAACGCGAGTAAAAGTAAATTTATGGAAAATAAAAAAAGAAATTCTACAAATGGGATTCCCCTTAATATAAATCAAACAAACAATTTTTATATTTCTTATGTTGCACAAAGGATAACAATGAAAATAGAAACGATTCATATATGAATCATTGCGCACTGCAGGGTTAAAAAATTGTATTGAAATTTTACTAAATATAATAAATTAATCAAAATACATAAAAATCTAATCATGTCTTATTCATAAAAGTTGTAAATTAACATATCGCGCTGATTCTTTTATTACTTAAAAATTATAAGTTGTGCATGAAATATCAAAAAAAAAAAAAAAAAAAAGACAATTCGTATCGTTTTTTTTTTTTGTTATTTTAATTTTTTATTCTTGACTGGTTGACCCTTAAGAGTCGACTCTCATATGATCGTAGATCGATTGGTTCTAAAACCCTCACCAAATTCAGAGTGAGAGCCACCGACAAAAAACACTAGCGACTGAGACACCCAGTTATTGAAGTTTTGAGACATCCATGAGTCTCTCGATGGATCTTCCACCGAGGAAGAATTATCGAAAGAGAATTGTGATAACAATTTGTCATTAATCATAATAATTTCTAGTATAGATGAACTATATACATGCAAGATTTGTCTATGGCCTGCAATCAAACCGAGAGTAGTGTACGCGCCAATGCACCACGCTCGAAAGGAGGCGGAGCAAGCCGTGCCTTGGATGAACGACCGCAGTAGTGCACCACAATTCTACAACTTAATAAGCGCATTGCATAGAAGATCGCATCAAAAACGACTAAATCATCAGCATAGCTCTGAGAGTAAAGCCAGTTTGCTGCAATTTATCATTAATTCATCAAAAACCAACAACGACAAGAGAGGTGATAAGATAGTGGGAGGATAGATAAATGATGGTCTCTAATATATCTAGCAACAAATCTTTCCAAAGCTTCAATGAAAGTGGAAGAAAGACTAATAGGGCAAAATGCCCAGGTGTTGTTATTATTCGACTTAAGAACTTGCGGGTTGAAAACAACTCTATTCAGAGAAGAAACGGATGAAGTAATTCAACAGGAAAGACTTCATCCACCGAGCACCTGATCTATAGGGTGGGAAGCAGAATAAACACAACGAAAAATGTTGCACGTGACAAGTCTACCGGCTAAATCTCCATCGGACGAAATAAAAGTCATTAGGATGCTCGGAAACAACAAAATCAGGATTGATAGCGTCGCAATCGGAAAATGCACAGAGACCAGTAATTCGACAATTTCCCTTTTGGAGGGGGTAAGTATCCCCATCTGGAAGCCGTATCAAATAAAGTCTGTAACATTCATTTTTTACCCAGAGACCTATTGAGCCGGACAATTCAAATCTCTTCGCAGAAGTTAATCGAATATGGCCGGCGAGTGGATATTGTATCTTTTTATAATCTTTTTGAGATGTTAAAATTTTTTATCAGAACACCAGACAGGCTTGTTCCTAGATTTTTGTTTGCTAATAAGAGAACAGGATTTTCCAAAAGCTAATGTAATTGCGCTCGTCAAATGCGATGTTTACAAATTCATGTCATCAGTTCAACGAATCTGGCGAACTCCTAGTTATACGGTAAGGATTAAGAGTAGTTCGTTTAAGGTTTATGTTAAAAGAGGCGTGAATATCAATGGCCATCTTCCAATCCTGCCGGTGCTTCGGGCCTGAAATGATCCTTCGGATGATTAAATTGATAATCGACATAGAGCAGCACACTATGATGAAAGTTTGCTCGCCGCCTTAGTTATGGATTTCAAGCTCGGATGTAGAGGGGCAAACCCTTGTTATTAATATTCGGGCAGCATCGTAACCTTACACTAAAGGTATAGTTGGTTGGACCTGCTCCACCAAACAAGATTAATAAACTCCTCCGGAGGCGGAGGTTAAACCGAATTATAAGATACATTGATGCTATCACAGGTGATTTGCATGAATTCGCCGATTCAAGAGTAACGAGCACAGATGTAACATCTGTTGGGCTGCATTCATGAATAAGAGTCGCACTGGGAAATAAAAATGCAAGCTCTAACCTTAACATCGGACACATATAGAAGATTCTGCTCACGATTAGGTTTAATCCAGGAACCACATGGTCGAGAAGGTATGGTTCCTGAATTAGACATATGCCTGTCTGAAATGCAGCAAGCAGCATCTTACGCTCAAAATCTGCTGCATCATTTCAACATGGAAGTCGTTAAATTACAACCTAGATAAACGTGAGATACTGAATAGAGTGGCGCAAAAACACCGTTCTAGTGTGAATGTTTAAAAACTGTTTTTCTATAATTTTGCAAAGAAAACTTGACAAATTTATGATGGGGCATGCGACACAACATAACAACGAACTAAACAATTGAATTTTATTATGAAAACCATTTATTTTGACACAACGCACTTATCGACGGCATTTCAATGTGCATTTTGTACCAACTAGAACAACAATAAACCCACCAGACCAATATTTTTTCGATTTAATCAATAAAACAGTTATTAAACAGTCACACTATAACGGTCTTTTTGCACGTTCAAAGCACGTTCCAGAAATAACCCTACAGAGGATCGTCTTAAGGAAATAGCGAAGCCCGAAAACTTTCACAGAAAGCATTGTAGGCTACGTTTGAAAAAGCGTTCGGCTAGAGTTTGGGGAAGCGGCCACCGAACAATTCTGGAACCTCACAATCTATCTATCCCTAACTCGATGCCGGTTACTAGAAGGGATCCGAAATAAAGAACCGCGGGTCTAAATTCTATAATTGCTGAAAAAAGGGTTTTTTGTTGGTGTAAGCTGTGCAATTAAAAATATTCAATTCAGAAACAACCACATCAGAATAATAAAAATAAATATACTCGTAAGCGGATTTTTATGCCGTTAGTCCGAACACCGAGATTTTCTCGATGTGAGAGAAAAATATTTAATTTCACGAAAGCTAAAGATATTTAGTTTGCGTGGCAATAAGGACCAATTATAGCTTTCTTAATACTCCTCAGTTATCTCTCTGCAGTTAACTCTCTATGGCCAGAACGGCGCAGTTAGTGCTTCTACCTATGCTGCTACCCAGTTAGTACTATTTACTATCACCCTCCCCCCACCCCCCCCCCCCCCCCTCTTACTCAACAGTTTCTGAGTTGCTTTCGGGAGGGAAGTAACATACAGAATTTTTGGTTAGTTTTAGTCCAAATTTGTACCAATGCACCAAAGAAGGGCTCTATAATGGCTCTTGTGGCTGTATGACTCAGTTACAGCCCCATAAATAATTTTCATTTCTCTCTTTCTCTATGTAGCTCAGAAGTAAGGATATTGGTCGCAGTGGCACATTGGCTTTTAATTATTCTGGTCCAAATCTATAACTGTGCGCTGGGAGTACAATTACAAAAATGGTAGTGATAATGAACAGAAATTGATCAATCATTATTTAATTTTACATCTGCATTTCAACATTATGTATTACAATGTCATGTAAATTAATGCTTAATTTAAATGTCCTAATTTTACCTCATGTTATATACTTATCATTTGCATTATATACTCTCATTACCTAAAGTAAATTTTGTTAATATTTTTGAATTGTTTATTTTGGCATGCAATTACCTCTCTGAGATTTTTATGTAACATGCAAAATAAACTTAAAAAATTATAATTTTAGTTAGTGGTAAAAAGACTTTCTGTTGGATTGGTCGGAATTGTCGACACAACAAAATAAAAATTATTAAAAATCTACAGCCGTTTGTAACAGTTATTCTGTTAGTTATTGTTTGTTGAGAGCTTGAATTGAGATCGCTTAAGCGAATATACACCAACATCTTGAGATCGCTAGCTAGCGAATAGTACAATATCGCACATCAAAGATTCACACTCCAGAATCAATTCAACGAATTGGAAAACGCTCCGGTTCATGTTCAGGTAGTGATAACCGTTTTGTTCTAATTTCAACAATAATTTTAATTTGTTCTATCTGGAAATATTCCTCAATTTTTCTCTCTGTAACTACAAGGTTTAGAGCCAATTTTAATCTAATTTTATTTGTCTATGGTTTATAACTCTATATAGTTCTCTCTAACTGTTCAAATTTGTTTTTGCATTAGGTTTCTCTTGTTTGATGATCAACAAATTTTATCAGCGCATAAAAGCAATTTTTTCATATAGAATTTTAGCGCAACTTCATGAGTCTTAATCGAAAAAATTTTGGTTAAAAAATCAGTCGCAATTAACACCGGTTTCATAGGTAAATGTGACAAGAGACGAAGATAAAGATGCTTCAAAGAGGTACAGTGTGAAACGGCGGAATTAATATATAATAAGGGACGAATGGTTTGTTTCATTATTTTCTTCTGCATGGATGTGCAACGCAATACACGTGTGTAGTTCTGTGAGCTTGTACATGTGTAGTTCGGATCGGTTGGTGGATGGTAGGGGTCTCACAGAGAGAGGATTCGCGCCAGCTATTGGGATTGATTCGAAATAACTTTATGTGTTGCAGTTTGTTTGGTTTTTTACTCTAGAAGAGCGAGTAAGTACTCCTGGATAAACGTTACACATTTTTCTTGGTACATTTTACTAATATGATTCATAAAAATGATTCCTTCCACAGCTTGGTTTCGGAGATTGACTAATTTTAAATATTATTCCTCTATTATTCCTCCCTAAATTACCGTATTTTTTATCCTAATTTGATCAGCAATTTAGAGTCATCGGGGTTTATCAAAGATCTTTGAAGCCGCAATAATTTCTAATTGGAAATAAAATATTAGTTTAAGTCAGAAAAGCAGACAAGATGCAAGTGTTTCCACCACATATACCCCTCCTCATCTTTAAGATGGGTTGAAGGGATGAGGGTGAAACTATTCCTAATAACAAATTACGAACAAATTCCAAAAACTAATTAAGGGAAATTTGAATTGGTGATGATAGCTTTATAGGAAAACTCCGGATTGTATGTTGTAAACGACAGTTCGCTCAACTAATCCTTTAAATTTAAAACCTTTAACACTTCCTAATCCTGTAGTTTTAGAGACCCTCGCAGGTTCAGAATTCCTATTCCTTGTCAGTTCGGTCACCATTTCGTGTCTTATATGTATCTCATTGTTCTATATAATTAGGTGATAATCGAATTCAGTAGTAGTAGTATGCATGTGCTCAAGTAATTTAGTTGCTGCGATATATAGAGGAATGTGAGAACATTTGACATGGACGCATATCAAAAATATGCGTTATAGGTTTAACCAGCTTAACCGCTGCCCTGCGTTGTAACAATCATATCATATCATATAGAATTTTAGCGCAACTTCATAAATGTTAATAAATCTGAAATTATAAGAATAACGATAGTTAAAACTTTAAAGGACATTGTTATGAATATTTTACTTTATTTTAATACATTAATGCAATGAGATTTGTCAAAAAAATCAAAAAATTTACTACCCGATTATGCAATAGTCATAGGAAAATTATACCAAAGCCACCTTGAATAAAAAGTCATATTGTAAAATCTAAGCTGTCCCATAAAATAAGGGAAATGCTGCTGAGTCGTGGACTTATTGAAGGAAATATAAAAAAGCTCCGGTCGATACTGCAAAACTTTAGACGGGAGGAGGAAGCCAACGGGATGCTAGACTAAACCGATTAGGTGTTAAATTAGTCAAGCTATGTGCCAAACTAGGGAATTTGCCGAGCTGCATAAGAGTCGCGATTGATCGCCGAAGGAGAAAGACGTGTTTTTGTCTTTCTTCTTAGTAAATAAAAAAATTAAATTAAATTAAAATTAAAAAATTAAAAAATTAAATTTGTGTTTGTAATTTGTTTGTGTAACGTTAAAATAATAATAAATACAAGTTATATAATGATATTGTGCATTATTTATACATAGAGACGTGTATATTAATTGTGTAACGGGTACGGGATATACATGGCACAATCCATTGAAAATGTGGTTTTGCAAGGTATACGACGTTTTATACACATATTTTTATTGTGTCTCTATGTATGGGTAAACGAATGATGCACAATATATGAGTCAGAGAAGTTTTCTTTTTCATTTATTATATATTTATATATTTTTTTATATATTACATCAATACCAATCAATATATTGGTATTGCTTACATAATAATTATATATGCATGTACTTTCCGCTTGTGCCTGTGTGTGAATGGTTATTTCATAAAAAAACAACAGAATGAATTTCCACGGATTTTAAATGTTTTTGTTGTTGCTCTCCTGAGCGAATATCATAGTAATTAGTATTGTGTAAATGGAATAAATATTGTTACGATTTTGCCTTGTCAATCAAGGTTCGAATCACTGGATTGTGAATAAATACAACGGCTTCAAATTTGAACTCACACAATTTATTTACACAACACAATTTATTATACAACACAAAATTCACAATTAATTATTACAATTATAACACACTATTTAATTATCACTTTAATAATCGCTTTAATAATCACTTTAATAATCTTTTTATTTAACCTTCACTGTATCACGTTTAAAATAATACTCAGCATTCCACGTCAACGCGCGCCTTTATATACCAAAATATTTGTTTCTAGAATAATCCTAAATGTGCAGCAAATATGTTAGTATAGAAATACGCCTAAATGTTGAGTATAAATTATAAATGTAATTGAACAATTAATGAAATTAACTTATTCTATTCTATTCTAGGTGTCACCGTAACAATATTTTAGTAAATAAAAACGAAACAAGGTGTAAATGAAAAATAAAATAAAATTTGGAGAAGCTTTACAGTAACAAGTCCGTAATTGTTATCCTTGTAAAGTATACTATCGTCTCTTGTTAGTTACATATTACATATTATTATTTTTATATATGTACATACATGTACAGTAAGTCCTCGACTTACGCGAATTCGACTTACGTGAATTCGTACTTACGTGATTTTAAAAAAAATGGGGTTTTGAGTTTTTTTGATGAAATGAGTAGGTTTTTTAATTTTTTATTAAAAAATTGGTTAAAGCTGCGCTTTATTTCTAAGTTCTCTCCTTTAGTTTGTTTACACACACTATTATTTTCATGCGATAGTGAGAGTGGCAAAAAGAGAGAATGGTTTAAATGGCTTCGACGCTCAACATCCTGTTCCAGAACGATTCGCGAAGTTTCAAAAGAGTGATTGATGCTTACAATTCCTTAATAAGTAGGTTCGATGTACTTTAATGTATCTATGTACGCTGAATTTAAGGTTTGTTCGACTTACGCGATTTTCGACGCGAAAACCTTCAGAACGAATTAATCACGTAAGTCGAGGACTTACTGTATTTATATTTTTTGATTATTTAAATACACGTATCCCCCGATTTACACGGTACTTTATTTCGCACGACTTCCCTTTTGCACGGTTTTTTGTTATTTTTATATTGTTCTATGTATGTATTTTACGTTAAAGTGAGTGAATTGTTAGCCCACATGTGAGTGAATAAGGAATGTTATGGTTGAGTGACTGGGATACGTACGGTAAATGTATTTTGTATGGAAACAAGTTTTTTGGAATTTTTGTTGTGCAATTATGAAATGTATAACGAAGAACATTCTTTAAATGGATCAACGTGTCACATCGGTGAAGTGGATTATCGATGGTGGTGGGGGAATATTGGATGGTTTTTTTGCAATAAATGGAAATGTAAACGTGGTTCGAGTGAAATAGATAAACGGAGGTGCAAACGGTGAAATGCATTAACATATAACACAGAACTGTAAAGTATTTGCATACTATTTCTTTCGGGTGTCGTGTAAAGTGGGGTGCACGGGTACCTTTGTAACTTTAACTCGTACTGCGAGGCTGATTTTTGCTCTCACGTTCATCCAAGTTGTAAGGTTTCTCATTTTTTGAGTGTGATAGTGGTCTGTCAATTGAAGTGGAGGTTCTCGAAAGGTTTGGAGTTTTTATTGTGAATGTGACATATATAAATGGACGTCCGGGAGTGCAAAGGGTGCTCGGGTGACGCATCACTCATATTAGGGTTAGAAATAAAACGATGGTTTAGGAATTCTGTTGTATTTTTGTCGATTTACACGGGTTTTCTTTTTAGAGTCCCGCTTTCGATTTACATGGTGTTGATAATAACTATCAAAGTTCTATATCCCTTTTCCGGCTCGCCATCACAGTTGTGTAGGTGAGAGTGAATCATGTCGGAGATTAGTTTTTGTAGGTGTTTTGGACCGGCATGCACATGTGTGCATGACTCTTGGATGATTTTCGTCCGAAAAGTAGCACTTCTGTGTTAATTGTAGGATGATTGATACGTTGTCGGAAGCAAGTAATTGGTATGTTGTGTAATTTGTGTGTTGTCGAATTGTGATACTTCCTTCAAAAGGAATTCCAATTTGACTGGGATCCGTTGGTGTCTGGAAGACGTTACAGCCTGTCATTCTTTGCATACGCATTTGAGTGTGGTGGACTTGTATTGAGAAAGGGAAAACAAATATTTTTCTGGCTGGAAAAGGGATATAATGGGCTGCCCAATATCTAAAATCATTTGCAAAAATGGTTTCCCCTAATAATTTCGAAAATATATCCTGAAATAATTTGTGGGGAAAGATTTATACTGCTGCTTAGAAGTCACGAGAATGTTGTTTGTGATATCCTCGAACTCCCAAAGATGGAATCACAAGGAGAATATAACTACATATTTCTACAATTTTCAGGCAAAATAACCTCCTCATCTTCATGGTGAGTCGAAGGAAGATACTCAACGGAATCCAACTAACCTTCTAACTTTACATAATATAATAAATATTTACTAACACGGGAATTTTGAAATGGTGATGGTGCACTTGTGAGGAGAAACACCGATCTGTATTGTGGATAAACGACAGTTCGCTCAAGTAGATTTTCTCATAAGTTAGAACATTTAACACATCCTTATCCTGTAGTATTAGAGACCCTCGCAGGTTCAGGATTCCTAGTCAGTTCGGACACCGAATCGTGTCTTATGTCGCAGATTTCCTCGAATAATTAGGTGATATTCGAATGCATTAGTAGTAGTATGCATGTGCTCAAGAAATTCAGTTGCTGCGTTGTTCGGGAAAATTTGAGATCATCTAGACATGGGCATACGTAGCATGAAGTATGTTATAGGTCACCAGCCTAAAAGCTGCCCTGCGTTGTACACATCTTATCTTATCTTATATGTGTGCCAAACTGAGGAATTTGCCGAGCTGCATAAGCGAATAACTGCGCAGAGTGAGCAATGTGGCCAAATTTGAGCTGAACAGCACAAGAAACTTGATCAACTTGATCATGCCCAAAACCATCATCAAATAAAATTCCAAAATACATTTCCAAAGTCATAAGATTTGTTCGAAAATTTTATTGATTCGTGATAGATCTGTCGCAAAATCTGTTTACACAAAATTCTAGTATCGAAAAAAGAAAAAGTGATACACAACTTTTAACATAAGCCAAGCCGTTATTCCTGGGACATAGTAGTTTCGATTTTTAGTAGATCTGATTTTTTTGGGATTACAGAGCTATGCCTAACATATAAAAAACAATTCGACGTGTTTGTAAATCGGTATTATTTTTTCTTTCAGGATGCTACAGGCAATTATGAAACAGTTACTGATGATCGTTATCCTTATGATTCGTGACATGTTGGAACACTTTGCACGATGCACATCAGGCAAGGAAAATAGTGTTATAGAGTGGTCTTCACTATCCTTTGAATTAACAGACCCCGCACTTATATTTTGAGTACTTGAAAGTGTACGCTAACCCCCCAAAATCTAGATGTTTGAGAAAAATATTCGGAAAGATTTTGCTGGATATACAAACAGAATCCCAAAAATGTTCACTCCAAATTTATTAATGACTAAAATTCAGTATTTTGTGATTTTACTATTTCGGGATTTTGTACTTAAGTTTTATATTTTTCAGTGTTTCAGGAACATCATTTTCGGTTTTTTTTCTTGTTTCGGGATTTTGAGTTTCGGGCTTTCAAAGGTATCCTCGAATAAAGAATAACGTAGGCAAACCTTGGCAAACTAGGAAAAATTATTTAATACCGATTGTTGATTGAAGCTTTATTGAGATCAGGGTTTTCTCGCGAAACGAGCCTCTCAATCATAACGTCGGGAGGACTACATTCGAAGGGTGGAAATTTCCTGTAATAATTTCTTTTCGAAATCGGAACGTATATTGAAAAATTAGGAAGCACAATGGTTCGGTTTTAAAAAAAGCTTAGTTTGGATAATCATAAACCCTTTTTTTCTGAACAAAATTTTCATGAATTTCACTTTTATTTCCTTAGAAATAATAATAAACTATTAAAAAATCATCAAAAGGATGACAAAACAAAAAATTTATTTAATAATTTACAACGATTTAAGATACTTTTCTATCTTTATTTGCTTTTTGTCTTTTTCTTATCCTATTGTTATCTTAAATATTTTTTGTTGTTGTGTAAGAAGAATAAACGAATCAACTGTCATAAATAAATAAAATTAGATCTAAAATACAGAAAAGGATAACAACCATAAAGAAACAAAAAAAAAATTATCAAAACTATTTCACATCCTTAGTATTTTTTTTTTACTTCTTACTTAAGGTAAATAAATTTTACCATTTTAAAAGGAGACAATAGGCAAGAATTTCTTAGATTTGTATATTTGGGAAGGAAGATATAATAACGTACCAGAAAAAAAAAATTTGTATAACTTTTGAAGTATAGATCAATATTTGCCTTATATACATAAATTGATAAGATTACGTAAAGGAGAAGAAAATGCGATTGTTACATCTATACACGACACTGATAATGGGGTATGGGCGGGTAAATATATAAATATTTTGTAATCTTATAAAATATTTAAGAAGATTGTGTATCAAGAGCACAAAAAGTGTTTATTGATATATATTTATTAAAAGGACTGTGTTATATTGGTATGGGAGGACGTATGCTGCGGTTTATGTACTCGTATATACATAAATTTAGAAGAAATTGTTTACTTGCCTACAAATCGAATAATAATTGATTTTGAAAATTTGTAATATTTACGAGTAAAGAACTAGGCATATGGAATGGTTGTGTATATAATATTCATACATCGATAATCTGATAATTTTTTTTTGCTCTAAATTATGTTTATTTTGTAATAATATATTCATTTAACCGTTGCGACATCGTTCTGATGTACATATATAGTAATTTCCACATAACCAAGCACATTCAGTTTTTCAATCAATTTTTTTTGTATCATTAGCGATGTGCTATTATACGCCATCCTCACACGTCCCGATAAATAAAAGCTGAATTTATTTATCCACTATATACGGTCGGATATCTACGTATATACTATCAGTACTCCCTATTTGTGTGTTTTTAAATGAAGTGCTTTTTACATAATAACACCCCCAACGTAGTCTATTATGGGTATAACGTAGTCGAATGTAATCAAATTTAAAAAAGCGAAAATAACTTCCTCATCTCATACCTCCTCTTTCTGGTTCAGATATGCAAATTTTTCTTTTTATGTTGTGTGTTTTTTTTTTTTATTTTGTATGTATATCCAAATTTGTTTAATAAACATACAACATAATCATCATTATCATAATCATCGGCATCATCATCATCATCATCGTTATTATTATTAATATTATCACAACATGAATTTATATCAATCAATACAAGGATAATAACTTTGATTTAAAAAATTTGTAATATTGTAGTGAATTCACGTTTCTATTTACATAGAATATTATACCTGTGAGCCCCAGGCATACATAGGTTCTCTATAAAGTTGGACTTAATTTATTTTCTTTCAAATTCAACGTCTTTTTAACAATTTTGCGTAAGGAACAACTTTAAAGTGGATTCATCAGTTTCAGCAAATTGAAGAATAATTTCACAGGCAGTTGCTGCTAGGACTAAGCGTTAAATGGTGGTGGCAGTCGAACCCAGTACCTTCCGTTGCAAGTGCCGTAGCTTTAATCACTGCACCTACAAATCGTTATTTTTAATCCATAAAATTTTAATTTAATTTTTAACCGCCATACTACTGTGGGCAAAAAGTAGTAAGACTTTTTAATTTAAATTTCGCGCGGAAAACCATTCATCGAAATATAGTCGTTGGTATGACTGTCAGTGACATCTGTACCAAATGTCACACCAAAATAATCATTAGTGTTTAGTATACGCTTGTATTTCTGAAGTACAAAAAATGCATTCGGCGATTTTTACAATGAGTCAAATTCAGTGTGGGTAACTGCAGCAGGGAAACTTTCGAATTTCAAAATAAAACTTGGCATACCGATTAAGCCTAATTTGTGTTAATTAGTGCTGACGAGAAAAAATTAGTGCTAGTCCAGGAGCCGAAAAAACGGGAAAAGAAAATTTAAATTTCGCCTGAAAGACGTAAAAAATAAAACCCAATTTCTAGAAAAAACCAGAAATAATTTAAGCTTAATTTTAAAATTTCACAAAAGCGGATCCACCGACGAAATTTGTGGTTATCATAGAAATAAGATTTTCAAAAATTTTCATTCATAAATTGAGGAAAAACAAACTTGCCCCTAAAAGATACTATATTGAACAAACAAAATACAGATGTATACCGTTCAATAATACTTTTATTGAACAACAAATTAAAAAATGAAATAACTTATTATAAAATCAAAGACTAAGCATTTCAGATAGCATATTCCTATCAGGTATAATCATTGCCATCCGAAAATTATAGTGGCTGAATTTGTACTAATCCAGAATTGGCCCAATTCCGTTGAACAACAAAGACCGTTGAATGAACAATTTTCTGACAAAAAATGTTCTACAAACCAATGAAGTTGGCACTTCTGATTGCAAATTCAGCCACTATATTTTTCGGATGGCAATGAACATACCTGATAGGAATATGCAATCGGAAGTGCCAAATTTATTGGTTTGTAGAACATTTTTTGTCAGAAAATTGTTCATTCGACGGTCTTTGTTGTTCAACGGAATTGGGCTAATTTTGGGTTAGCAGAAATTCAACTTTTATATTTTTCGGATGGGAATGAACATACCTGATAGGAATATGCAATCAGAAGTGCCAATTTCATTGGTTTGTAGAACATTTTTTGTCAGAAAATTGTTCATTCGACGGTCTTTGTTGTTCAATGGAATTGGGTCAATTCTGGATTAGCACAAATTCAGCCACTATAATTTTCGGATGGCAATGATTATAGGATGATAGGAATATGCTATCTGAAATGCTTAGTCTTTGATTTTATAATAAGTTATTTCATTTTTTAATTTGTTGTTCAATAAAAGTATTATTGAACGGTATACATCTGTATTTTGTTTGTTCAATATAGTATCTTTTAGGGGCAAGTTTGTTTTTCCTCAATTTATGAATGAAAATTTTTGAAAATCTTATTTCTATGATAACCACAAATTTCGTCGGTGGATCCGCTTTTGTGAAATTTTAAAATTAAGCTTAAATTATTTCTGGTTTTTTCTAGAAATTGGGTTTTATTTTTTACGTCTTTTAGGCGAAATTTAAATTTTGTTTTCCCGTTTTTTCGGCTCCTGGACTAGCACTAATTTTTTCCCGTCAGCACTAATTAACACAAATTAGGCTTAATCGGTATGCCAAGTTTTATTTTGAAATTCGAAAGTTTCCCTGCTGCAGTTACCCACACAATTATTCAACAAAGAAGTTCCATTAAATTTTGTGTGCGGATTCAATTTTGTGGTGCCGAAACGTTCAGAATGTTGCAAAAGGCCTTCGGTGATAATTGTATGTCGCGAGCAAGTGTTTTTGATTGGTACAAATTGTTCAAAGAGGGTCGAGAACGCGTTGACGACGAACCACGTCTAGGACGGCCATCAACATCAACTGATAATCAACACGTTAATAAAATCAGAGAATTGGTGATCGAAAATCGATAATTAACAGTCAGAGACCTTACTGGCATCGTTGAAATATCGGAAGGATCAGTGAAAACCATTTCGAAAGATCATTTGGGCCTAAGAAAAGTGAAAGCACGATTGGTTTCAAAATCACTCAATTTTTTGGCTGCCGAAAAAACCACGTCAAATCAAGTCAAAAATCAAGGTGATGTTGACAGTTTTCTTCTATTATCGAGGTGTGGTGCACTCCGTATTCCTTCCGACCAGTCAAACTGTCAACCAGGAATACTATTTGGGTCGGAAGTCGGAGAGGTCGGAATTATGGGTCGACAACCCTTGGCTTGCGCACCACGATAATGCAGCTTCTCATACTGCATTGGTTTTACGTAATTTTTTCGCCAAAAATTCCACCCATATCGTTCCGCAACCTCCGTATTCGCCGGATTTAGCTCCGTGTGACTTCTGGCTGTTCAGCAAACTCAAACGACCGCTCCGGGGAAACCGATTTGAGTCAATTGAAAACATTAAACAAGAATCGCTACGCGCATTGGAGGCTATTCCGGAAAATGACTTTAAAAACTGTTTCGAGGATTGGAAAAAACGTTGGCACAAGTGTATTGAGGCCTGGGGGATTACTATGAGGGGTACAAGATAGATTTGGAGAAATAAATAAAGAATTTTAATATTATGAACACTCTTACTATTTTTTGCCCACATTAGTATGTAATGGCGGAACGATGTGGTGGCATCGTGATGTGCACGCGCGCTCGATGGACGGCGACTTGCATCAGCGTACAATGATGGTGACGAACTGAATCAGCCGTTTCACACGGCATATCAAAGAAATTATTTCTTTTCTTTCCCCGTTTACCTATGATACCGGGTTTAATTGCGACTCATTTTTCACCAAAATTTTTTTGGTGAAGTAAAGTACTTTAACATAAATGGAAAAACGCATTTGAATTTTTTGCAATTCCAAAAACATTTTCTGGTTTTGTAAAGGCATTTACAATGTCTATGTGAATAGTTTGAGTGAACTGATTGGTAAAATTAAAAATATTGACAATTACGTAAAAAAAGGTAAAGTGCTACTTCAAATGCTAACTTCTGAACTACTTGAACCAGTTACCTCCCAGTACATAAATATTGTTCATGATCACAACTTCAATAAAATCTGTTTTGCCAGTTGCCGCTCAAGCTCAAATTTATGGTGCCAAGATTGTTATTGAAGAGCCGTGTTGTGGAATGTTTTGTGCTTATGATAAAAAAATCATTAGTGTCTGGGACCACTTTTACTGAAGTGGTACCTTTTGAAAATATTTCGAGTGCGGTGAGTACGTCTGTAAATACGGACAACATTGATATACTGTGCTGTCCAACTGTTAATAAAAAATCGGTGCCAGTATTACGAACTAGCCAACAGAATATACGTAATTTTAATATTTGTGGTACTAATACTTTACCAGATTTTCATACTAAAAACGTTGCACCGAAATTGTGGCTTCATTTATCCAAATTTGATACTCAAACAACTGAGAATGATATTTTGGCTCTGCCTAACAGATGTTTAGGTACGAGTTTGTACAAAGTGGTTAAACTGATTCCTAAAACAAAAGATATTCACGAGTTGGAATACGTTAGTTTTAAGTTGAAAATTAATGTTGAGCTTCATAGTAAGGCTCTAAATTCGGAAACGTGGCCTACCGGTGTATGAATTAGACCATTTCATAACCGAAATTGTCGGACATGAGCCTCAAATGTAAAATTGCGGAGACCGGCTGTAGCAGTGAACTCTTTCAAGATTTAAGTAATGCAGATTCTATGGGGATGTTTCGGCCCAAAAGCTACGGACAAATTACTTTTACTTCGATGTACTATCACAACGTCTCTAGTATTCGAGGCAAAGCTAAATTATTCTTGCATGCCTTTCTTGATAATGACTACGATTTGATTATTATTTCTGAAACATAGCTTACTAAAAGTTTTAATTCGGAGGAGTATTTCCCACCCAACTACGTGGTCCACAGAAAAGATCGACATGATTTTTGTACCAGCCTTAAGGGAGGAGGTGTGTTGATTGCTATTAAGAGTTCTATTTCAAATGAACTCATTGCTTGTCATCCAATTTATGATGTAATTGCTGTTCGGATTAATGGTCCCGGGTCATCTATCCACGTGGTTGCGGTATATGTTCCCTGCGGATCAACTTTGGAATATTAAAATGGAATCATTAATGAACAACAACTAGTGATTACAGGAGATTTCAATGTTCCTGATTACTTGGTTTGATGTTGATTGAGTTTTCACATCCTCTTCTTCTGACCAAAAACAATTAGCAGTTACTGATTATTTTGCTGGCTTAGAAATGATGCGGTTGAACTGGATTAGCAATAGTCGAGGTAAATTTCTCGATTTAGTATTTTCGGAGCTTTCATCTTATGAAAATTTTACGGGATGTTCGAGCGTTTATCATACTCCAATCATGATTTATATCTATCAAGAAAATTGCAACACTACGTGTACTTTTAGTAATTCTTTTCATCGGGGCTACTATTATATTGGTCAACGAGCTGCTCAAGACTTGTATTGAAAGGTATGTTCCTTCAAATAAAAAGAAACCACGGTTTCGTGAACCATGGTACAATAAGCAACTGCTTCGACTTGAAAAAAGCCAGAATAAGTTCCATCCTTTATTTAAGTTACATGGCGTTAAGTTTTATTCTATTTTCAACATAGCTCGTAAGGAGTTCAAAACTTTAAATTGGTTCCTTTATAATAATTACTGTAAATAGAAGATGATCTGACTTTTAATCCAAAGAATTTCGGGAACTTCATAAATGATAAAAAAAGGTTGTCGGGTTTCCTACTCCAATGACTTTTCAGAACTCTTCCGCAATTCAGCCCTCCGATATTTCTAATCTGTTTGCTAAATTTTTAAAGTTCGCCTAAGAAATTTCTGTGGATTCACGTACCAAGCATGTAACGCAATAGCTTTGATTTTAAACTTTTAAAGTTTACTGAAGAAGTTTATGCTACCTTATCTCAACTTGATGGTAATAAGGGAGCTGGACATGATGGTTTTCCACCTATCCTTATTAAGTAGATTTGTGCAGAGTTTAGCCCACCCACTGACTCTAATTTTTAACTAGAGCCTACGTACTGGGGTTTATGCAGATCCTTGGAAACTATTTTTCATTCGTCCGATTTTTAAATTTGGCAAAAGAAGTGATATCAGCAATTTTCGTGGGATCGCTATTCTTTCTGCCACTTTTCGAATCCATGGTACAGAAATTCTTGTTGTTTCATGTGAAAACTTTTATTTTTCCTGCTCAACACGGATTTTACGCAGGCAGGTCTACCGTTACTAATCTAGTTTCGTTTGGGAACATTTATATGGTAGATTAGAATATAGGCAACAAAAGTAGATGCAGTATATACCGATTTTTCAAAAGCTTTCCATAAAATTGATCACTCGATCCTCATCAATAACCTGGATAAACTAAATCGATAGTTCATCCCTATCAGGTGGTTGCATTTGTACCTTACTAATCGCTACCAATTTGTTAAGATCTATGATTTTAGTTCTCGCTTATTTCGAATTACCTCAGGAATTCCTCAAGGTCATTGGTCTTTTTTTATTCTCATTATTTGTCAATGAAGTTGTTGTTTTAAATTCGCACATCCTTTGCTTTACGCAGATGATATGAAAATATTTGTTCCAATTACTGGTGTCTCATATTGTGTTAAACTGCAAGGTGACTTGAATAAATATTGCAGTTAGTCATTTATAAACAAATCATTGTCGAATGTGGGTAGATGCAGGGTTTTGTCATTCTCTCGGATCCACCCACCAGTTAATCAGCAATATTTTCTATATAATACTGCTTTTGAAAGAGTTGAGTTCATGACCGACTTAGGTATAACCTCTTATGATCTTACTTTTATCAAACACATTGATTCTGTCATTTCAAAAGCTTACATTATGCATGTATATCTTCCTCCATCTTCCTCATGTAACTTTTTTATTTTCAATTGTGGAGAAGTGACACTAGTAAAGTTCTTAGAATTTAATTTTCTATAGATCTAGATTTGTTCGAAAATCGTCCAGCTACCAGGATATGAGTTTCTATTCTGACTATAATTGTTAAGATTTTAGAATTCGCCGATGCTTCATTAATTGTAATGACTTCGGTGACCCACTCACATTGAAAGGTCTGTTTGTGTCCTTTGTTCCTTCATTTTTTAAATACGCTTCTCAGATATGGTCATCATTTTATCATAGCTATTCAGACATAATTGAGTGCGTTCAGAAGCAGTTTCTTTTGTACGCACTTCGCGGCTTACCTACTGAGCGGGTGCACCAATATTTTCTTCTATCTTATAATGATCGTTGTAAATTATTAAAATTTCAAAGTTTAGACACAAAGTTTAACCGATAAGACGTTGCATCTGCCATCTTCGTTCATGATGTTCTAACCTTGCGAATAGATTGTGACGAGACGATATACTTGCTCGTTTCAACATTTACGCTCCTACAAGTTGTCTGCGCCATCGTCATTTGTTACATATTGATCCTGTTTCTACAAACTTTGCATTCTCACAACCAGTCTTGAGATTATCGCGACTCTTTAATCCTTTTAAAGATGTAATCGATTTTAACATGAGAAGAAATTCGTTTAGAAATGAGTTGTTTAGGTTTTTGTCTATTGATAATTAACCCATTGCCGCACACTTTTTAATTGACGACCGTGCTCAGAAACACACATTTTGTTTTTCAATTGTTTATGACTGCCATATGAAATTGAGCGTCATTTATATGTTTGGAAGTGAAAATTATCACATTTTCTCACAGTTTTCTCATGAAAACTCTCGACGTCTACAGCCGTCATTTGCTCATCACATCATTTTTTCTATATATTTCCGCCTACAGAAACAAATGACGGCTATAGCCGTCCGATTTTTTTGGTGATATATAGACAAATGACGGCTATAGCCGTCATTTGCGCGAACATATTAGGACGGCTATAGCCGTCATTTAATTCTGTAGGCGGAAATATATCGAATTGCTAATCATGAAAAATCGCACAAAAAAACAATTGATATGTTATCTGGAATGTTCCATCTTTTTTTCTTTGATGTATTACTGAATAATTAACAAATAAATGCATTAGTACACTTTGTAAGAATGATGTTCCTTTTTTTATTAATTAAAATATGCAGGACGGCTATAGCCGTCATTTGCCTATATATCACCAAAAATATGACGGCTATAGCCGTCATTTGCGAGAATGGGCTAATTGTAAAATTTTATTTTTACACTGAAATATTGTAAAATAACTACTAATATGTTTGGAATTTGTTCTATTCTTTTTTGAATACCGATTGTGTATACTCTCTCTCTCTCTGGCACTATATTCCATCAAAGGATTTCGCCGCCTCATATGAGGTTTCATAATCATATTTTCATTTCGGATAATGAGTGATAAACTGCTGTCCTCACCAGAGGATGATAAAACGAATCCTAATTACTGGTTGTTTTATGGAATTAACTCCCTGGGTTCTGGGGATCTCAAGAACTTTGGAGACATCATATTCCATGTTCCCGTGAACAGTTTTCGTGGTCTTTGTTGATAAGAATGCTATAAATTTACCCGAGCCCTTTGTGTGGGGTTTATAACGTAATTCTTTGCGGGAGTAGGTAGTTGGCCTGCCACTTAACCCACTAATTACATGAGTGTGTTATGTACGGGTGAAAGATGTAAAGGCATCCAGCCTTATCAAAAACATGTTAACAATAAGAGTCGATTGCTTGAAGAAAGACGCCTGCTTATTACCGAGTTTCGTCCTAGTTTAACTGACCCAGTTCTACCCCAGTGGCCTTATTCTGGCTTTCCCAGGGAATAGGGAATTGGGAAAAATATTTTCATAGCATTTTTGTTAAAATTATACTTTTCTCGCCTACTGAAAGAATAAGTTTAGTGCAAAAATTTTCAAAACAAAGTGATTTGGGAAACTTTTTTCCACAAAATTTTTGTAGGGAAGAATATTTTCCCATTTAACTTTATTTCGAAAATATTAACACCAATCATGTTCGCTCAGTAGGCCAGAAAAATACAATTTAGATAAAAATGCTATGAAAATATTTTTCCCAATTCCCTATTCCCAGGGAAAGCGGGAATAGGGCCACAAGTGGCATAATTCCAGAACTTCCACTAATCATTTAAGAACCCCATTTCCGTTCAACATACCTAATTCCAACATAATCTGCTTATAAATGGCTGAATTACATCCCAGATGGCCGTATTCCAGAGCTGTGTAACGAAATCTCGGTTTTCAAAATCCAGATCTAGAAAACCCGATTTTTAGGAAATCCCAATTTAAATTTTTAAAATTTGCCATGTGGGAATATGTGACTCAAATGATTTTTTGACAAAATTCAAAAATGAGTTTGCGATGAGAACATGGCCAATAGGAATGGAGTTTGGATGGAAGGCTAAGTGCCCGGGAGATTTATCGAAGCCGTCAACCTCTACAATTATTGCATTTCAAAATGTTGCGCTAACAAAATATTGCTTTTTTTATTAACCTTGCAACTACAAAACTTTGCAATTACAAAATGTTGCAAGTACCAAATCTTGCAATTAAAAAACTTTATTAATTATTTTGTGCAATTAAAACTAGAAGAAAACAAAAACCGGGATTTTGAAAATCGGGATTTTTGAAAACCGGGATTTTGAAAACCGAGATTTTGAAAACCGAGATTTTGAAAACCGAGATTTTGAAAACCAAAATTTTGTAGTACACCCTCCAGAACTTTATTCAAACATCATTTAAGAAACCCATTAAGTCCCCCACCCCTATTCATCCAAATATTATCTAAAAATCTAATTCCCCCCCCCCCCCCCCCCCCCCCCCCTCCCTAACATACCCAATCCTATCATATTCGGTTAAGAATTGGGCAACACTGAATTTGTTTTGAGAAAAATTGATTTTGAATTGTAAAAATTTACGAACTTGAAATATTAAAACTTGAATTTGTAACTTAGAATAAAGCTAGGAAATATTTCACGCGCGTTTTACATATTCATTGAGGATACGTCAATTTAAAAAACATCAGCTAGCCAGAGACGGCGAAAACCATAGTTGCTTCCAACCCGATTAGGTAAATATCTGTTTGATATCGTTTAAGAAAATTTTATATAATTTTAGTCATATCGAATTGTAAATGTAAAATGATGAGAAACATTTAGTCGGACAAATAAAAATTTTGAAGCAAAAATAATATTCTGGTCCCGCTTAATTAGATCGTGTACGAAAATCTCGCCAACTCTGTTTTAGACTCCGAACTCGGTCGATTTAAATAACTTGTAGCCGTTTATTAGCGCCCACATGATTCATGTTCATTAATAATTAACCCTCAAACATTACTGGAGAGTGATTTTTAATCAAAACCTCTCCAATATGAAGCTGACCATGAGGTATCCGGTTTAATCAAGTAGCTCGATGTGTTTGGTTTGGTAAAGAAAATGTGAATAATGTATTATTGAAAAAGACGAAAAACATAATAAAGTGTACCGTACCTACCAAAGTACCAACCACTGAAATTTTAAGAAGAAATCGTTAAAAACTATTATTCATTTTTGGCAAATTTTGTACGTGAAACGTGTTATTTTATCAAATTATTTTGTACCTGCATAGGAACCAATTTCCCGCGATAATCAGGTTTTCATAAAAACCTAAATAATCACTAACTGAGGATTGCTTTGAATCAAATACGAGTGAAGCAACCATAGGATAATTGAAACAATCTCATAAATATCCGAAAACTTTGAAACCCAGACCAATTAAGTAGAAACCATTAAAATGCTATTTTCATATAGACGGGAAGCTGTTCACGGTACCGTAAACCCGATAACTATGTGCAACATATTAACAATACTAATATTATAATAAAATATCAACCAAAAAACTATCATTAAAAATAAATTAACAAATGACCATATTTATTATACAAAAGAGATTAAAGAGGCAAACCATTATGTGGTGGTAACCTCGTACTCGTATAACAACTCTTAAGACAAGAAGAATATTGAACCAAACCACATTAAACTCGTATAGCATGTAGCACTAAGTTGGGAAAATATGTCGCCGCAAAGAACAAAATTTATAAAATAATAATGAAAAAAAAAGTGAAAACTCATTAATCCTGTTCATCTTCACAGCCACCACACCATGTCACCAACCCAAATTGGTATAGTAGCAATGTACCCCAAAATTTCCAGTTTTATCTAAATTTTCCGCTTTATTATTATTTTTTCCATTTTCTATTTTTTTTTTGCTTCATTTTAATTTTAGTACGACTAAATGAAGTGATAAAATTATAAAGTTACAATTTTTATGTTTTATGTAGTGTTATGATTATATTTTATTACATAACGTATTAATACAAAAATACAAAATCGAATACGAGGAGCCTGCTGTATAGCAACAGCATATCGCCGCATAATGGTATTAGAAAATTTACGAAACAGAATTTTCTTTTTTTTTTAAATGCTTAAGTGAAATATGAAATTAAGCGATTATCGTACATCATAATAACAGTGAATGATATTATTATTTATCTAGTTGACGATTATTCCAATCGGGTGGGTGCACATTCTATACATAAAAATTAGAAAATGAGGGAAATCTCGTGCTTTGATAGAGTATTATTGGAAATAAATAAATTTTTCATTTCGATTGTTTGGTGTAATTTTGTAATTCAATTCACAAATTTGAGTAGAATTATGCAAACCGATATGATTAAGTCGATGGTTGTTTGCTTAACTGGAACTTTTTTGACACATCTCATTTTCACTCAAAAAAGCCAAAATGGTTTGATAGAACTGGAAGTATCATTTGAAACGGTAAAGGCTCTAGAGACTGAAATTACAAGATTGTTGAAAGTTTGTACAGCACATCACTAGAATTATTTTAAGATTTTATTGCAAACATAAAGCGCTGACGCAAAAAAATTTTAATATGCGCGTTAATAGGTCTCGCTCTCGTTTCCATAATGCTGGAGGCTATTATGAAAGTTTTCTCGGCTTCGAAAAAATCGATATCAAAAAATTCAATACGCTGCGAATATTGCTCAAACACATAGCGGAGTGACAATTTTGAACGAATGAACTTTGTAGGAAAAGGAATGAAATGTTTACTATTGACCAAACGTTCGTTAAGTTTTGGACGTATCAATTCAATTTTAATTTTATAAAAATACATACGGTATTCTATTAATTTGTTTACTATTTTAATTAATTTTAGCTTACATCTCGGTAAACATGGTATTAAAATTTATTTTTAAAATACAAAATCTTAAATATCCATCAACACTTGTATACGATGTATGCCGCCTAAATGACAGTCGAATTTTGACGTAACCATTTTCGTAAAATCTGATATCGAAAAAAACAAAAAAAGTTCATAGTACAAATATTCACGGCGAGTTGATTTTTTCGAAGGTGAGAAAAGTTTCATAATAGCCCCCTAATCTCCCAATTCCGTTAAGGATTTTGAAAGGGTAATAGTCGTTGGATGGTACACACTGGTGGTTTCTACTGAATGGTCCAAATTCTAGTAAATAGATTCAGTCTAATTTTAAAGTTAAATCAATGAGGTAAACTTTTTCTTTTTGTGAGTCATCAGCCAACTCTACTATTCTTAGTAGAGAGTAGTAGAATTAGATGATGAAGAGTGAAGACTCGAAGCTAGGTCGAAATAAAAAATAAAATAAATAATAAATTATCACAAAAACAAAAAGTTTTTCTCATTTATTAAATTTAAAATTAAATACAGTGATAAAAGTACACAAAAATAATGGTGTTTAATTTCATTAATTTCCACACATATTTTCTTGTCAATATATTGAAACTGAGATGCACTCTACTTTATAAATAGAATTGTATTGTATTGTATAACATTTTGAGAATGAAAAGAGAGGAAAGAGAAGAAAAAAACTTAGAAAATTATATTTAATTTTGGTTGGTGATAATGGGTAAGTGTGGTATCAACTGGCGAATAAATAACACTTGTTTAAAAAATAAATTTATGTTAAGAATAGAAAATGAAAAGTGTATTTTAATTAATTTCATAATACGTTTAGATACAGTCCACAAAGAAAAAAAAATCCAGCGATCATTTATTTTGGTCCTTCAAGCCGATACATTATCAAAATAAATAAATAATTAATTTCAACTACCGCCATATTGTGTAGAGTCGAAATAAGTGTTTGAATTATTTCATAAGAATTTGTAAGCCGTTTTGTACCGTATTTTGTTGTGAGCCGTGTATCGAGCTGAAATAAGTGTTTTAACCGAGTGTTTTTAAGAAATTATATGCTGTTTTATTTCGATTACCGTATTTGATCGTAATTCGTGGAAAATTTACAGTTATATTCTCCGTACCACGAGATTGCATCGAAAAGATTAAGCGGCCATATTGGAAACTGTTACCAATTAGAAATTAAATTATCGTTAAATTCTGCGACATGAATTCAGTTGTGCCTAAGTAATTATAAAAAGTACGTACATCGTGTCATAGAATCAACATAAATTTTGAAAATTATGTGAATATATTCCGTGCCATGTGATTACTTCGAAATTATGAATCGTCATATGGGAAACCGTTACTATTCAATAATAATTAATTTATTATCATCAGTTCCTGCTTATATTAAATATTATCCAGTTTTATTAAAATACCTAATATACATATTCATAATTAATATGGATTCAACGTAAGTCAATATATTGTGTGTTCATTAGCCTGCGCATGACGTCATCAAAACCGTTCATCTAGTTAAAGCGATTTTTTAATATAAATAAGGTATTTTTCATTATACACTCCAGTTCTTATTATATTTATATAACATTTAATTTAGTTTTGATGCGGTTAAAAGCCATAGAAACTTATTAAAAAAAATGAAAATGAAATTCCACCGCTACAGGAATTAGAAAAGAGAGCGGTGGATCGAGATGGGTGGAGGGCCTTAGTGCAGGCGGCGAAATCCCTTCATGGGATGTGGAAGCCAGAGAGAGAAAGGAATTAGAAAGTAGACTTTTAAATTTAGATAGAATATATATCGATATTGAAAAGACCAGTAAGGAACTGTTTGATGCATCAGATGAACAAGATCTCGATGCGTTAAAGCTAAAATTTGAAAGGTTGAGGATAAATGTCATACAATCAGAGCCAATTTAAATAATTTAATAAAAAGTTTTACCGATGTTTCAAATAGTATTGATAATAAGCAAACCTTAGTTACCACAACCAAACTCAGCTCAGTTAAGTTACCGCACATGAAACTTCCGGTCATTGATGGCAATCCCACTGAGCACTGAGTGGCTTACTTTCAAAGACACATACATATCCATCGTTCACAATAGAGAAGACATCGATGAGATTGTCAAACTTACGTTATTACTAGATAAATTGATAGGTGATGCAAGAGATACAATAGGCCACATCACGCTTTCCGCTGCCAGTTATCAAAAGGCATGGACCGAATTGGTGAGTCGATATGACGACGAGCGTATCATTGTCGATGTTCACGTTGACGCTCTCCTAAATTTACTAAAGGCTCCTAAAGACAGTGCATTTGAACTTCGAAAATTGCTCAATTCATGCGTATCACATATCTTTTCCTTGGAGGCATGCAACCAATCCATAGAAGGTCTTGGTGAATTTATATTGTTCATTCTATTACCTAGAAATTGGACTCAAATTTAAGAAAACAATGGGAAAATGAACTAAGTTCAAATGTTTTACCGTCGCGGTTTCAATTAAAAGAATTTCTAATGAAGAATTGCAGAGTATTGGCTTCCGTTGGGAATTCACATCCGATCGATCTCACACGATCTTTGTCAAATACACAAGAAATTAGTCAAGGCCCCTTTAAAAATTCATCGTTTCCAAATAAATTCAAACCAAATGTCACCGTCATGTATTCAAACCAAACATCGAATCTTAATAAACCAAACACTCAAAAATTGAATAAAATATGTATATTTTGCAAAGATAATTTTCATCCGTTTTTTACTTGCTCAGAATTTATTCGAATGCCAGTGGCAGATCGTTACAAAAAGATTATTGAATTGAGACTGAGCATTAATTGTTTTGGGGCTAATTATTTTAATAAAAATTATCACAAATTATTAGCGTTCTAAAGCGTTACCTCAAGATGATATCGAATTGGGCGATACCAAATAATATTATATTAGCAGATTCATATTTTAACACATCAAGACCAATTGATGCACTTATAGGCGCAGAATTAGTTTTTTTAAAATTTTAACGAATAATCGAATTAAATTAAATGCCAATCTTCCATAATAAATAAAAACTGGTAAAATATAGTAAATAAAAACTAAAAAGTGAATGAGTTCTAGTGGACAATAAAAACTGTATAACGTTAATTGAAAACATACAATATTAAAAAAATAAAAACTAACATAGAAAACTTAGTGATATAGTAAAAAAAAAATAATTTTAGGAAAAAATAAATCGGTGCCTAACTAAAAAGTACAGTGCCTAAACATAAATTCTCAGGTGTAATAACTGTAGTGATTGCGAGCACCTTAAGTATAATAAACCAAATATAGTGACTAGGAAAAAAAGTTAAATGTTTAAAAGTGAATAATATCATAAAGTGATATGTGGTAACCGTTAAATAGTTTGTATGGTATATACGGTGGACCAGTGAACTGGAAGCAATTATTATAAAAAACAACCGAGCGTCTATCTTATCATTCGATTACATGTGATGCAATTTAAGTTCGTATTGCTAGTCACAAAAGGGAAACAAAACATAACATTAAATAAGTACCACATAATAAATAAGTTACCTACATCTGTGTAATAATAATATTAACTAACTAATTTTTACAAAAAAAGGTAGTAATAGTAATATTAAATTAATCGAATGGACTAGAAATATAAAACCTATAACGACATGTACCGTACACAAAGTTTGTACCCAAAAAAACCTCTTACAACAACAAAAAAACGGTAAAGTTTTTGTTGGTACTTTAATTTATCTAAGAACGCTCGAGTTTAAATAAGTCGTTCTTTGGTACAGCTACAATACACCGTATACAAATTGGAACGACATTGATCGTATACTATCCATACCATATAAAATCATCTATCAACATATTGGCAGCCTCAACATTTCCATCACGCAACAGTAACATCGATTGTCAGGTGAACAAACATGATTATTTTTTTTGTAAATTGTTGTTATATTTTAATTAGTTGGTTTTGATAGATTATGTAAAATAAATAGTTAACTGGCTTAAGTAGTATAGAAAACATTATTAGTATTAAGATTAGGGTAGCAGGGTGTAGGGTAGCTAGCTATAGTAGTATATACATTTATGTATATTTCCTTTTGTAAATTTTATTTTTGGACTATTTACTGTTTTTATATTAAATTTATGAATTCTAAATTAGAAAGCTAGCTTCTTTTAATTTCAAACCGAACTATGAGGGGCTAGTAGTCCAAATTATTGGAGGATGGTCTAGAAAGTAGGTCTATGAGATTGTATGCCGAGGTGAGTTGGTCATGGTGCTTATAATTCATCCCAGTTCCTAATCTTCGTAATGCGGTCTAAAACTGATTCATACATATTTCGGAAATCCCACCCCCCAATCAATCCGCCACAAACCAATTTGCAAAGAATATTACGGCGTACAGAGTAGAGTCATCAAGTCCAGTTCAAACTTTCGAATTAACTACGGTTACCTACAGTACAGCGTGGACTCCATATCTTGCCAGCCGTGTTTTAAATCAATTGGCAACTGATGAAAAACAAAATTTTCCGTTAGCGTCTGAATCTATTCATAATTTTTACGTTGATGACTTTCTTGGCGGTGCTGATTCTATTGAAAAGGCACAAGAATTACAGTAACAGCTGACTAAAATGTTATCATGTGGAGGATTCAATCTTCATAAATGGCCATCCAATACGGTTAAATTATTAGAATCAATTTCGGAGAGTCAAAGAGAAGTTTTGATTCAAAGTGATTCGAGTGGTCGTGAATCTATAAAAGCACTTGGTTTATTATGGAAACCAAACTCTGACGTATTTGTCTTCAATGTTAGTCCAATGGATGCTCATGATCAGATTACCAAAAGATCGGTTCTTTCCGACTTAGCTAAGATTTATGACCCTTTAGGGCTACTCTCTTTGATTTTGATTACCGCGAAATTACTTATACAATCAGTTTGGAAATGCAAATCGGGTTGGAATGAGCTACTTTCCGACAAATTGCGTCAGACATGGTATGAATTTCGAACGCAGTTGATTATTCTAAGTACAATTTCTTTTCCAAGATGTGTAGTTGTAGAAAATGCCATTTCCATTGAATTAAACGGGTTTTCCAATGCTTCGTAACGAGCATACGGTGCGTGTATATACATAAAAAGTTTAGATCATTCAAGGATTACTTCCGTTCGATTGCTTTGTAACAAATCTAGGGTAGCTCCGTTGAAAACCGTTTCGCTTTCGCGCTTAGAGTTATGCGCCGCTCTATTGCTTTCAAAACTTATAACAACTGTGATAGAGTCAATGGAAATAAAATTCGATCGTGTTATTTTATGGTCCGATTCCCAAATAACATTGCAGTGGATTAAAATTTGACCTCATAAACTAAAAACTTTCATCGCAAATAGAGTGAATGAAATACAAGAATTGACATGCAACTTCACATAGTGTCACGTTAGTTCAGAAAACAATCCAACCGATTTGGTATCTAGGGGTCGCATGCCTGAAGATATAAAGCATATTAAAATATAGTAGGATGGACCAGAATTTTTATATTTTTCTGATTTCATATCCACAAAGTATTCACCAAAGTTCAAGGTGTTAAATTTTGATAACGAAAAGCTAGAACTGAAAAAAGATTCTTACAATTTTATGTCCATTTCAACAAACATGTTTCTACAATTTATAAAAAGGTTTAGCTCTTTTACAAAATTAATCAGATCTATGTCATATATTCTCCGATAGGTTCACCTTCAATATTAGAAATCGAAACTGCCACTTTGGTATTGGTGAAGATTATTCAAAACCGTGAATTCCATTTCGATATAGTTCGAATCACGGAAAACAAAGATCTCAATAAACAGAGTAAATTGAGATGTTTAAGTCCATTTTTAGATGAAATCAATACACTCTGTGTTGGTTGTAAACATCAATTGTTATTACCGGCCAATCATCACTTTACAGAAATTTTATTCCGTCATGAGCATATCAAGAATTTGCATGCTGGTCCGCAACTCCTTACGTCTATAATTCGCCAAAAGTATTGGCCAATTAATGCAAAAAATATAACAAAAAAAATTGTTCGTAATTGTGTTCCTTGCTTTAAAATTAACCCAATCATAAAGCAACAAATTATGGAAGATTTACCTTCACAAAGAGCAACCGGCAATAAACCATTTAATACAACAGGGGTTGACTTATGTGGTGCATTTCAAATTAAAAATAAAAAAATCCGTAAAGCTGCATGTCACAAAGTTTACGTAGCGACATTCATTTCCTTTGTAACCAAAGCAATTCATTTGGAAATACTTTCAGACCTCACAACCGAATGTTTTATTGCATTTCTGAATAGGTTTCTCTATATAGAAAAGGCAAGTGTGAAACAATCTGGTCTGATAATGCAACGAATTTTAAAGGTACCAACAACGAGCTACGACGACAACGCCAATTGTTTCAAGTATAAAATGATTCCAATGATATTACTAAGTTTTGTTGCTCAGAGAATATCAACTGGAAATTTATCCCTCCCAGGTCCCCAAACTTTGGTGGACTGTGGGAATCGTCAGTAAGATCTTTAAAATTTCACCTTAGAAGAGTAGCATCAGGAGTGATTTTGTCTTATGAGGAACTACACACGCTTATTGTGCAAATAGAGGGAATACACAATTCTCACCTTTTGACCGTTATGTCGTCTGATCCCTGCGATCCTGAACCGCTGACACCTGCTCATTTTTTAACCGGTGGCCCCATTGTAGCTCCTGCTGAACCTTCGTATTTAGAAATTTCCAATAATTTATCAAATTGGAAACGGGTCACTCAGATGGTTCAAAGTTTCTGGAAGCGATTCAATACCGAATACTTACATACGCTTCAACAGCGTTACAAATGGATAGAAGCCCACCAGAGTTTGAATATCAACGATCTGGTGCTTATATGTGACGAAAACCTTCCAGCTGCTCTGGGATTGGTAACTAATGTTTTTCTGGGAAACGATAAGAAAGTAAGAGTTGTGAATGTAAAATCAAAGTCAGGCACGTTTAGACGAACAATATCTAAATTGGCTAAGATTCCATTACAATCTTAATCTTAATTACGTAGGTTAAGTTTTTTTTGTTATTGCTGTTGTAAAACTATAATTTTTGGATTTGAGTAAGCGTACTGTTACATGTTAATTTAATCATAATTAAATGTTTAAAATATTATGAATTATCATAGAGTTAAAAATGTTGTATAAGAAAATTTAAAGCCGAGTCTTTCAAGGGAGCCGCGGCATGTTTAATTTCATCAATTTCCACACATATTTTCTTATCAATATATTGAAACTGAGAAGCACTCTACTTTATAAATAGAGAATTGTATTGTATTGTATAACATTTTGAGAATGAAAAGAGAGGAAAGAGAAGACAAAAACTTAGAAAATTATATTTAATTTTGGTTGGTGGTAATGGGCAACTGTGGTATCAACTGGCGAACAAATAACACCTGTTTAAAAAATAAATTTATGTTAAGAATAGAAAATGAAAAGTGTATTTTAGTTAATTTCATAATACGTTTATATACAGTCCACAAAGGAACAAAAATTCAGTGATCGCTTAAATGGAAAATAATAGATTCAGTCTTTTTGTATGCAAAGCTTATACACAATGTGCTTTGCTTCGAATTATAAGAATTTGGGATTCTACTTGCCTTTCGGAACAGCCATTTTTTGATAATGCCTTACATAACCCAGATAAAATGACTCACTCGTTTCGGATAATACTTGTGACGTTTCTCGTCAGAATATTTATCTCAAAATATGGGTATAGCTTTAATTATTTAATAGAGTTTCGATGTTTTTGGGTTCCTTCTTTAAAGGATATAAATTGGATATTTTTTGATAAGATTTGGTGTCTAGAGCTGGTAGGATTAAATTTTGGTTTGGGTTCCGGTTACTATCTATCCTGGTTTGAGGAATATTCATTTGGAGAGTGGGACATCTTTTGATTAGTTTTCGGGACTTTAATCCAGCCCGGATGAATGAGTATCAGGAAAATAATTCTGTCTGCTTTGATTACGACCGCAAGCACACTTTGCCTAAGGATAATGACATGACTCATACAATTCTATCTCGTGATACACCTCGCCATATATCAGTCAAGTGCTCGTGGATCGTCTGTAAGGCGAGATGCAAAAGACTATATATCCAGGGGTCTATTATGAAATTTTCGACGGTGTTTTTCTTACGATTTTATCGAAAATTTACGACACCTCTTAAGTTGTCGAATATGGTTGCGAATACATAAAATATTAAATATTGTGTTAAATAATTTTAATCATTATAAAATTTAATTATAAAGAAATTTTTATATTTTCGATATAATAGAGGCAGCACATAATATGTAGGTATTTTCGACGCTGTCAGATTGGTCAATATTGTCGAAAAAAAAACACGGGTGAAAATTTCAAAATAGACCCCAGATAAACCCAGATTTTTTTTTCTGAAAATCTGTCAGTTTATAGTCATAACTTCCGCAAAACCGGTATATATCAGGTACTCGTGAATTACCGAGATTATAACGACTAGATTCTGATAATTCCAAATAAAGTTTTTCTGTAATTTCTCAGAATGTTGTCCAAACTTTAAACGACTATATGTATTCATAAACAAAAAATTAAATTTTCCGTCTGAAAATTCATGCTAGCTTCATGAAGGTCATCGCTTTGTCTTTTTCAACTGAGGTTAGGGCTGTCTAGGCTTCCCAGCAATTGAAGGATAACTTAAAAATACATAAACGTATTTTTAAATCTTCGTCCTAACAGGGTACCACTGTTTACTTACGCGATAGTCACAATTTTTCGGGCTGGCATGCCATAATAAACCCTCACGATAGTGATAATGTTGTCTTCGCGTTTTTTGGGGGTTCAATTGATTTGTATGGCTCAAATTATTTAGTATAAACATGATCCGGGTTTCGTTAAAAATAGTGAGTAAGTGTCCCGATAAGTGCTGAATTTCTCCAATCCTCAAAGGACTGAGTTTCTCCAAATCTCAAAGTTTACAGGAAAATCAGTTTCAATGAATATCAGAGGATACCCTACTTACAGCTGCTAATGAGGCCCTATTTGAACAAATAACTTATTTTGGGTCTTTCTCAGTTCACTTTTGTACACTCTTAAGTTGCCATTATAGATATACTATTCTATTCTGCTATTCTAGATTGACAAGCACGAGTACTTTTGAAATTCTGCAGTTGGTTTATACTTCTCACTCAATTTTACTACAGAGCAAGCGGCACCCAGAGAGCGTTTTTGGACATTAGTGACCAAAATCTTGTCTAATATATCACAAAGCTCAGTGTCTCCATTTTTTACTTGAGTGCTTAGAACTTAAAGCAGTAAAATATTTCCCCCATTTCCTTGCAAATATTTTCGTATGGTGGAGATCAGAAAAAATCCAGTTCATAACCAATTGAAGAATAGAGTCGGAGTCATAAACCACATTTAAAACCCTCACTTGTTTTTATTAATATTCAAAAATTATTGAAATTCTTGTTTCCTAAGATTGTGTGATGTGCGGATTCGCATCACAGGCAATCCGATGAAGCTTTTTATATTGATATATGGTATTGTATGGGCTTGGACAATCGTTCAAGGAATCGATCTAACTTAGGTGAATTACTTGAAATCTGGGATTTCATCCGTGCTCAAATGCTCGATTTGGTTTCCGAGATTTTTATACCGGGATTTAAATTCCAGGATTTTTATAATCGGCGATTTCAAGCCGCCCCGGTGGCAACGTTGTCAGCATGCTTGCTCCAGCGACCGGAGGCCCCGGGTTTGATTCCAGGTGGTGACAATTTCACAGCTGGTTCAGTATCAATGAATTAATCACTCATTATACGACATGAAAATTCGATTATGAAACCTCATTTGAGGCGGCCAAATCCCGTGATGGGATAGAGTGCCAGAGAGAGAGAGAGAGAGAGAGAGAGATTTCAAGCCGTTACCGTATATCTTCTCTTTTGTAAATATAACACACATCATTAAGACATGAGCAAGAAGAAATATATAATTAGGAATATCAGTCCTACAAATAGAAAATAGTACGAATCAATTAGGCTTATTATTAGAGCTCGACTTTTTTCTCGAAATAAACTGAGTCTCTCCTTTAGAGCATGATAAATACAAACAAAAATAAAGTGTGTAAACTTATTCAAGTATTTCATCTTGCAAAAATAATAAAAAATAACCAGGCAATATTGATTATATCCCGTTATCCCAGGATATATAAAATCCAAGAAAAGTTTGAAATGGAATGCACGAAATATGATAATAATTGATGTAAAGTGTTTATTTTTGAAATATCTACCATATGAGTATGGTCCAGAACCACGAGAGTATAAATCGATCTCTTCTGAATTCAACACGCCATCATGCCTGCTATCAAAATCAAATTTTCAAAGAATTCACATTTTATTTTGTTTTCAAAATAATTAGCACTAACTTTTTACCTCAGTATGCCAGAAAAAAATTAGTTAAATAGAATTTAAATTCTTTCCCCAATTCCCAGGACATTCCCAGAATAGCGCCAGCCGCGTATTATTTCCGATCCGTTTGCAGCATATAAAAAGGACGAGGAACTTGAGTGCAGCTCCTTTCTTATTAGGAAGCATCAAGGAAAACCTACGCTGATGTCGATTACAAATTTGAAGTGTGTCGAAGGTCCTGAATCATACAATCGATTTAATAATATGCCTCCACAAGTGATTGGTCGTCTACCTGCCGATGTTGATTGCAATGATGTGATTTCTCTAGCAAGTGTTATGTTAATTTGTGATGAATCATATAGTTCAATCAATTTATGAGGCATCTTAGCTATATCGTTTATAGGATCATTGAGATTTTATCAGTAAGCTGAATGTCCTAGAGCAATGTTTCGATTTTTGAATAAAATAACAAATTACAATTTCTGAGTACTGGCGCACAGTAGAAATTGTGCTTCCACCTGCTGAAACCTAATTTCGACCCCCTTTTTCTAAAATGGTGGTAATTTTACGTAAATAATTTTATTACTTCGTTTTACGTAAAACGTAGGTACGTTACGTAATAATTAAAAATTTTGACCTTGAGCTTTTTGCAGATTTACAATTCGCTTTACCGCCGATATCATAAAAAGGAATTTTTTAAATTTCTGTGTGTGAGTACGTGTAGACTAAAGGTCTGTGTCCTCTACAGCCCATTCGGGTTGTCCAATCGGGATGAAACTTATGCTGTATAAGATAGCAGAAAGTTTCAGCAGAAAATCTGCTTTTGCTGTTCACCGCTAGAGGCATGACTATCACAAAAACGAAATTTTTTCTGCTGATATTTTTTGAAACCAGCAGTTACTTTTTAAAATTTTTAAGCAAATTAATAACTCTCAGCAGAAAGTTTTATGAAAAATCAAAGAATTTATGAAAAGAAAAGAAAATTAGATATAAACGTTTTGAAACGAAAATTTTTAATTTTATTTCAAAAACGATGGCCTATGTATAGTAAATATAAGGACCATAATGATCAAAATGCAAATACAATGTTGTTGCATCACCACCCAAAATCTCTCGACTCATGATTCTAAAAGCTTACATTCTATATTCATACGAATACGAGTGCACCAGAAGACACTCGTTCTCTATGGTGTTAGGATGCGTATATTGGCAACGTTCGAGAAGTTTTTATAGCGCTCAATAAAGTACTCGTTGTTGCAATACAATTATGACACCTCATTTCGATTACAAAAGTTATATAACGTACTTTTTGTCCTTCCACATAAATTATTTAACATTTTTAAATAAGACACGTAAACTATAACAAGGTTTCGTAATAGTTCCTGAATAATGAATTGGGTGTGTAGGGGTGGTATACAATCAATCGAATCTATGTGATATGTAGGTAGAAACCAGAAAATAACATACATCATCAAGTAATCACCCGAAATGAAAAAAAAAAAATATTGAAAATCATGAAATAACAATTTGAACCCCTTCACCTCGTACATGCGTTCATATGTGTATGTCACGAATCGAATCGCAAAGAAAAAAATTCACTTTGGCATTATTGTCATCAATGAATTTATATTCATATGACATCTTATTTTTCTTTTCGTTTCCTGTTATTTTTTTTACTTCTTGTTAAAAAATTCATAGGAAAATCATTTAATAGAAAATTACATACACCTCCCCCAAATATACAATTTGTGTACGAGAATATGAAATTCGTCTTAGTTCGTATGTAGTTATTTATTTCCTAGTTATGGCAGTACCTCCCTTTTTAAGATAAATTTTTATAAAAGATTCGATATGTTTTTCTCTGTATGTGCACATAAATAATTCGCGAAAAATTACATTAAAATGCAAACCATGTTGCTCGGTTAAAGAAAATTTCCATTTGTCCCGCGTAATTTTCTATTCTTCTGGCTGTTTTTTGCCGTTTTTGTTGCCTGCGTATCCGTATGTAGACAAAATATATTTGGGTGGTACACTTTGGGGACTCTAGAAAAATGTAATAACATTTTTTTTTGTTTGAGATTTTAATATTTTATTCTATGCGATTACTATCTTTTTGCACCAAAAGACGACTTAAAACGGAAGTACGTAGACTACATGCGGAAAATATATATACTTTTTGTTTTTATATTGTGCGGGAAAAATTTATGTGATAAGAATATTCGATTCTCCTTTTATTTTATCTTAAATAATTAAATGCATTAAATTTGCATAAAACGGAAATAAAATTAAAATTACGAGTAAGTATATAAAAAAAGAAGAATGATCGTTTCTAAGTGGATTTTGAGACAATAGGCTACATAAAAGAGTGCGGTTAATTAATTTATTGAAAGCGAAGACAAGACGACCATCTTGCCCTTGTGTAGAAATGGTTTATACGCATCTTTCTCGATTCGTATCTATTCAATTAGACTAATTGGATGAATTTAAATAACATTAAATAAAATAAAAATACAAATCTAAATCTTAATTGTCTTGGCGGAAACGAGATGTATACCAAGTTCAAGGTAATTAAATTCTTCATGATAAAGATTTTGGTAATTCTCATTATCATAAAATATTAGAGTGTCCAATGTATGTTATGGGGATAAGATTTCATTTCTGGACAAAAAAAAGTTAGGTTACGTCATCCAGGTCACCTTTTTAATTCAGTGACCGCCACCAGATGGTGTGTAAAATCTAAATTTCGTATTTGCATTCTGCAGCTAGAAACGACTCTGAAGTTGGTTGCGTTAAAATATATACTAGAATGCATCCAAATCGCCCGCCATTTTGGATATTTGTAGCTTATTGACGATTAGAGTCTACCACCTGGTGACAGGAATTATAAGAGTGGTGATTCCATGTGCATTTTGACATTTCAACATTTTGATTTGATAAATCAAGGCGTTTATTCTTTTTATAATTAGAAAAGCACGAATAGAAATTAACTAAAGAGAAAAATAGTGAAAAACTATATTCAAAATCATAATGGATAATAGTGAGGCTAAACGTTCAAGACTAATCGTTGAATTATTGTGGAGCTGGGGTAGATCAACGAAAATTTCTATGCACCACTGACAATTCAGACCACACACAGAGTGTGTATTGGGGTTGAATTAATCGACTCCAATACCACTCTGGCACAAGCATTCTCGGCAGTCATCAACTTTTTAAACCCGACTTTGGATCCAAATTTACCTCTGTGTTTTAAGGAGTTTCTCAACGTAAGGACCGTTCTTGATTGTACAGAAATTTAAACTAACATTTCAATGTCTGCCTTGTAGGCCGTGCACCTACTCTCAAGACAGGGGGACTCACATGTTGAATATTTTGATTGGTGTTTCTCCGGCAGGATTAGTTAACTTTATCAGTAAAGTTTCTACTGGACGATCCTCTGATAAAACCATCTTTAACCAGACATCTGAATTGCTAAATAAACTTTGTGCCGTCATGCACAAGTAAAATTGCCCTCATATTCGTTACGATGGTTTTTTTTTCGACCACCACAGTCATCGTGTTAACACTGATGCTCCTCGGTGCAGTATAATACTAACTCATTGTTTTGGTTTGGCGCGTAAATATACAATTTTATGATGTTGTTTATCAAGATAAATGATGATATTTAATTTATGATGTTTTTAGGAAATTACGGCAAGAATAGATAATGGGGAGATTGAATTGAGAGTTCGATGAGTAAGGTCATATTTAGCATGGCAAGTGTCTCGTGATTTGGTTTTAAATTAAAAAGAAATAATTTAATTAAATAATTAAAATCGGTCGCGAAAATTTTAAGTTTTGAAATTGATTAAAAATCAAATAAGATAATAAAGTATTTAAAAGTATAGTGTTTATAATTAATAACATATACTAGAAAAATTAAGTTTAATAATTTAACTGTAACTATACATTAAATGGTATAAGCACAGAAAAGTGATGGACTATAAACTGATAACTAAATATACTGTATAAAAACTAATTCTAAGTGTATAATTGGACTACTTAAAAATACTAGAAATAAGTAAAGTGAATAATATAAAAGTGACTAGAATATTGTGTAAATCTAATATAATGCCTAATTAGTGACTAGAAAAACTGTGTGAAATGGCTACTATATTAAGTCTCATAAATGCCTATAGTATACTTTCAAGTGACTAGAATATAGTGTAAAACAGCTAATATATTTAAAGCTAAGAAAAAACTATAAGTAACGACGTACTAAGTGTGTGTGGGTACTCTCATTAACGAAATAAAAAAACCGTCAGTACAACGGCTGTGAAAGTGGTTACTGTAATCAATTCAAACAGTATACCAGTCTTATAAAATATTGTTAAGTGGTGTTTATCATATTAAAGTTATAAAACGATGAACTATCAATATAATTAAATAATTGTTAAAATTAGTAATCCAAAATTAATTGTGAATGCCATAATAAACTAATGTTAAAAATAAAAAAATATTCAGTGCTATGAATAATCAATATACTGTAACCGTTGCGATATGGTTTTATATACGAAGCAACGCGGTATAATATGACGTGTACACTACGTAGAGCATCATTCAACATTTGTCTGACGAAACATGCAACATTCAACGTTAACATCATCCAACATTGAGTAAGATCTTCTAAATATTACCATTTTTCATTCTATATGTCATTTATTCTAATTTAATTAGATATTTCTACTTTTGATTAAATTTCATAATATTTTCACCATTATTATAACTAATTTTCATAATTTTAGTATGTACTAGTGTAAGATATTATAGCTAGTAGGGGGTTTAGGTAGATGATAGTTATTTTTACGGTTAATCTTTTTATTTGATTCGTATATTTTTTCGATAAATAAAAGATGCCTTTTATAAGTATCAAATTAATTATTTCGTTGTTAGTTATTAAACAAATCATGAGAAGCTAAATAAAGTTGAAGCTGAGGATGGGCGAGAGCTAGAGTAGGTATTTTAGAATGGTAGGTTGATGGTTGATGTCTGCATTTCTTATTATTATTATTATTGTTTATTTGTTAGAATAATTAGCGGTCTAATACAGGTTTCTGCATGTTTCGAAAACCCCACCCCAACACGATGAGTCCTAGCCGGGATCAAAATGACCGCTCGAAACCTCTACAGAAACATTCTGTTAACGTACATCAGTTTCTATAACCGGTGTGTCGTTACAGTGGCGCCCAAACTAAAAAGCTACCATCCGGCCTTCAGCCTAATATAACAATGTAAGGAAAATTTACGGCACTGTCTTTACAGTGGTGCCCAATCATCATCGGAAATCCGGTAAACGATTATGAATTAAAATTAAATTGTCTAATTAAATTTTTTATCAGTATGCGTTACTGATTTTACAGTGAATTCGACATACTCGGTGGTGTTTAATTTATAATATTTTTTTTTGTTTTATTTTTTTTAATCAATTTAGTATATAGAAAATTTTTTCAAGTAGAATGCGCGTACTTTTCCATATTTAACGTTTTGATTTAGATACTGCACTTCTACTTGTTCAATAGTTGTAGGTTAATTTTTCGGTCTTGTTTATCGCGTTATTTCTCCATTTTGGATTTTGATATGAATAGTCGAACATAACATGACTGTTAAATTTCAATTTTATTTTTTTCATTAATATTAAGAACAATGCTTCAAATCCAAACAAGCTTCCGATCTCAGTTTTTTTGAATTCTTGGAAATTTTTGAAGGATTGTTCTTCTTTTGTAATTTAAATAGTGTTTATGTAATTCATGGTAATTGGTGCGAAAAAAAAGAAAATCTCACAATTTCTAGAATATTTTGGCTATTCTATTTTACCGTGAATTTCGTGCAGATTTTTTTTTTTGTAGCGTTCCGTTAACCATTGAAGCAGCCTAATTGTGTCCACGTTTGCTATTTCCATTAATTATATAATTATGTTTTGAGAGCAATTCGTTGTATTGGATACAATGTGGTTTGTTTCATAGTCAATATTAGTAATGATTCGGAATCATGAGTGTGTCTTATTATATTGTTTTATAGTAATTATGATCATCATCCGATATTCCGTTTTATTATTAAATTTAGATTTGCTTAATTTTATTCAATTATATTATAATCAGACATCAACGATCAATCTATCCAATAGCAATAATTTTAAATCAAGAAATCTATAATTTTGAAGTAAGTACGTTCTGGCTCTGGACCATCCTCTAGCTTTCATTAATACCCGAATATTTTAATATAAACGAATCTTTAATTAATTAAATGCAAATTTACCTATACGTTTTTATCATCCTTAATTACCAATATTTTGGTTTATTAGTTAATTGGTTCTTGCCTTAATTTCAAATACTACTAAACACATCATAAGTTTTTCTTGAGAATTTATAAATTTTTATATTAATTTTTTTTTGTTATAACATATTTATTTGGTTATATAATATATTATTTTGTTATAAAGCATACTGCATTGATTAGCTTGGCGTTTTCGGTTCGGAAATAATATTCTTACAATAAATAAAAATGAATCCCGATCATTTAACACATGACGAGTTCGAGCTTGAATGTGCGGTAAGAGACATTAAGGGAAATGACCCACTAACAAATCTAACCGAACTGGTAAAACGTTTGGAAGATGAAAAAGCCCATCCAGTATTAAGGCCGAATAGACCTGGGCGCTTAGCTCAAAAGAACACTAGACGCGAGTGCCACAACATTACCATTAAATTTCGTGAGATTTATACGGAAATACAAAATGTAATCGAGGCGAAAAAAACGACAGAAAATTTAAAACTCGACATTGACATATTTTATTCCCGCCTACTACATGTTAGCAGTAGATTATACCGGATTGAATACTCAAAAGTTGTAGCACCCTTAGTAACCGAGCTAAAAGATAAACTGAATCATTTAATTGAATTTATTCAAAACATAGATCAAGATAATGACGACCTGAATGAGTCAACCACAAAATTAGAGGCTATCGATTTAGGACCAGAGGAAGATTTGCCAACTAGTGATGATGACAGGCAATCACAAGGTGTATCAACCGATGATTCTGAAGTTCAGTTTGATGCTAAATTGTGTAACGATCGGCTGCGTTAAACAAAGGCCGGCTTTAATAAAAACAAAAAAAAAAAAAATATCCAATGCGCCTAAGTGTTGGCTACGTTTCGTTATGGTATGGCAATATAAATTGCTTCTTACGTGCAGAATGGTAGCAAGCAATTAAAATATAAACTCATACCACCGGGATTTTTATTGGGAAGTAATTACACATAATTGAGACGGGTTAATACATAAAAATTATTGTATATACACAAGCGAAACAAAAACGGCCTCATTACGGTGTATAATGAAAGTATTCGTGACGTCGATTTGGGTGATGCGCGCGAAAAAATGTATTGGGGAGACGATGATTTTTGGGTGGGTCAGTCGAGTTTGGATATTGAAAAAGTAATCATCACTAAATTATAAAATTTTAAGAATATTGTATGTTAAGTTGAACTCTTAAAAGTAATAAATATATATATGTATTAATCAAAAATTATAAAATTTGAATGTATAACAAATATAATGATTACAAAAAAAATTGTTGAGTGCATCTTTTATTGTGATGTTTATAGACAACTTCTACCTAATTGTATATAATGGTTGTATATTAATAATAAATCAATAATAAACGCTTAATAAACAAAAGCAACAAAAACTTTATAAAATACCAATAAAATTGATTATTGTGCATTTGTGTAATTTAATTTTGGTGAAGTTGCCGAGACTAGTTTCTCTTTGAACCAAAAAAAAAACTAACAATAAAAACTTATAAAACCAACTGGAAATTGGAAAAACACGAACCACAATAAAAATCACACGAAACGCTAAGGTAGAATAGAGACTCTTTAGTATCGTGCAGTTGGGTGTATATCTACGAGCTATCCTATATTTGGAAAAATAAAATCGGCATACCAACCAAGACCAGAACCTGATAGAATCGTAAGCAGAATCAAATGGAAAAGAACTGACTGGTGGCTGCTGTATGAAATCAAATAATCCGGACTGCAAGATTGTCATCCGAGGACGGTGATCTCATAAACGGGACATTAACTGGTAGAGACATATTATTTGTAAGTTAATTATTTTTTTTTGCTGCTTAAATGTTATTAGATTTCTGGGTGGAATTTAATTATAATATCGAACTTTTAAGTAATCTAGTGAAGATTGATTAATCACAATATCCACACCTAATCCAATCGCGCTTGATGATTTTTATAAGGCTTGGTTAAGCATCACAATGAGGTGGTAACGGGATAGTTACGGATGGGGTGTTGAAAACGTGCAGTGGTGCAAAATATTTAAACTTCAATTTGTGAAAGTTCAGTTTGTTGTTTTTAAATGTAGATTTTTTTTGATTTGTGGCACACACATGTACATGTCTAGTTTTTTTTGTAAGATGGCCGTTGTACACGCGGGGTAACGGAACCCTCCCGACCGGTATGCGCTACCCGTATAAAAAAAAAAAAAAATATGTGTGCAACCTCGCGGTGCAGCTGACCCAGGTCATCAGGTTACAAATGGCGCCGAAACAGGGACCTAAAGGGTCTAATTATTTATGATTTAAACGTTATTTATTGAGATTTATTTGGTTGGTAGCCCTAATAAGGCATCCAGGTGGCTTCACTACTTAACGGTTTAGTAGATGATATGTCCGCGTTAATGACATTGCGGTTAATCTACATTTAGATTTTTTTTGTGAATTTAATTTTCTATTTAATAAAATTCTCGTTCATAGGTTAAATAAACGTTTACAAATTGCAGATATCATAATCTAGAATCATGTTAATGATCGATGGCTTACACAGTTGACGTGCGATGATGATCCATGATTTGGTTTTACTCGTACTTCAGTGAGTGAATTACTCATTGCATGATCATAGAATCATTATAATTAATTTCATTTTCTTGTTAAATATTGTTTTTTTAAATTCCTTTTATTTATTTTGCCGAATTATATAAGTTATCGATAATTGATGGGATTTCTACGATTGGCCGATTGATGATTTGGTGAATCCGAATTGCTCGGTCCACTTAGTTTATCTTTCTTATTAATATTTCTTATGATCATTATTCAATATTTCAATAAACCGGATCCGTTAGTCACTGTGAACGAGAAGTAGTCTCTTTTGGGTTTATTTATTTCTTAATATATTATAGAAGTTTAAATTTTTTTGAAGCAACTTGAACGGATAGAACTCAAAAAAATTATTTATTAACACGTTCAATTATGCTTAAATCTACACCACTTGGCGTAATTTCACCCCATCTATTAAATGAAATTAATTAAAAAAAAAAAAAAAAAAGGGAAAATATTTTCACTTTGGAAAATTATTTATTATATTTTTGTATTTAAACCTATCTTAATTAGTTATAATTTCGTATTGATTATTATCTATTTTTATTAATTTGTTTTGTTAAATATTTAATTTATATTTATATATATTTAGCTCTTCTTTGTTTATTGCTTGCTACCGTAATCTACTTCGTCTGAGGTAAAGTGTATCACCTTGTAGTACTTATTGGTTGGTTGTTCCTACACAAGCTTGTAGTACTTATTGGTTGGTTGTTCCTATTTGTCTCTAATCGCAAACTTGTAGATCGTTTCAAAATATTAACACCAAAATTGTTTTTTTCTAAATAATTGTTGAAGTATAAGCCTATAATTCGCTTTCTTTAATTGTTAAAAAAAAAAAAAAAAATTTTTATATTTTCGAAAAATAAAGAAAATATTTGTGTCATAATTAGTCCCGATCAAAGTGATATAGTGCTCTAAATAAATTTCAACGACGATCCCAGAATGGATTACTATAAACTGATTTTCGAAAGTCTGACTAAAGACGAACTGTTAATAGAATACCAGGTACGAAGACTGCAAACCGATCAACCAGGCCACCAAGACAAATTTTATGATACGTTAAAAACAGAATGGCAGAATACCACGCTTAAGCCTAAATTATCACATATTAGCGCGGAGCCGGAAGCTGAATTGACTGCTATCAACCAACAGTTAATGGCGATAGATGAGGCGTTGGAGTCTAAGGAAGTTGAGTCATCCTTAAGAGCGAAAAATTTATTGATGGTTAGAATATTCCACTGGAAAGACAGAGCCGAAAGATTATCTAATTCCTTTCAGGGGTTGGCCGGCTTGCCTATAGCTGTCAATTCATTAAACCGATTCGCGAGATACTTAGTCCGTGATATCAAAAGGAAAGAAGCTGAGGCAAAGGAGAAAAAGCGAACCAATTCCAGGACACAGTTGACCTCGGCAGCAGCTCAACAAAGTAGCGTAGCCTCAGGTACCCAAAGCAACTCCAAGCATGATGATATTAACCGAGACAGTGAAAGAAGATTTTCCGACCGAATTGAGAAATTAACCAAGAATTTAATCGAGAAAATGAACGCATCATCTAGACGAATTCCTGAGATTACCCAGTCATCACATACGTCACATAATAGAAGTAACAATGGTAATTCGAGTACCGAAAGTGATGATAACCAGACGTCTGATAGTACCCCGTCCAATACATCTCGAAAAAATACACGCCCTAGAGAAATTTCACACCATAGATTCCATAGAAATCCAGATCCAACGAAGTGGAGAATTTCCTTCTCAGGATGTAATGATAAGATCAAGGATGATGAAAATGTACACGATTTCATAATGAAGTTAGAAGAACATGCCAAACAGGACAAAATACCTCAAGATGACCTTGTTAGTTTGATGCGGCATTTTGTCACAGGTAAAGCCGAAAAATGGTATTACGTGTATACCAGAAAAACTAGACGCGCAACGTGGAACCAATTAAAACAGGCATTTCTCGAAAGGTTTAGCAGTGCTGAAGGAGACCGAGCCATGCGGAAATACATTCGTCACCGTACCCAACTCACTAAAGAGTCGTTCAATGACTTTGTACTAGAGATTGAAACTGTGAACCGTCGCCTCCCGAAACCTCTACCGGATGATGAAATTTTGGAACTGTTGGTCGACAACATGAACCCAGCTTTAAAGAATGCAACTGCTAACATGGAATTTTACACTATTGAAAGTTTACGAAAAGTTTGCGATAATTTAGAGAGATTGTGGCAAACCTCGGGATTTGACCCACGACAACTAATAGATCCGCGCATAAAACGAAACTCAGTGGTTCCAGAATTTGTCAAATCTCAAGGTGCAGAAAGACGATATAAACGCAGTCCACACGTTGAAGAAGTGACCAAGTTTCACGTTGCGTCGGGCTCTTCTGCAAGACACTCCCGAAGACCAGCATGTTATGAGGACCAAGAAACGCATACTGATGAATCAGAGGAGGAGCCAGAAGAACGATTAAATGACGAAGTTAGTGCTATTGATCGTGGAGTTCGTTTCGTGGTCTGCTGGAACTGTAAGGATCTCGGACACAAATTTACCAGCTGCATGATGGAGCGTACGCATAAATTTTGTGAGGGATGCGGACTTGCGGGGTTTGATATTGCCGATTGTCTCCGCTGTCAGAAAAGGAAAATAAACATGGGAAATGTGAATCCGAACGTTACGAACTCTGGGGGATATCGTTCGGAAAAAACTCAACATCCCAGAAAGCCATCCTCTCAACCGCAAAAGTAGATTCATCAAACTTACTCGAATCAACATCAAACAACACAAGACGATATCAACGAATTTTGGATTACTGGAAGGAGCGCAAATTATACGAGAGATGTTGTTCATTAACCACCATTACAGAGACGAAAATTAATGATCCACGACCCTATGCGAAAATTAACATTATGGGAAAATCAATTCTTGGTTTGCTAGATAGTGGCGCAAGCGTCAGTATCCTCGGAAAAGGCAGCGAGATGTTTATAAGAAATCTAGGAGTAAGCTTTAAAGAGCTAAATACATGCATCCAGACCGCAGACGGATCAGCTAATGCCGTGTTGGGCCACATTAAACTACCTGTCACGTATTTGGGGATAACACGGAACATCAAATTTTGCATAGTTCCGTCTCTGCAATCGGAGGTCTATCTTGGAGTCGATTTTTGGAAACAATTTAATATTGCGCCTAACATAATTTGTGAACTTTCCGAGCCGATTCCAACAGCAGAAGTAAATCGACACAAACTCACCAGACAACAGAACGAAGAGTTACAAGTGGTAATTTCCATGTTTCCTTCTTTTGCAACAAACGGATTGGGACGAACTAACCTAGTTGAGCATAATATTGACGTAGGTAATTCACAGCCAATTAAACAAAGACATTACCAGAGGTCACCCGCAATGCAAGACCTAATTTATGAGGAAATTGACAGAATGATTTCACTAGGAGTTATAGAGGAAAGTACGAGTCCTTGGAGTTCGCCGGTAGTGCTAGTGAGAAAGGCAAACGGCAAGTCGCGCCTGTGCTTGGATTCTCGGAAGGTCAACCAAATAACTAAAAAGGACGCGTATCCTTTACCCCTGATTGATGGTTTGCTTGGACGACTAAACAGTACTAATTATATTACTAGTATAGATTTAAAAGATGCCTTTTGGCAAATCCCACTGTCGCAAAGTTCAAGAGAGATAACTGCTTTCACAGTTCCAGGCCGTCCTCTCTATCAATTCTGTGTCATGCCGTTTGGGTTGTGTAACGCTCCCCAAACCATGTGCAGATTGATGGATCGAGTGATACCCCACCAACTGAGAGATAGAGTTTTCGTGTATTTAGACGATTTACTAATTATCTCGGCGGGGTTTGACGAGCACCTGGAACTGCTGAAAGTAGTCGCCAACTTATTGTCCAAATCAGGGTTGACAATAAACGTTGAAAAGAGTCATTTTGTTCTGCGCGAAACTCGATACTTGGGATTCCTGGTAGGGGAAAAAGGACTGCGAACGGATCCATCAAAAGTAGACGCTATCAAGAACTTTCCACCACCTAAATCAGTGAAACAAACTCGTCGGCTATTGGGCATGGCAAGTTGGTATCGACGATTCATACCGAACTTTTCAGACGTAACCGCCCCGATCACCAATCTGTTGCGTAAGGGTAGAAAATTCGAATGGACCGAAGATGCCAACCTCGCTTTTGAAACACTGAAACACCTATTAACGAATGCTCCGGTATTGCACAACCCCGATTTCAACAAACCATTTTTCATCAGATGTGACGCCAGCACCCAAGGGATTGGTAGTGTATTGTTTCAAACTGATGACGAAAGTACAGAAAAGCCCATAGCTTTTATGTCCCAAAAACTGAACGCCGCTCAAAAGAACTACACTATTACTGAACTTGAGTGCTTGGCGGCGGTGGTAAGTGTTAAGAAATTCCGGGCATACATCGAGGGTTACTGTTTCACAATTATTACGGACCACGCGAGCTTGAAATGGTTGATGTCGCAGAAGGACCTTAGTGGCCGCCTCGCAAGATGGAGCCTCAAACTACAAGCATACGACTTCTGCATAGTGCATCAAAAAGGTAAGGATAACGTGGTTGCAGACACATTATCCAGAATTCACTGCGATACCTTAGTTGAATTAGACTCTGAATTGAATCTGCATAAAGCCGATCCGTTCGACCCAGAAACCGTCACAGACAAAGTTTATATGGATCTGCGCAAAAAAGTTGAAGATGATCCCACTTCTGTTCCAAACATTCGTATTCATAATAAGAAAATTTTTATCAGAATTGAACCCACTAAACATATACCACTTTCTGATGTTCCGTCGTGGAAATTATGGATTCCAGAATGCACACCGAACTCCCTAATAAAAAAGGAGCATGACAGTCCAAATGGAGCTCATGGGGGAATCAAGAAAACCCTCGAACGATTGCGTCGTTTATATTACTGGCCGAAAATGGCTGTTCATGTGCATGATTATATCTCAAACTGCGAAATTTGTAAACAGAGTAAGTCTACTAACCAATGCTTACGTCCACCGTTAGGAAATATTACCATCTCAGACAGACCGTGGCAAAAGATATACGTAGATCTTCTTGGCCCTTATCCTAGGTCAAAATCAGGTAAAACTATCATTTTAATCATTTTGGATAACCTAACGAAATTTATTTATTTAAAAACATTAGCTAAGGCTACTGCTAGCAAGATAGTGGACGTATTTCGAGATGAGTTATTTCCGCTATTCAGTGTTCCAGAAACAGTTCATAGCGATAATGGTGTCCAATTTGTTGGTAAAGAGTTTACTGCTTTAATGAAAGAATATGGAATAATACATGTTCGAACTGCCTTATATTCACCACAAAGTAATGCGTCCGAGCGAGTGAATCGCTCAATTATCGCAGCAATCAGAGCTTTCATAAAAGATAATCACACTTCCTGGGATAGTTATCTACCACAAATAGGAAGTGCGCTTCGAACCTCGGTTCACGAATCAACTGGACAATCTCCACACTTTGCAATGTTCGGTTATCACAAAATATATCATGCTGGAGATTACAAACTACTTCGGGAAATAAATTCGGTAGAAGAACCCTCGTTAGACTGGATGAAAGTGCCTGATCGTATAGCCATCATTCATGATCAGATAAAGCGTAAACTTCTTGAGTCCTATAAAAAATATGCTAACCGGTACAATTTACGAACTAGGCCAAGAAACATTGAAATCGGTCAGCAAGTGTTCGTGAAACACCATATTCTAAGCGATGCCGCTAATAAATTTACCGCTAAATTCGCCTTTCCTTTCCGCAAAGCTTTTGTAAAAGCTAAGATAGGTAATGTGTATTATTTGCTTGTGGATGAAAATGATAAGACGTTGGGAACTTACCACGCGATGGATATAAAACAATGATTATGTTCTGCCTTTAATATCATTCTATTTTCTTTTAGCAACCAGCCATCTTTTTTCAGCTTCATATCTAATTTTTTCTGGACGACCATCGATATATGAACCTGCCATGTAACGATCGGCTGCGTTAAACAAAGGCCGGCTTTAATAAAAACAAAAAAAAAAAAAAATATCCAATGCGCCTAAGTGTTGGCTACGTTTCGTTATGGTATGGCAATATAAATTGCTTCTTACGTGCAGAATGGTAGCAAGCAATTAAAATATAAACTCATACCACCGGGATTTTTATTGGGAAGTAATTACACATAATTGAGACGGGTTAATACATAAAAATTATTGTATATACACAAGCGAAACAAAAACGGCCTCATTACGGTGTATAATGAAAGTATTCGTGACGTCGATTTGGGTGATGCGCGCGAAAAAATGTATTGGGGAGACGATGATTTTTGGGTGGGTCAGTCGAGTTTGGATATTGAAAAAGTAATCATCACTAAATTATAAAATTTTAAGAATATTGTATGTTAAGTTGAACTCTTAAAAGTAATAAATATATATATGTATTAATCAAAAATTATAAAATTTGAATGTATAACAAATATAATGATTACAAAAAAAATTGTTGAGTGCATCTTTTATTGTGATGTTTATAGACAACTTCTACCTAATTGTATATAATGGTTGTATATTAATAATAAATCAATAATAAACGCTTAATAAACAAAAGCAACAAAAACTTTATAAAATACCAATAAAATTGATTATTGTGCATTTGTGTAATTTAATTTTGGTGAAGTTGCCGAGACTAGTTTCTCTTTGAACCAAAAAAAAAACTAACAATAAAAACTTATAAAACCAACTGGAAATTGGAAAAACACGAACCACAATAAAAATCACACGAAACGCTAAGGTAGAATAGAGACTCTTTAGTATCGTGCAGTTGGGTGTATATCTACGAGCTATCCTATATTTGGAAAAATAAAATCGGCATACCAACCAAGACCAGAACCTGATAGAATCGTAAGCAGAATCAAATGGAAAAGAACTGACTGGTGGCTGCTGTATGAAATCAAATAATCCGGACTGCAAGATTGTCATCCGAGGACGGTGATCTCATAAACGGGACATTAACTGGTAGAGACATATTATTTGTAAGTTAATTTTTTTTGTTTTGCTGCTTAAATGTTATTAGATTTCTGGGTGGAATTTAATTATAATATCGAACTTTTAAGTAATCTAGTGAAGATTGATTAATCACAATATCCACACCTAATCCAATCGCGCTTGATGATTTTTATAAGGCTTGGTTAAGCATCACAATGAGGTGGTAACGGGATAGTTACGGATGGGGTGTTGAAAACGTGCAGTGGTGCAAAATATTTAAACTTCAATTTGTGAAAGTTCAGTTTGTTGTTTTTAAATGTAGATTTTTTTTGATTTGTGGCACACACATGTACATGTCTAGTTTTTTTTGTAAGATGGCCGTTGTACACGCGGGGTAACGGAACCCTCCCGACCGGTATGCGCTACCCGTATAAAAAAAAAAAAAAATATGTGTGCAACCTCGCGGTGCAGCTGACCCAGGTCATCAGGTTACAATTGTCCAGTCAGAAAACATTTAAATCAGTGGAGAATATACCTCAACTTGGTTTACCCATTTTCTCAAGGATGGCAAAATCAAATTTTGGTGACGCAGCTACAAGATCTGATAATCCACCGGATCCATCTCATTTATATCAGCCACCACAACCTCCTATAACAAACGACTCAAATCGTAGGCCAGAACCAGGTACTGGTAGAAGCAAACAAGTAGGACTATTTCCAACATTTAATTGGGATTATCTGAAAACTACAGCACCACCAAAGCCGCCTATTGACAATTTTGCAACGAATGCTTATAATGATTACCACCTATTTCAAAATCAGCCTAACATGTATCGTCCTTTCATTCGTGACCCGAGAAAATGGGCTATTTCATTCGATGGTACACAACAAGGTACCCCCGTTAAAAGGTTTGTTCGCATGGTGGAACACCAGGCAATGACAAATGGTATCCATTTGCAACAAGTTACTAATGACATGAGCTATTTTCTCAAAGGTGTCGCCGCAGACTGGTATTGGGATTTTGTCCAAAGGTACGGTAATGTGGAGTGGCCCTTTCTCAAATCTGAATTAATCAAACGATTTTCTGACAGACGCACAGATTTAGAAATACGTCGTGGAATTGATTCTAGGAAACAACATCCCAATGAGAAATTTATTGATTTCTATAATACCATCCTATCCATGTCTCTTCAAATGGAATTTCGAATACCTGATTCCGAACTGATTTTTATATTAACCCAAAATATGAGACCGGGATTACAGGATAGACTAGCTGTCACACAGTTTAGAACACTTGACGAACTTGTTCGGCAATGTGTCGCTTACGAAGATGCCTGGGCTAGAAACCGAATAATTCCAGAATCGTACTGTGAGACTCGAAGGCATGTTCGTGAGATCAATGCATTGCAGGATTTAAAAATAAATCCCGACGCGTCCTTTACGAATGCAACTGCGAATGGTAGCAATATGACACAACCTATGCCTTATAGTGTCAACACCTGTGTGGAAACTCCCATAACGAATGACAATCAATTGTCTCGCTTCATGGCTCCAGCACATTTTCATAATAATCCTGGTAATACTCATTCAGATATTAACGATCGCATGGACTATTTGCCCCAATATCTGAGTACTAATAATAATAATCCGTCATACCAACCGGTGGTTAACGCCATTTCATCCAATAGGCAAACTTCTAATCCGGGTTCAACAAGAAGTGCCTCTCAAATCATCAAATATTGCTGGAACTGCAAGAAAAATGGTCATTACTTCAAAAATTGTAATTATCAAATGATGCATACCTTTTGTTTTGGTTGTGGCACACCCGAAGTAATTAAACCCAATTGTCCTAATTGTCAAACGATTTGGGGAAACTTGAAGAAGGGGGCGAACGTTTCAACGGCGATTCCCCCCATCACACAGACTTCACAAATAAATCAAAATCCAAACGGCGGGTATCGTTCAATCTTGAAACATGCCTAGATAACAAATTTACCATATCAAAATATTCACCAACCCAAACGCAGTATCCTAAACAAAACAATCATACTTTAAGAAAAAGTCAAACTCCTCGGTTTCTCAGATACTTTCGTCTAAGAAAATCTTTTAAATCACAAATTCTTGAATCACTTATCGCTGATGATTCGGATGGGCGGCCTTATGCCGATATTCAAATATTGGGTAATAAAATGCGTGGACTTCTAGATAGTGGAGCTAACGTGTCTATACTTGGTAAAAACTGTGAAAACATTCTTAAAGATCCCACGGTACATTTCCGACACCTTCCAGCTACAATTAAAACCGCAAACGGGAACTGTGAGCGAATAATAGGACATATAAAAGTTCCGGTTACGTTTGCTGGTCAAACTAATTACGTAACGTTACACCTCGCTCCTAACCTAAATCAAGAACTGTATCTTGGAATTGACTTTTGGCGTTTGTTCGATTTAAAAATAACTTGTAAGTCTGCTCTTGTTAATATATCACCTTCTAACCGGATTTGCTCCTTTCCACGTATTATAACTGAAGCAATTACTTGTGATACTGACCCGCCATTACATCAACTCACATCGGATCAGCAGGAAAGGTTGGATATAGTGAAGCGTCAATTTCCGTCGTCTGTTCTGCTTGGTTTGGGACGCACACATCTAGTAAAGCACACAATTGATGTCGGCGATGCCAGACCCATCAAGCAGCGATATTATGCCGTGTCTCCAGCTGTTGAAGCTGAAATGGGATATGAGATCGAACGAATGCTTTCATTGGGCGTTATAGAGGAGAGTAGCAGCTCGTGGAGTTCTCCGATCGCCATAGTCCGCAAAGGCAATGGTAAAGTCCGATTGTGCCTTGACGCAAGAAAAGTAAACTCGGTGACAGTGAAGGATGCTTACCCGTTGCCTCTCATCGACGGTTTGCTAGGGCGTCTTAACAAGACAAGGTTCATTTCTAGCCTTGACTTGAAAGATGCTTTTTGGCAGATACCATTAGATGAGGGGTCGAGGGATAAGACTGCCTTCACTGTCCCAGGCCGACCATTATATCAGTTTACCGTCATGCCTTTCGGGCTCTGCAATGCGCCGCAAACTATGTGCAGATTGATGCACCGGGTGATACCTCACGAGCTGCACACACAGGTTTTTGTCTATCTCGACGATCTCCTTATAACAGCGGAGACATTCGATGAGCACATGGAGATATTGAATAGAGTCGCCAAACTGTTGAAAGAAGCCGGATTGACAATTAACGTGGAGAAAAGTAAATTTCTTCTCAAAGAAATTCGCTATCTCGGATACATTGTCGGCGATGGTGTACTCAAGCTGGACCCGTCTAAAATCTCTGCCATTACTTCATACCCCATTCCAAAAACCGTTCGACAACTTAGGAGATTTTTGGGCATGTCAGGATGGTATAGACGGTTTATCCATCGATACGCAGACTTGGCTACCCCTCTTACTAACTTACTAAAAAAGAATCATAAATTCGAGTGGAATGACATGGCTCAGGAGTCTTTTGAGAAATTGAAGATAGCTCTTTCCTCCGCTCCTGGTCTTTGTAATCCGGATTGGAATCGAAGATTTTTTATTCAGTGCGATGCCTCTTCGACAGGTGTGGGAGCGGTGTTGTTTCAAAGGTCTTCCAGCGGCGATGAACGCCCTATTGCCTTCATTTCTCAAAAACTTAATGCAGCGCAGCGTAACTATAGCGTTACCGAACTCGAATGTTACGCCGCTGTATTAAGTGTTGAGAAGTTTAGACAATATGTAGAAGGCTACCCGTTTACCATCATTACGGATCACGCAAGTCTGAAGTGGTTGATGGGACAACGGGAACTTTCTGGGCGTCTCGCTCGCTGGAGCCTGAAATTACAAGGATTCAACTTCACAATTGAGTACCGCAAGGGGAAAGAAAATTTGGTGCCAGACGCGCTCTCACGTCAGGTAGAAGCATTCTTACTGAATGAATGTAGTATTAACCTTCCTGTAGAACTCGATCTTGATGCTGTACATTTCCAAGATCCAGATTACCTAACTCAAATTTCTAAGATTCAATCCAACCCACAGATAAAATCCAATTTCCGAATTAGCGATGGCAAGATACTTATCCTTCCTAATTCTTTTGCTGACCTATCCACCGATATCCCTTCCTGGAAGATTTACGTTCCAAATCCGCTCATTCCCATCCTATTAGAAAGAGCACATTCACCTCCTAATGCTGCACATTTAGGAGTACGGAAAACTCTCGAGGTTTTACGAAGGCATTACCATTGGGTGAAAATGGCTGCCGATGTTCACAACTTTGTAGCCAACTGTCCAATTTGTAAGTCTACTAAAGCATCAAATATAATAACTCGTCCACCAATGGGTAAATATTCTGAAGTTTCTAGACCTTTTCAGCGACTTTATGTCGATTTCATGGGACCGTATCCGAGATCCAAATCTGGAAATAAATACCTGTTCGTTATTTTAGACCAATTTAGTCGATTTGTACTGCTCGAACCTATGCGAGACGCCAACAGTGCTAATGTCATTAAATTTTTAGATAACCGAGTGTTTAATGTTTATTCTGTCCCTGAATATATCCTGAGTGATAATGGTAAACAGTTTACCTCACGACTGTTTCACGATTTCTTACAAAAACATAATGTTAAACATATATTGACACCGAAATACTCACCACAGGCAAATGCCTCAGAACGAGTTAACAGAAGCATATTGGCAGCCGTTCGATCGTACATACAGGATGATCATACTACCTGGGACCTTCATGCTCATTCGATAGCTTGTGCATTACGAAATGTAGTTCACGAAAGCACAGATCGGTCACCCTATTTCTTAGTTTATGGTCAACATTATCTACCCGACGGACGTTATTATGATATGTTACGACAATTAAATAGCCTAGAGGACAAGGAAGTTCAGTTATCTAATGCAGATAAATTAACAGTTTCGCAGAAAACCGTACTGGCTAACTTACGTAAAGCTCACTCACAGCATTCAGTCAGGTATAACTTACGAAGCCGCCAGCGAACATTTTTTGCAGGCCAACAAGTATTTGTAAGGAACTTTTGCCAAAGTGATGCAGCTCAAAAATTTTCGGCCAAATTGGCACCAAAATTCAAAAAAGCTTTCATTAAAGAGCCGGTGGGGAACGTTGCTTTTAAAGTTGTTGATGAAAACGGTACTGTACTTGGAACCTATCATATCAAAGATTTAAAAACGTGAAGTGTCCTAGTATATTTTAACCTTTTACAAAAATAATTCTGGCATAGTTTTGACATTGGTAAATTAAATTTTTTTTGGTTTAAAACAAATCTCTACAATTAAATGAATGCCCGGCTTTGAGACATCTCTCATGGGATGTGGGACGTCCCCACGATTTGTGCCGTCATGCACAAGTAAAATTGCCCTCATATTCGTTACGATGGTTTTTTTTTCGACCACCACAGTCATCGTGTTAACACTGATGCTCCTCGGTGCAGTATAATACTAACTCATTGTTTTGGTTTGGCGCGTAAATATACAATTTTATGATGTTGTTTATCAAGATAAATGATGATATTTAATTTATGATGTTTTTAGGAAATTACGGCAAGAATAGATAATGGGGAGATTGAATTGAGAGTTCGATGAGTAAGGTCATATTTAGCATGGCAAGTGTCTCGTGATTTGGTTTTAAATTAAAAAGAAATAATTTAATTAAATAATTAAAATCGGTCGCGAAAATTTTAAGTTTTGAAATTGATTAAAAATCAAATAAGATAATAAAGTATTTAAAAGTATAGTGTTTATAATTAATAACATATACTAGAAAAATTAAGTTTAATAATTTAACTGTAACTATACATTAAATGGTATAAGCACAGAAAAGTGATGGACTATAAACTGATAACTAAATATACTGTATAAAAACTAATTCTAAGTGTATAATTGGACTACTTAAAAATACTAGAAATAAGTAAAGTGAATAATATAAAAGTGACTAGAATATTGTGTAAATCTAATATAATGCCTAATTAGTGACTAGAAAAACTGTGTGAAATGGCTACTATATTAAGTCTCATAAATGCCTATAGTATACTTTCAAGTGACTAGAATATAGTGTAAAACAGCTAATATATTTAAAGCTAAGAAAAAACTATAAGTAACGACGTACTAAGTGTGTGTGGGTACTCTCATTAACGAAATAAAAAAACCGTCAGTACAACGGCTGTGAAAGTGGTTACTGTAATCAATTCAAACAGTATACCAGTCTTATAAAATATTGTTAAGTGGTGTTTATCATATTAAAGTTATAAAACGATGAACTATCAATATAATTAAATAATTGTTAAAATTAGTAATCCAAAATTAATTGTGAATGCCATAATAAACTAATGTTAAAAATAAAAAAATATTCAGTGCTATGAATAATCAATATACTGTAACCGTTGCGATATGGTTTTATATACGAAGCAACGCGGTATAATATGACGTGTACACTACGTAGAGCATCATTCAACATTTGTCTGACGAAACATGCAACATTCAACGTTAACATCATCCAACATTGAGTAAGATCTTCTAAATATTACCATTTTTCATTCTATATGTCATTTATTCTAATTTAATTAGATATTTCTACTTTTGATTAAATTTCATAATATTTTCACCATTATTATAACTAATTTTCATAATTTTAGTATGTACTAGTGTAAGATATTATAGCTAGTAGGGGGTTTAGGTAGATGATAGTTATTTTTACGGTTAATCTTTTTATTTGATTCGTATATTTTTTCGATAAATAAAAGATGCCTTTTATAAGTATCAAATTAATTATTTCGTTGTTAGTTATTAAACAAATCATGAGAAGCTAAATAAAGTTGAAGCTGAGGATGGGCGAGAGCTAGAGTAGGTATTTTAGAATGGTAGGTTGATGGTTGATGTCTGCATTTCTTATTATTATTATTATTGTTTATTTGTTAGAATAATTAGCGGTCTAATACAGGTTTCTGCATGTTTCGAAAACCCCACCCCAACACGATGAGTCCTAGCCGGGATCAAAATGACCGCTCGAAACCTCTACAGAAACATTCTGTTAACGTACATCAGTTTCTATAACCGGTGTGTCGTTACAGTGGCGCCCAAACTAAAAAGCTACCATCCGGCCTTCAGCCTAATATAACAATGTAAGGAAAATTTACGGCACTGTCTTTACAGTGGTGCCCAATCATCATCGGAAATCCGGTAAACGATTATGAATTAAAATTAAATTGTCTAATTAAATTTTTTATCAGTATGCGTTACTGATTTTACAGTGAATTCGACATACTCGGTGGTGTTTAATTTATAATATTTTTTTTTGTTTTATTTTTTTTAATCAATTTAGTATATAGAAAATTTTTTCAAGTAGAATGCGCGTACTTTTCCATATTTAACGTTTTGATTTAGATACTGCACTTCTACTTGTTCAATAGTTGTAGGTTAATTTTTCGGTCTTGTTTATCGCGTTATTTCTCCATTTTGGATTTTGATATGAATAGTCGAACATAACATGACTGTTAAATTTCAATTTTATTTTTTTCATTAATATTAAGAACAATGCTTCAAATCCAAACAAGCTTCCGATCTCAGTTTTTTTGAATTCTTGGAAATTTTTGAAGGATTGTTCTTCTTTTGTAATTTAAATAGTGTTTATGTAATTCATGGTAATTGGTGCGAAAAAAAAGAAAATCTCACAATTTCTAGAATATTTTGGCTATTCTATTTTACCGTGAATTTCGTGCAGATTTTTTTTTTTGTAGCGTTCCGTTAACCATTGAAGCAGCCTAATTGTGTCCACGTTTGCTATTTCCATTAATTATATAATTATGTTTTGAGAGCAATTCGTTGTATTGGATACAATGTGGTTTGTTTCATAGTCAATATTAGTAATGATTCGGAATCATGAGTGTGTCTTATTATATTGTTTTATAGTAATTATGATCATCATCCGATATTCCGTTTTATTATTAAATTTAGATTTGCTTAATTTTATTCAATTATATTATAATCAGACATCAACGATCAATCTATCCAATAGCAATAATTTTAAATCAAGAAATCTATAATTTTGAAGTAAGTACGTTCTGGCTCTGGACCATCCTCTAGCTTTCATTAATACCCGAATATTTTAATATAAACGAATCTTTAATTAATTAAATGCAAATTTACCTATACGTTTTTATCATCCTTAATTACCAATATTTTGGTTTATTAGTTAATTGGTTCTTGCCTTAATTTCAAATACTACTAAACACATCATAAGTTTTTCTTGAGAATTTATAAATTTTTATATTAATTTTTTTTTGTTATAACATATTTATTTGGTTATATAATATATTATTTTGTTATAAAGCATACTGCATTGATTAGCTTGGCGTTTTCGGTTCGGAAATAATATTCTTACAATAAATAAAAATGAATCCCGATCATTTAACACATGACGAGTTCGAGCTTGAATGTGCGGTAAGAGACATTAAGGGAAATGACCCACTAACAAATCTAACCGAACTGGTAAAACGTTTGGAAGATGAAAAAGCCCATCCAGTATTAAGGCCGAATAGACCTGGGCGCTTAGCTCAAAAGAACACTAGACGCGAGTGCCACAACATTACCATTAAATTTCGTGAGATTTATACGGAAATACAAAATGTAATCGAGGCGAAAAAAACGACAGAAAATTTAAAACTCGACATTGACATATTTTATTCCCGCCTACTACATGTTAGCAGTAGATTATACCGGATTGAATACTCAAAAGTTGTAGCACCCTTAGTAACCGAGCTAAAAGATAAACTGAATCATTTAATTGAATTTATTCAAAACATAGATCAAGATAATGACGACCTGAATGAGTCAACCACAAAATTAGAGGCTATCGATTTAGGACCAGAGGAAGATTTGCCAACTAGTGATGATGACAGGCAATCACAAGGTGTATCAACCGATGATTCTGAAGTTCAGTTTGATGCTAAATTGTGTAACGATCGGCTGCGTTAAACAAAGGCCGGCTTTAATAAAAACAAAAAAAAAAAAAATATCCAATGCGCCTAAGTGTTGGCTACGTTTCGTTATGGTATGGCAATATAAATTGCTTCTTACGTGCAGAATGGTAGCAAGCAATTAAAATATAAACTCATACCACCGGGATTTTTATTGGGAAGTAATTACACATAATTGAGACGGGTTAATACATAAAAATTATTGTATATACACAAGCGAAACAAAAACGGCCTCATTACGGTGTATAATGAAAGTATTCGTGACGTCGATTTGGGTGATGCGCGCGAAAAAATGTATTGGGGAGACGATGATTTTTGGGTGGGTCAGTCGAGTTTGGATATTGAAAAAGTAATCATCACTAAATTATAAAATTTTAAGAATATTGTATGTTAAGTTGAACTCTTAAAAGTAATAAATATATATATGTATTAATCAAAAATTATAAAATTTGAATGTATAACAAATATAATGATTACAAAAAAAATTGTTGAGTGCATCTTTTATTGTGATGTTTATAGACAACTTCTACCTAATTGTATATAATGGTTGTATATTAATAATAAATCAATAATAAACGCTTAATAAACAAAAGCAACAAAAACTTTATAAAATACCAATAAAATTGATTATTGTGCATTTGTGTAATTTAATTTTGGTGAAGTTGCCGAGACTAGTTTCTCTTTGAACCAAAAAAAAAACTAACAATAAAAACTTATAAAACCAACTGGAAATTGGAAAAACACGAACCACAATAAAAATCACACGAAACGCTAAGGTAGAATAGAGACTCTTTAGTATCGTGCAGTTGGGTGTATATCTACGAGCTATCCTATATTTGGAAAAATAAAATCGGCATACCAACCAAGACCAGAACCTGATAGAATCGTAAGCAGAATCAAATGGAAAAGAACTGACTGGTGGCTGCTGTATGAAATCAAATAATCCGGACTGCAAGATTGTCATCCGAGGACGGTGATCTCATAAACGGGACATTAACTGGTAGAGACATATTATTTGTAAGTTAATTATTTTTTTTTGCTGCTTAAATGTTATTAGATTTCTGGGTGGAATTTAATTATAATATCGAACTTTTAAGTAATCTAGTGAAGATTGATTAATCACAATATCCACACCTAATCCAATCGCGCTTGATGATTTTTATAAGGCTTGGTTAAGCATCACAATGAGGTGGTAACGGGATAGTTACGGATGGGGTGTTGAAAACGTGCAGTGGTGCAAAATATTTAAACTTCAATTTGTGAAAGTTCAGTTTGTTGTTTTTAAATGTAGATTTTTTTTGATTTGTGGCACACACATGTACATGTCTAGTTTTTTTTGTAAGATGGCCGTTGTACACGCGGGGTAACGGAACCCTCCCGACCGGTATGCGCTACCCGTATAAAAAAAAAAAAAAATATGTGTGCAACCTCGCGGTGCAGCTGACCCAGGTCATCAGGTTACAAATGGCGCCGAAACAGGGACCTAAAGGGTCTAATTATTTATGATTTAAACGTTATTTATTGAGATTTATTTGGTTGGTAGCCCTAATAAGGCATCCAGGTGGCTTCACTACTTAACGGTTTAGTAGATGATATGTCCGCGTTAATGACATTGCGGTTAATCTACATTTAGATTTTTTTTGTGAATTTAATTTTCTATTTAATAAAATTCTCGTTCATAGGTTAAATAAACGTTTACAAATTGCAGATATCATAATCTAGAATCATGTTAATGATCGATGGCTTACACAGTTGACGTGCGATGATGATCCATGATTTGGTTTTACTCGTACTTCAGTGAGTGAATTACTCATTGCATGATCATAGAATCATTATAATTAATTTCATTTTCTTGTTAAATATTGTTTTTTTAAATTCCTTTTATTTATTTTGCCGAATTATATAAGTTATCGATAATTGATGGGATTTCTACGATTGGCCGATTGATGATTTGGTGAATCCGAATTGCTCGGTCCACTTAGTTTATCTTTCTTATTAATATTTCTTATGATCATTATTCAATATTTCAATAAACCGGATCCGTTAGTCACTGTGAACGAGAAGTAGTCTCTTTTGGGTTTATTTATTTCTTAATATATTATAGAAGTTTAAATTTTTTTGAAGCAACTTGAACGGATAGAACTCAAAAAAATTATTTATTAACACGTTCAATTATGCTTAAATCTACACCACTTGGCGTAATTTCACCCCATCTATTAAATGAAATTAATTAAAAAAAAAAAAAAAAAAGGGAAAATATTTTCACTTTGGAAAATTATTTATTATATTTTTGTATTTAAACCTATCTTAATTAGTTATAATTTCGTATTGATTATTATCTATTTTTATTAATTTGTTTTGTTAAATATTTAATTTATATTTATATATATAATCACATATTAATTTATATTTATATATATAATATATATAATCACGTACAGTAAACCCGAAAATAAAGTTTTTTTTTATTTCCATCAGACAAAAATATGTTTGATGTGTGGGTTAATAGGTCCAGTTTACAACATTGGAATTTACCCAAACGGTTGTGTGAAAAACATTTCGATCCCAAAGTCGTCGGAAAAAGAAGATTGAAGAAAAATGCTGCGCCGGAATTTTAGCTCGCTTATCCTGATTTAAAGGTCGATAATGAAGTCCCGTTTCGATATCAAGGTATTATCAAAACAAAAAAAAATTCGAGAACTTTCACAAAACGAGTCCAGTAGTTTCCTAGATTTCTCAGTCGATCTTACCCCAGAAAAAATAGATTCATCCACGGAGCAGCCTGGAACTTCTAGTAAAAACTGTTTGACTCAATTTAAAAATTCGTTCCATTACCAACATAAATTTAATCATGCAGTTAAGCGTATTAATTTATTACGCAACAATAAATTAAATGATATAACATCAAGGAAAGATATTTCAATTTGTAGAGCAATTGAAAGATTACCAAAAATAAGTGCAAATGCTAAGGAATTTGTGAAAATGTTGGTCGATAGAAAGAAGCAGTGGCCGCAAGAACAGAGAAATATTGCCCAAAAAAATTGTTTTAAATCCCGACCTGCTACAACTTTCTTAGAGATAATCTACATCTTCGTTGTGTCGTTGAGCCCCTATCAAAAAGTTAAAACTCGGTTTCAATGATTGTACTTTGATAAGACTTTAGGAGAAAGTAGATCAATTAAGCAATAGTGAAAAGGTGGTGATTCTAATGTTTGACGAAATGTCTATTAGATCAGATTTGAACTACGATAGAGTAAATGACGAAATTGATGGTTTTTCGCAAATAAATAAAACAAGAATACAAAATATTGCAAAATATGTACAGTTTTTCTAATTCGTGGACTTATTAAACAGTTTAAATACGTAATTTCTTATCATGCAAGTGAAAATAATAATGGATAGTGCAAACTTTTGTTGAATACCTTAGCAGTGTTGCGGATAATTGGTCTAATCACGGTTGCAGTAGTTTGTGATCAGGGGCAAAATAATAGGAAATGCTAGAGCATGCTTAATGTGTGTAAAGAACGCCAATTTTATTTAAATGAATTAAAAAAATTTGCGTTATATGATGTGCCGCATTTGATTAAATCCGTCAGAAATACATTATTGGTAGTAATTTAGAAACATCTGATCACCTGATGGAATTGTGTCATGGCAGGTCGTGCAAGAACTACTCGAAGCGGAGAAATGGAGAATACAAAGTTGTGTCCAAAGTTAACCAATCGTCATATTTATCCAAATTCTTTTGACTAAACCATTCGCGTCAGCAACTGCTAATTTTATTGAAAAATAGATAGACTTTTTGACAATCAATTTACAACAATCTAATTTTGAAATAAATGTTATGTTAACCTCTCGATTAAATCAAGATCCTTTGGAAAACTTGTTCGGCATTATTAAACAAAGAGGTGGTTGCAGTACCAATCCATCCAATTTATGAATTTAATCATACAGTGGCAAAAATAATGACAATCAAATTATTTGAAAACTCGGCTTTGACTAATTGTGAAATGGATATGGACGAAATGTTGGTAACAGATCTTTTGGCAAATTCTTCTAATGAATGTACCGATAATAGTTTACAACACTTGGTGGATATCATACCTGAATGTCTGGATAAATGTGAGGCCGCGGGGCACACGGATTTAGTAATTGTAGAGGCAGACATTCAGTACGAAGACAGTTTTGATGATTCATCTATAAGGTATTTCATCGGGTACGTTGTATACAAGTTTTTAAAAAACAATAAATGTTCCAACTGCAAGCAACTATACAAATAATACTAATTTTGGCTCGCTTCACGCACCAAGTGAAATATTTTTTAAGATTTCAAAGTTCCAAATTGATATTTTTGCGAAAATTTTTAAAACACAGCCTCATATGACGAATATCAAAACTCAAATTAAAAATAAACGGATTAATAAGTGCATTGAAGTCGAAGGCCGTGTGTTAATTTTAATGCAAACATATTGCAAAACCGTATGCATAATGTTCTCAGTAGGAGAAATTTATTATCGAAAAAAATTTAATATCGCCTATTACAGCGCCATCTATTATGAATCGAAAAAAAAGTTTCAAGGAAATCCTACGTACTTTTAGCCGTAGAATCCGAATCTGCAATAAAAAATAGAGGTTCCTATCTTAGTTTCCAAGTTGTCTCCCACCCCCTTACAAACAAGGGCGGGGGTCCTAATTTTAGCACTGATGTATTTCCCCTCAAGAATGATTTAATTTCGATAATGGTCATTTTTATCGTAGAGGGTATAACGATAGATGTGTTGTTGAGTGTACGATGATGTGCAAGGCGGGCGGAGCACTTTGTAAATTAATAATAATATAACAATAAAAAATAAAAAAAACAAAATTTAATTTAATTTTCAATAATTAATTGAAAAAATTTTATTTCAAAAATAACTTATGCTGGTTGCTGAGCAGCTCCTGCTGCTTCAAAACTCCAAAACTTAATAGAAAATAAATCAAAATTTTGTATAACTTTTATACAAAATTTTTAAGGCAATCTGGATGCAATAAAAATTGGATTGATCCAGTATTGTTGCGTTTGGTAAACAAGGCAATAAAAACCTGGGGCGGAATCATGAAATACGACCGGAAAAATTTAAACAGATTTAAAAATATTTTCAAACTTATTAGATTAAAAGTATTCAAATTTACTATGATGGATGCAGACGGATGTATAAATGCAACTTCTATAACATTTGAAGAGCAATGATTAATCTCCTACAAGATTTTCGAAATTCATTTCGAATTTCAAATTTTTCGTACCAGGTTCGTCGCCACTTCATTTTTTGAGATGGCATTGAAGTCTTTTGTATTTCAAAATTGTAAAATTTCCGGAAATATTTAATTATTTTGATGTAAACAGGGGCAAGATCATGAAATCCGACCGAAAAAATGAATTGTTAGAAAATATTTCAATGGACAAACACAAAAAAATTCGAAAAATGGTCAAAGTTGGCGTAAATATTTTGTATGAAAACTCAAATAAATGTAAGTTTAACATAAAAATTTAATTCGACAACTATTTCATAATTGAGCAGTTTTAAACGGAAATGTTGTACCGGTAAAAAATGAATTTTGAAAATTTTGTTGGAGATTAGCCATTGCTCTTCAGATATTATAGAAGTTGCATTTAAACATCAGTCTGCATCCATCATGGTAAATTTGAATACTTTTAATCTAATAAGTTTGAAAATATTTTTAAATCCGTTTAAATTTGTCCGGTCGTATTTCATGATTCCGCCCAACTGCATCCACCAAATCTGGTTTCAGCTGGTTACCAATTTGTTTGGATAATAGACCTGCGTACGCCTATGAACATTATTGCAATGATAAATTTACTTTATACTAATTGCCACGCCATCATGTTAACTATGCATTAAATGATTGTGTCATTGGTTATCACAATCATTTAATGGTGATGAGAGGGCATCTATAATAAGATTTAAACAACTACAGTGCCATCGCTTAATTTAAATATTTTGTGTCTTGGTTATCACAAAATATGATGGTGGCATCTATGATGCAATTGCAATATTGTTCATTTCAATATTTGGTAACGATCTTGATTGTCATGCAAATCGGTATGATAATAAAATTTGTTAATTTTGTAATGTGTACAAAATTGTTTTGTTGCATGTACCGATTTGCATGGGGAGACTGTTGTTGCATATCCTTTTGGAATATGCTTATTTATACAGAGAATTGTCCGTTAATAAATAATTCAGTCTACGGAGAATTGTCCGTTTGAAATTATGTATTTTGTGCGGTGTTTCTTGTAGTTGAAGAAACAGGTCGCTACAAGGGCTTATTTTCCGAGATATTTGAAAGTTTCAGCTTAAAAAACTCACCCGGTATTGTAAGAATACAATTCTTTGATTTTTATGGGAGATGCACGATTTATATGTTCCAATTTTTTCCCCCAACAAATTTTTTACTGAAAAATAGAGCTGCACGCATATAAAAAAAAGTTACTAGTTAAAAAGAGTCAGCAATATGAACAAATAAGGCAATGCTATAATTTTTTTGTATGTCCCATAAATTGACAGTTCAAACAGCTTGCGTTTAAATTAGACAACGAACAAAATCGAATTGCAAGCAAAAATAAAATATTTAATTACCGCTCATGTTTACACGTTTTGTTTGAATGATGTTTATGGCTGCTTGATGTTTATTTGAAACTTTTTTGAATTTTTTTTATTTTACTGCTATAAAAATACTCGTAGAAACTATATTTTATGGCAACATTCCCAGTTTTATGCCAACATTTGCTCAAATTAAAAAGAAAAAAATCCAATTTTAAAAAGAAAATCGTAATATACTTAACCTTTCATTTTTTACTGGGAAAAAAATTGGAACATGTAAATCGTGCAAGAGTGGAAAAACCAGGCTATCCTTGTTTTGTTTGACTGCTTTTGGTAATTCCTTTTCTGTTCCCTCTAATAGTTCCAACTAGAGTTGTTTTTTAGCCAATAATTTTGACGCTAGCGATATGCTAGTGAAAAAGTTATCGATCGTAATATTTCTACCACATCCTGTAAATCGTTGGACAAGTTTTAGAAAAACGCATACACTTAGAAGCACTAACGATGGTCGTTGTTCATTTTCCCCCAAATAAGGAAAACCATTCAAAACATTTTGCTACTGACATCTGCTGCAAGCCAGAATTTGATGCCAAATATATTGGGTTTATTATGCACATACTGTGTAAACCTGCACCTGGCTTTTGAAGGGAAAAATTGCTCGTCAATTTTGCCCTGGTTTATAGCCAGCTTGACTGTTTTCAATGAACTTATTCCATATTTCTGAAACCAAGGCAAATTTATCTGTTTTTAGGCACTTACTTCTTTTGGTTCTTCTGTGAAAACGAATAAATCGTAGGATTTGCTTAAACTTTTCTCTGGCCATAGTTTTTCTCAAAAATTCGGGATCCCACTTTGCTGACCATAAATAGCTCAATTTTACATTTTTAGTCTAGTAAGCTCCACGAGCATATAAAATCCCAATAAATGCACGTAGTTCCGGTAATGACATTACCAATCATTTTTAAAAATTCTGCGTCCACCTTCTGTGCACATTCTTATATGCTTCATAATATACTGATATCATTATATGCCATAATATTTTTTTTACGTAGCTTGTTGGCCGTTATACATCCGTGAAAAGTCAAATTATCATCACACAGTACCATCAGCAGCTGTTTCGATCTCCTGAGAGGTCTCATCAGTTTCTTCATCGGTCTGAAATAATTCGCATTCTACACCTTTTTCTCAGTTTCAGTTTCTCTTCGGGTTCAGATGCTCCACTTTGAAATGTGAACTGTTTCATCTTCGACGAGAATCGAAAATTGCGAAATGTTATTTTAATACAGGGTCATATAAGAAATTTACTGAATTCAATAATAAAAGTCCTAAGAAATTATATTATTATAAATATAATTTTTTACCAATTGAAATTAAAAAGCAGTCAGTCATTGGACAATCTAGTGATAATCACACATGCTATACACGTCACACAAGATTCATCTTCGAATTATCACGGCAATGATAAACACGCGTCATATATGATTCATCTCAGACATGGCACACTCGAGAATTAATTCTATTTGCTAATAAATGCATCATGATTCACTGTCTCTGATGAGTCATCAATGCGGTCAATGACTTTTCTGCTGGGTTGTGTATTTTATCGGTCCGTGGAGGGAAACACAGCTATATTAAATTGTTTGTACCGTTCACACAGCACATGCTTGCTTATTTGAAGTACTCGGATATCGGTATATCGGAAATCAGTACATTTTATTTGATAACAAATTTGATCAGCTAAACACCCCATACATAATTAGAGCTTTATATAAGTATTACATTTCTAAAAAAAATTAAGACAATAATGTTTTAAACATAAATTTCAATGTTAAGAAACACATACGAGAGCTAAATATATTAAACGCATTTTAATATCATCTTAAGACCATCTGGAGAGCAACCGTTCGAGATTTCTAGAGATTTTTAAAAAACTGTCTGACGATTGATAAATAGACTAAATATTTTGGATTCGTTAAAACGCGGATCGTTTCATGTTCTGCAACCACGGGAAAATATTATTACAGTATAATGTGTTGTGTTGCTTAACGACTTGGCGATAACAGAATTCGTATAATGATTCGTAAAACAGTTAATAGCCGCAACACAATGGGAATGATATTTTCGCTATTTTACAACTTATATAATTTTATTGTGAAATTTTTATGAATGTCATTACGAATTTTTTGTGTAATTATCGCCATGTTTTAGACTGACGAGAAGAATATCAATATAGTCATCTTACGACTCATTATTAAATTGATGAAAATTAGATATCCGCGTATTATATTAAAGGACATTTATACGGTTTCATTTTTATATAAATACTAGATATTGTGTTTATAGTAATGGCACTCCCCCTCCCACCCTTTATTGTTTTGTGATGTGTCTAACTCTACAACTATAAATTATAGACGTTGATTTTCTAGAAATAATATATAGGGGATGTTATATAGAAAGGATTTGGTTGAAATATATATAATTATAGGCGATGATGTGAAACCTGTTTATACATAAAATTCCTTTTCGTTTTGGTAATTTGATACTGCGATACGCCTTGAATGATGGACATCGTATCACTTTAATTTTACTAGAAATACAAAAAGAAAGAAATCCCAGCTCGATTTTATTGAAATGTTCAAAGCCATTTTCATTTTAATTGTTAAATGTATAAAAGCGAACGTGTATATATTCTTGTAAGTTAATTGATTTTTATCATTATTGATGATTGAAGTGTCAATGTACGAGCGCACAATATACATAGAATGGGGTGTGAGGTTAAATAGACAGTGATACATACTGTAATGCTATACGAGTATATAGTATGTGCTTAGAACATCTAAGGTTTACCCGATGATATATAAACAATGTAATAAATAAAATAGTTTCTCTATATGAGCTCATCTTCCTCAATCAAAAATGACACAACAACTCTATAGACTAAAACTATATAAATTTATATGAACTAATCATAAGATAATTGTGAGATTAGATCAGAGTTGAATTATGTATAGTTGATAGAGTGAAAACTTATTCTTCAATTACAAAACACCACAACACACATAATCTGTACACCCAGGAGGAAAGGTGTAAAATAATTTCAGTAATTCATTGATTGATGATATATTTTATACGGTTAGGGTGTTACCACAACAACCTAGACCCAGTTAATTTTATTTCGTTTAATTTAATAACTCTATATACAAGTATAAGATGTTGGATGCAGGTGTTTCTAATTTCTGTAAAAGAAAAGTTGTGATATAAATTAGTAAGGATTAAGAAAATTTTGTGTAAAAGTAGTGTATCCCTAAAAAAATCCATTACCTCTCGTAAGCTTTACGTTTTTTAGTTTTAAGATTTTGTTTGCCGAGTTTTGTTCAAGACTGCCCCTGTAAAAAAAGCGGTTGAAATTCTTTAAGAATTTTCCACTTGTTCATTTAACTAAATATTGGTGTCCGTCACGCCAGCCGGAACTAAACAACTATGGTACAAGTAGCTCGATGTATTGTACATCATTGAGCATTATATGCTTTTTTCAGTCGGAACCTTATAATTCCAGCCGGAACCTGATAAAGCCAGTCAGAACCATACAACAGCCAAATCAACTATTACACTAGTAGCACGATGCATTGTGCATCATTGTGCACTATATGAATTTTCAGCCGGAATTTTATACATCTAGCAAATATAATTTTTCGGTGGAACCTTATAATTCCAGCCGGAAACGATAGTTTGGTTATATACAGTCAAACTAACTATATCACAAGTAGCACAATGGATCGTGTATAATTGTGTACTATGTATACCCTTTTTCAGCCGAAACCTTATAATTCCAGCAGGAACCTCATAAATCCTGAAATATACGATTTTCCGTGAAAAAACCTTACAATTTCAGCCGGAACCATACCCTCTACAGACAAACTAACTTTGGCAAAAGTAGAACGATGCGTTGTGCATCATTGTGCATTATACCACCTTGATCAAAAAGTTCCCGGAATAACCACCGTGTGGCGCTCCCATCGTTCCGATTTGAGTTCTGTTTTTTTTTGATAAGTTTGTACATTTGTTGTTGATATTCCCTTTAAACCTTAGCGTCATAGCTGGACATTTGCAAAAGTTACGTAGCCAAGAGTACATATATCTGTGTGTGTGTGTTGGTAATTATTTACAATTTTAGAAATGGATTTAAATTTGCAACAACAAACTTGTATTAAATTTTGCGTAAAAAAACGAATTTAGTGGTGCGCAAACGTTGAAAATGTTGGGAAAGTGTTTCGGCAACGATTCTCTAAAGAAAACGATCGTTTACCAGTGGCACGAGCGGTTCAAAAATGGTCGTGAGTCAATCGAAGATGATGAACGCAGTGACAGACCATCGACATCGAAAACCGACGAAAACATTGATAAAGTAAAAGAAATGTTGCTCAATAACCGCAAATTAACCATCAGAGAGATAGCGGAGGACTTGAATATTGCCTATGGATCCGTCCACGACATTTTGGTTAATGATTTGGGTTTCCGTCGTGTAGAAGCAAAATTGGTGCCAAAAGACCTCAATTTCATGCAAAAAAGAGACCGTGTTGAGGTCGCAAAAGACATGATTTGCGAGGCTGAATCCGATCCCACATTCACCAAAAGGATCATTACTGGAGACGAGACGTGGGTTTATGAGTACGACACGCAATCCAGACATCAGGCAAACGAATGGCGTTCACCAAATGAACCGAGACCAAAAAAACCACGTAGTTTTCAGTCAAAAAAGAAGGCAATGCTCACGGTTTTCATGGATTACAACGGCGTATTGCATCATGCATTTTTGCCAGGAGACCAGACCGTAAACAAAGAGTATTATTTGGGCGTTATGAGACGTTTGCGTGAAGCAATTTGCCGAAAGAGACCAGAATTGTGGGCAGAAAACTCGTGGATTTTGCACCATGATAACGCACCGTCGCACAGTGCCATCATTATTCGTAATTTTTTGACGAAAAATGCAACAAATACCATCCAACAGCCACCGAATTCACCTGATTTGGCTCCCTGTGACTTCTTTCTGTTCAATCAAGAGGAAATAATGGAAAAATCGAAGGAAGCAATGATGGACATACCGAAAACCGAATATAAAAATTGTTTTGAGGATTGGATCAAGCGCTGGCGTAAGTGTGTTGCAGTCAATGGGGATTACTTTGAAGGGGACAATATAGATTTAGATCAATAAACTTGTATTTTTAATTTTCTGAATAAATTCCGGGAACTTTTTGATCAAGTCGGTATAATTTTCCAGCCGGAACCTTTTAATTTCGCCAAGAACCTTACAAAGTCAGTCAATACCATATTACAGCCAAACCAACTTAGGCAGAAGTAGCACGATGCATTGTGTATCGTTGAGCACTATACATTTTTTCGCCGGAATCTTATAATTTCGACCACAGCCTATTAAACCCACCCAAAACCATACAACAGCCAAACCAACTATAGCGCAAGTAGCACGATGCATTCTGCATCGTTGTGCACTATCTAATTTTCCACCCGGAACCTCACAAATCCTGAAATAAACGATTTTTCGTGAAGAAACCTTGCAACTTCAGCCTGAACCATACCCTCTACAGCCAAACTACTAAGGTACAAGTAGCACGATGCACTATGCATCATTGTGCATTATATCATTTTTCAGCCGGAACCTTATAGATCGAGGAAAAACCTGATAAAGCTAGCCAGAACCTTATTACAGCCAAACTAGCTATGGTGCAAGTAGCACGATTCATTATGCATCATTGAGCACTACATATTTTTCAGTCGGATCCTTATAAATTCATAAATATACAATTTTTCAGTCGGAACCTAATAAATACATAAATATACAATTTTTCGGGAAAAAAAGTTATAATTTCAGCCGGAACCTACAGCCAAACTTACTATGACACAAGTAGGACGATGCATTGTTCATCATTGTGTACTATATTATCTTTCAGCCGGAACCTTATAAATCCAGTAATATACAATTGTTCTAATATTGCTGGATTTATAAGGTTCCGACAAAACAAATATATAAGGTTCAATGATGCACAATGCATCGTGCTACTTGTGTCAGTTAGTTTGGCTGTAGAGGGTATGGTTCCGGCTGAAATTGTAAGGTTTCTTTACGAAAACTCGTTTATTTCAGGATTTGTGAGGTTCCGGGTGGAAAATTATATAGTGCACAATGATGCACAATGCATCGTGCTACTTGTGCCTTAGCTAGTTTTGCTGCAGTATGGTTCTGGCTGGAATTATAGGGTTCCGGCTGAAAAAGGATATAGTACACAATGATATACGATCCATTGTGCTAATTGTGATATAGTTTGACTGTATATAACCTAACTATCGTTTCCGGATGGAATTATAAGGTTCCTCTGAAAAAACATATATTGATGGATTTATAAGGTTCTGGCTGATAAGTTATGTAGTGCACAATGATGCACAATGCATTGTGCTACTTGTGCCGTAGTTAGTTTGGTTGTAGAGGGTATGGTTCTGGCTGAATTTGTAAGGTTTTTTTTGGAAAATCTTATACTTATGGATTTATAAAATTCCGGCTGGAAAATTATATAGTGCACAATGATGCACAATACATCATACTACTAGTGCCATAGTTGGTTTAGCTGTTGTATGGTTCTGGCCGGCTTTATCAGGTTCCGGCTGGAATTATAAGGTTTCGGCTGAAAAAGCATATAGTGTTCAATGATGCACAACTGATCGTGCTACTTGTGCCATAGTTGTTTGGTTCCGGCTGATATGGTTCCGGCTGGCGTGACGGACACAAATATTTTAAACATTTAATGTGATTTCCAAATTTTACAGAGTTGCCAATTTCAATCTTAATTATTAATTTTTGTCATACGATTTGTAACAAATTATTTTGATTTTGGGGATTCAGATCAAGGTAATTTTTTTTTATCCCTGCTATCTGTTCTGGGGCACTCTCTGCTCTTTGTGGTTCATTTTTCCCGTCATACTTTACGCAATTACTGCCTAATCGAAGTCGTACGGCTATAGGACCGATTTAAGTTACCACCTTCGCATAGCATTGCTCCATGCCAGTCTATAGTACTGGACATGGAAGATGGATCGGCCCATACGCCAAAACTATATTAACCACCGTGCCATTTGTTCGGTAATGGTAAGGTAATTTATATTCATTAGACAGTAAACAAATTTTTACTTTTGGTGCAAAAATATGTCCTGGAAACATTGTTGTGTGGAGGGAGAACGAGAATGTGGTTCGTCATATTCTTGCATTCCTCAAGAATAAATTATAAAAATATAGCTATTTGGCTAAAAATATTAACGGAACCACCTCCAACTATTGTTAACCATTAATCCTATTGAACCTTGCAACCTAGGAGTGCAACCGGGTAGTTCCGTCCTAAAAAATACCTTTCCTTACCTTCCCTCGTGTTATATGTAAACAAAAACACACTTGGTCAGTACTTAATCCTACATTCCAATCAATCAAACGAATGCAGAAGCGGTAGAATATATGTGATCAAGAAATTAATTTGCTGCGTTGTCCGAAAAATGTGGGCATCTACTAGACATAGGCCTATTTAGCATGAAATATGTTGCCTAATAGCTGCCCTGCGTTGAATATATTTTTTGTTATCTAATCTGAAACTCCATAATAATTATGTATATAAAGATAGCCCAATAGGCATCTCTAACAAATGCGATGGCAACACTAATTTTTATTATCATGAAATTTTGGACTACCAGCCCGAAAACGACACATTTTTACTCTCTGCCCCGAAAATATTTACTGTTATTAGTATGACAGCTAAAACTATCGAGACAATAATTTTTCGGGGCTAGATATGGCATTTTCATGATATTTGAAAGCTGTCACGACAGAAAAATCTGTGGTACTGGGACAAAAAATTATATTATTTGCACATCCTTGAAGCACGTATTTTTGTCAGAATTTTTCTATGAGGAGGAGTTGAGATGTGGTTTTCTCAGACTCAGAAAGCATTCGTTTGGCCGGACTAGTGGCTTATATCCGGTGATAAGGGAAGATTGTGATTTAAAAAAACTAGGAGTTCAAATATAGTTCCTCGACCTGAGAAATAATTCATTGGCCGCACTCTCAGATTATGTCTGCAGGGTTGTGGAGAAAGATTTAAAGTAATTTCTGTGATTTTGAGTGAAATTACTTTGGATCTTCTTCTGCCACCAGATGTAAGCTGATATTCTTGATATATTCTCTACCATCAGGATATCGATTTTGTCTCGTGAGTTACTCATTTAAAATGAGTGAAGCAAAAAAAATCGAATACGTACACAGTGTATGTATAATACACAATTATGTCTTTGTATATTTGTAATTTTCTTTTGTTCGTATTTGTGTCATTTGTATGATGAACAGTACCATAATAACGCGATTCGGGCGAATCGGTTTAATTTTTATGGTGCTTACTTCCTTTTCTCAGCACATTACGTCTGCTCTCGAGCTGTGGAGTGTCATTTTTTAACATGCCAATATATTTTATATTATGTATTATCATAAATTAATTTTACATCTAATAATAAAATTTTTTAGGTAAATTTATTTTAAATTTCATAAATTTTAGAAATTATAAAAAAATCGAAAATACATAAACAACGCAAAAATATGGCGTTTACAATGATTAACCCTTTGAGTGCCAAAAAGCGCAATCGTGTTCCTCAATACACTAGCCGAAATCATGTTTGCTCTGAAAGAGTTAATATGAATAAACAAAAAAAGAATGACACGTGACTTGCATATGCAGAAAACAATCATACGCAAGAAACTACCACAAATGCATATGCTACTACTATATCATTCCGGTTACACTCATTTCGTTTCACACATTTTGAGACAAAATCGATATACAGATGTGGGCCAAAGAATAGTGGCTGAGTTTCAGGAATTAAATCTTGGCTTCATCGCATAGAAGGATTATGAAAAAAACAAAGAACTTACATGGACACGGATATCGATTGATTTGAGTTCTAAATCCTATTCAACGAATTGCTCATGCATCAATTATGTAAAAATCTTTCCGAAGAAAGGATCACTTCCGATCGTGCCGTTAGCTTACGAAAACCTTGATCTTTTTTGATTGATTGAGATGTGCGGAATTGTCTCAGTAATATCTTTCTAGGCGGTATACTGCGGAAGATGCATAAAATAAGTTTTGGGTACGAATTGGGCTGAATTGGAATTCTAGCAAATTTTATTTTTGGGAAAGCCTTATTTGACTGAGTCATCTCTTAGCGAGTTAAAGACAAGTTTGGTTAAGCTATGGTGGATATAGAAACTGGATAATTATTTGGTTGATTATTTTCAAATTTATTTAGTAGAAAAATCCAAAACTTCATCCAGGATTTATGTTGGAATTTCGATTCAGCTCAAGATACCAGATTCGAATATAATTAGTTAAGAAATTGCCTAGCCCGACCGAATTCCAGAATTTTCTCTAAAATCCATTTTTAAATTCCCACCCAATTCTGCATATCTGATTTGACAATAATTTCTTGGGATATGGCCAAGTTCCATTCAGAATGGTCGAATTGTTTGACCGCCAAAAAGACACGTGAAAATCCCAATACAACTACTGCTTGGTCACCCCCGACAAAAATTTAAAAGTGAGGGCCTAATGTGTTGTGAATTTAAAAAATGGATAATTTGATTCAAAAAAACCCATCTCGCTATAAAATGAATAAAACTCTAAAAAACTTACAATATGATTCTCTGGTTGATAGACCCTTAGAAGTTTTAAACCGATGGGGATAAAACTCGGTTTTAGTTGCGTTTCTGGACAATTTCTAACTCAAATCCTGGTTCCAAGCATTTCTTAACCGATGTTGCTGCTGCTTGGTAAAATAACAAATTTTTATGAAATTTGACCATAATCATTTAAGAACTAGCCGAGTTTCATCGGTATTCAACTTTAGAATACCAATATTATCTTATACACAAAATGGACTGCGGGTCAGAATGGCTTAGACTCAGAACTTTATCCTAAATTTGTGTTAGCAAACAAACTTCATTCTAAAACTTCAACTAAAATGCATAATGGCAATCCTGTCCTAAACATCGAGTTTGGCTATAGCCGGGTTGTGCTCAGTAGGGTCAAATTGCGAAACATAAATGGTTGAATTTGGCTCAGAAAAACCAAATTTCAAAAATCCGTCTAAATTTTTCGGTTGAATCATATCTTTCAAGCAAAAACTTAAGTAAAAAATAAATGAGTTTCACTCAGCACGGTCAAATTCAAAGACTTCGCCAAAAATCCATGTCAGAATCCCAAATTTGAAAAAATCGAAAGCAATGACCAAATTCCATTTTAAAGAAATTTTTAAACTTTAAACAAAATATTAGGAGGTTGAGTAAGTTCTCGCGGTTTTTCAACAGATGGGGTTATTAGCACTCTGCGCATATGATAATATTAGTTTACCACGCGTGTGATATTACTGCGAACAAGCTTTAAATCCGTATTTATCTTTCTGCTAAAACGTAAATATGTACCTTTTATTTTCTTTGTGTTAAATATGTCAAATTTTGTACCAAAAAAAGAAAATTTGCGGGGAATTCTGTTGCACTACTTTTTCGAAAAAATCAGCAGCTGAAGCACATAGAATTCTTGTTGAGACTTACGGTGATCATGCTCTCTCAGAAGACTTGCCAAGATTGGTTTAGGTGTTTTAAAAATAAAGATTTTGTCTTGAAGACAAAGAACAACCTGGAGCGCCAAAAAAGTTTGAAGACGAAGAATTCGAGAAGCTTCTCGATGAAGACTCGTGTCAGACACTAGATGAACTTGCAGAATCATTAGAAGTTTTCGAACAACAGTTTCGAACCGTTTAAAAACGTTAGGAATGATTCAAAAGCAAGGAAATTGGTTACCGTACAAATTAAAACCAAGGCACGTCGAAAGACGTTTTTTTATACGTGAACAGCTGCTACAACGCCAGAAAAAAAAAAATATTCTTGCATCAACATCGTTGGCGAAACAGGACATCCATGGTTTTAAACTTTTGCTCTGCATTTGGTGGGATCAGCAGGGAATTATTTATTATGAGTTGCTAAAACCAAATGAGACTCTCACGGCAGATCGCTACAAAGAACAGCTGATACATCTGAGAAAAACCTTGAATAAAAAACGCCCACTTTACGCAAAAAGACACGACAAAGTTATTTTACAACATGACAATGCTCGACCGCATGATGCAAAACTAGTAAACTCTTACTTGGAAACGCTAAAATGGGAAGTTCTACCCCACTCGCCGTATTCACCAGACATTGCCCCCTCTGATTATCACTTGTTTAGATCCATGGCTCATGGCTGGGCAGAGCAGCACGTTCATTCATATGAAGACGCTAAAAATTGGGTTGATTGTTGCCTCAAAAGATGAAGCGTTTTATCGACGTGGAATCCAAATGCTAACAAAAAGATGGAAAAAGGTAGTAGCTTGCGATGGGCAATATTTTGAATAATACATTTTTATGTACTGTTTATAATAAATCTTTAATTTACACCAAAAAAAACCGCGAGAATTTATTCAACCTCCTAATATAAGTATAAACTCTAATTTCAGTCCTGTGTTACAGAGAATCGAATTCAATCAACAATTTAACTTCCAGGAGCACATTTAAAATTCGTAATAGAACAGCGATCATTATTATCAAAAAATGGAATTTTGGGTTTAAAACCAAATTAAAGAAAGTTATTTGCTGAATTGGAAGATTTTTGTGGCAGTTTTTTAAGCAAAAACAAAAATCAGTATTTAGCTTCTATTTTTCTGATAAACTACGAGGGTATATCAAAAAGTCTTGCAATATCATATGAAAAAAAAGAGTGAGTGAGACAACAATATATTTTTCAAAACCATTTTTTGTCGCGATGAAACTTCTAGAAGAACATTTCGATGTAAATTTTACAGTTCGTTTGTTTTTGTCAATTTAGTAACACGTGTTTTGAATTTTTCTTAAAATGAATGAAATTGAATATCGCGCCGTTATTAAATTTTTCTGTAAAGATGACCGAAATGCAATTTATATATTCAACTATATATCAAAAGTTTACTGCGAATCTGCACCATCATATGCCACAGTAACAAGGTGGGTAAAATTATTCAAAAGTGGTTGGGCATCATTAGAAGACGACAACTGCTCGGGTCGGCCAGCTGATGCTATTAGCCATGAAAACGTAATTTTGGCCGAATCTATTGTATTGGAAGACCGGCGTATTTCTATTCCGCGGTTAGCGTGGAGACTTTCTCTTTCATACGGTACCACATATACTATATTACATGACCACCTTCACATGTCGAAAGTAAGTGCACGATGGGTTCCCCGTTTGTTGAATGCAGAACAAAAAAAATGCGTGTTCAAACTTCAAAGGCGATTTTAGATATGTACAAAGAAGATCCAGAAAATTTCTTGGATAACATAATAACAGGCGATGAAACATGGCTTCATCACTGGGGTCCGGAATCCAAACAAGAATCGATGCAATGGATTAAACGTAGCGAACCACCACCAAAGAAATTCAAAACTCAACTGTCTGCTGGTAAGGTTTTGGCAACAATTTTTTGGGATGCTGAAGAAATTTTGATAATCGATTATATGCCACCGAAAACCACAATCACAGGCATATATTACGCAGCGGTTTTGCGAAAATTGAAAAAAGCGATCCGAGAAAAACGGCCAAGGAAAGTTAGAAAAAAAATCTTGCTTCTTCACGACAATGCACCAGTGCACAAGGCTAATGTTGCTCAAGCTGCATTAAAGGACTGCGGCTTCGTGGAAATTCCGCATCCACCGTACAGTTCAGACTTGGCACCCAGTGACTAATTTCTGTTACCCAATTTGAAAAAAAAAATTAGGGGCCGGAAATTTTCCAGTGACTATGAAGTACAGTCTGTTGTAAATGGATATTTTATGGAGCAAAAGAAATCTTTGTTTTTAGAGGGTTTAGGCAAGTTAATTGATCGATGTGACAAATGTATAAACCTTAAAGGAGATTATGTCGAAAAATAAAAATATTGCTGTCTCACTCACTCTTTTTTTTCATATGATATTGCAAGACTTTTTGATTTGCCCTCGTATCATATCGCCAAACAATTAAACATAATTGCTAAATTTTTACCATCGTTCTCGAGTTCCATCTCACTCTTTTGTAAAATGGCTTAGTGTATCCAATTAACTCATTTTCAATTCGGGCAACAAATGGCCAGATTCATATTTTTTTTCAAGTCGTTTGCCTTAGTTCTATTGTGCAACATACAACTCTTAAAATTTTATCAAAATCGGGCGCGCCGAAACAATTTTTAAATATAAACTCGGACTCCGTCTTAAAACGAATTTTTCAACGAAAACGTTTGCCGCTACTCGAAAACTCTCGATCATTTATTATGAAAATCGCTGGGTAAAATAATGTAAATACGACCCAGGTCAAATCGGAAAACGAAACAAATTTTTCCTAAATTTCGAAAATACTCGAAACAAGACAAAACATCTTGAAGCATAGCGCAACATAGGTGCAACATTATGTAGCATTATTCAAGATCCAGAAATATGTTGTTTCGCCCTGTATCTTGATGTGACAAAACACAGGATACACTCAACAGCATCGTGCAACATCACGTAACGTGGTGAAATACCAATAGCAATATGATCTTGTAACTTAATTCAACATCACAAAACATGGTGTAACCACGCAATATCTCACAACATAATGCAACATACGGCAACATTACACAACATGCCGCCCCTACCAAAGATTCCTAAACAAATTTGACTCCCTAAATTCATTATTTCAACGCTTTTCTTGAAAATGAAACCCTTTTGCGTTTTACAAGCGTAATTTTTAAATTCAGGAATTTGGAGTAACAAGTTCGCATATGACTTTCGGTGTGAAAAAAACACCGGGATTATATATTTAAATTTAAGTATATTTATTATTCGCATGTAGAAATGAATTAAGATATTGAACTTTATTTTTCATTCGGGCAATAAATGGCCAGATTCATATTTTAATCATATAACCTGACTACTAATCTTGTTTTTTCAACTCATTTGTCTTAGTTCTATTGTAGAACACACAACCCGAAACTCGAACTCCACCTTTGGACCAATTTTTCAACGTAAACGTTTGCTGGTACTTCAAAATTCTAATAATTTTTTATCAAAATCGCATGCTAAAACAATGTGAACTACAACCCAGGTCTCATCGGAAAACCTCTAAATAAATTTTCCCGAAATTTTGAAAATACTCGAAACAAGACAAAAAGTCATGAAATATAGCGCAACATAGTGCAACATTATGTACCATGTAGCTTGATGTAACATCACGAAACACAGTGCAATTTGAGGATACACTTCTCAGCATGTTGCAATCACGCAACGCGGTGAAATATCTAGCAACATTATGCTACGTCCTGTAACTTAATCTAACATCACAAAAAAACATGGTGCAACCACGCATTATCTCACAACATAATGCAACATAGTGTAACATTATACAACATGTCGCCCCTTCCAAAGATACCTAAACAAATTTGGCGTTAGTGTAGATGACACATCGCGTATACATCACCGAAATTGGATTGTATATCTATCATTTTTAGGAGGTGCAAGCCAAAAATTTCGGAAAAATCACCACATTTTCCGGGAAAATTTTCAGTTTTTCAAAAAAAAATTTATTGTTTTTTTTCATTCAAAATTTAAAAATCTGCGGTTTTTTTATGAAATATTAGTTTGAATGATAAAAATTCGAATCAAAAAATTTTGATTTTCCGAAAAAATTTTCACTATTTTTATTTTTTCAATATTTGTTTTTTAATTTTTTTTTTTTTTTTATTAATAATAATTGCTTTCAACCTTGCAGACACAGATCAAAGAGTTTTTATCGCTCTTATCGCTTCTTCTGATAGTGCCACAAAGGTTAAAAAAACTCAACTTTTGTAAATATAATTTTTTTTTAGTGTAATTTTAATTCGTTGTATACCTTAAAGGATGGGGGCTGCCACCCCTAAATCCCCGCTTTTCCAGATTTTATACAATTCTTCAAGTGTCAAATTTTATTTATAATTTTAAACTAAGTAAAAAAAAAATTGAAAAAATTTCAAAATTTTCCTAGAAAAATTGCAAAATTTTCCCGGAAAAATTACTTGTACTGTCGAAAAACTGTCTCCTAATATCAACATTTTTATAGAGATATCACATTTATACGTATTTTGAATAAAGTAATACGCGATTTGTCAAAAAAAAGATGAAAATGTCAACATTTTTCCGGAAAATTTGATAATTTCTCCGAAACTTTTAGCTTGCACCTCCTAAAAATGATAGATACACAATCCTACAAAAAAAAAATTTTAAAAATTTTCATCTTCCCCGATTTCCGCGATGTATACGTCATCTACACTTTAGCCATAAATTTACCCGATTTTGGCAGGCCTACTCAAATTAAATGAATTTTTCCAGAATCCTTCTCTCGTGATTTTTAAATTCAGTAATTTGGAGTACCAAGTACGCATTTGACTGTCTATGTGAAAATTAAACCGGGATTATATATTTAAATGGGGTCCCATTTGAAACGCGATATTTTAAATCGCGATATTTTAAAACGCGATTTTTCAAAACGCGATATGGTACAAAACGCGATATATTCAAAACGTGATATTTCAAAATGCGATACGGCACAAAACGTGATATTTTTTATCATTAAATCGAATTACTGATATGTATTGAACAAAAGTGTTCGTGTCCAATAAAGGGTAATTTATTAAAGATTAGACGAAAATTTTCAAAATGTCCAAGTTACAATATAAAGAGGTTGTCAATATACAGAATATTTTTACCATTTTTGTAAAAATAAATATATGAAATTTCAAGGGACTGAATGAAAGTGTCCAAGATACAGAAATGCCCAACATTGAAGGTTTTAATAAAATTCAATTTTTCATTCAATTTGCACCGATATCAATTGACGGCCGAAAATTTTAACTGCGTGGTTATACTTCCGAATAGGTTATATACCTCCAAAAATTCTGAAAATAGGTATACTAAGGTACTTTAGAATGCTGATTACGAATATGGCCATGAAAACATCCAGAAATGACCCCAAGTAGCTCTCAATGATCCCAAGTGGCCCTAAATGCCCAAATGGTCTTAAAAGACAACCCAAACGAAAAAAAATGTTTTCTTTTTTCGAAGCACAAATGCTTTTATGATTATTTTAAATCATTTTATACCTTAAGATTGAGGGCTACAGCCCCAAATCCCAACTTTTATACAAATAAAAAAATTTACTGTTATTTCAATTATTATATTTCAATTTTTTTTATAATCCACATAGGGGACATTTAATTTTAGTATAAAGGAATTTAGAAATCGATAGGAGTGGCAGTTTAGGATTGGGTTATATCAGGCGGGTCGGCTCCGGTCGCTTCGCAATGTACATTCTGGAAAAGGGGAAATTTAATTTCAGTTTATAGGAATTTAAAAATCGATAAGAGCGGGAGTATAGGACCGGGTTATATCAGACGAATCGCTGCGCTCCCGTCACTTCGCAATGTGCATTCTGGAAAAGGGGAAATTAAATTTCAGTTTATAAGAATTTAAAAATCGATAGGAGCGGGAGTTTAGGATCGGGTTAAATCAGGCGGGTGATGGAGAAATTTAATTTCAGTTTATAGGAATTTAAAAATCGATATTAGCAAGAGTATATGATCGGGTTATACCAGGTGAGGGCTTTGCTCCCTAATTAGAAAAAAAAACTTTAGTTTATAGCAATTTCAAAAACTTTTTAAGAGTGGGAGTATAGGATAGGGTTATATCAGGTGAGCACTTCGCTCCTTAGTTAGAAAGAAAAACTTCAGCAGTTCGGGAGTACAGCAACGGATTATACCAGGCGGGTCATTGCGCTCCTTAGTTAGAAAAAATTTCAGTTTATAGGAATTTAAAAATCGAAAAAGCGGAAGTATAGGACCGGGTAATATCAGGCGAATCGCTGCGCTCACATCGCTTCGTAATGTACATTCTAGAAAAGAGGAAATTTGTTTTCAGTATAGGAATTTAAAAACCGATATTAGCGGGAGTATAAGATCGGGTTATATCAGGTAAGCACTTCGCTCCTTAGTTAGGAAAAAAAACACTTCAGTTTATACGAATTTAAAAATCGATAGAAACGGGAGGACAGCCCGTTGTTATATCAGGCAGGTCGCTGTGCTCCAGTCGCTCCGCTCGTTAGAAAAATTTTCTGTTTATAGGAATTTAAAAATCGATAAAAGCGGGAGTATAGGACCGGGTGATATCAGGCGGGTCACTGCGCTCCTGTAGCTTCGCAATGCACATTCTTCTGTACCATATCGCGTTTTGAAGTATCGCGTTTTGAAATATCGCGTTTCGAGCGGCTCCGATTTAAATGTAAGTATATTTATTATTCGCATTTATTTACAAATGAACAAGATATTGAACTTAATTTTTCAAATAAACTTTAAGGTACCTTAATAAATTAATATTCTGGGGATAGGAAGCAGCTGGCGAAAAAGGGGATACAAATTCATTAAAATTGAGGAAAGTGGAGAGCTTGAACCATTTTCGGTATGCTTAGCTTCTGAAATCCTGGAAATTGAGCAGTCGCGTCGGTATACAATACTTATGTATTGGCTTGAGTGGCATCAATTCCGCGTGGATTGGTTACTTTTATACAATTTAGTGACATCTAGGTTTTAATAGCGACATTAGAAGCAGTTTAATAACAGTTAAGTGGTATTGCAGATTGTAGCAAATTAGTTACGATTATTTTCGGACAATCCAGAATATTGAAGGAGATATATAAATACGAGTGCGATGAACACAGTGAATGAGTCTTAAGTTAGTCTTTGTTGAGTCGTACTTAAAAGGTGACGTGGCCCACGATAGAACAAAAGCGAAAGTGAGCGGGAAAATGAGAAGTATAGTAAAAGTGAAAATCACGGTGTGATTAAAAATAATTGTAAATGGTGGATGGAATTAATATAAATGTGGAAATTATTTGTTGTGTTTTAGTGTTGGTAAATTAAAGCAGGGAAATTATATTAGTCCAACAATTATAAGTGTTCAGTAATTATTAGGAATATGCTCAGAGATTATTCCCGATTTTTTTGGTGAATATTCTGGATGCGATGTCAATTACGAGAATTTTGCTATCCAGTAATAAAAACCCAATTTGGCAAAGTAATTTCTTAACAATTGTTGATAACGGTGCGATTGTGAATGTCAGAAGGTAAGCCTAGAAGAATTAACGAACAAAAATAAGGTTGTTGAAATAATTCTCGAACTAGTGTTGATTGTTCTGCAAGATTTAGCAGAACAAATGGATCAAGAAAGCAAAGATTTGGCGCGAGAAATGAAACAAGATATTAAAAAAATTATGACAGGAAACGAAAATATTGAGAAGAAAGAGAGTCAAATGAGTGACATAATATTCGGCCAACGAGATGATGTAGGGGATATTAAGCAGTAGGATGAGTATTGAGATAACGATGGGGAGTAGATGTTGGAAATGGCAGTGGACATACTGAAAAATGGAAAACTCGTAACAGCAGGTTGCGTCTGGCTTTCCTATAGGAAAAAGGAATTAGGAAAAATATTTTCAGTATTTTTTTTTCTGGCATACTATGGTAAACAGTTGGTGTAAATTTTTTCAAAACAAAAATAAATTGGGAACATTTTTCCTATCATATTTCGATACGAAAAAAATATTTCCTAAATTATAAAAATTTAAATCAAACATGATGCCTCTCAGTAGGTCAGAAAATAATATTTTTGACAAAAACGCTATGTAAATATTTATAGTTGGTTGGCTGTCCGGCGTTGGTGGTATGTATGTGTATTGCAACGACCCGTGGGCGGAAAAGAAATTTGTGAGGAAGTTGCAAACATGAAAAAGGAATCCTGCATATTCATCACGGAGGATAAACAAAGTTTTTCAATATAGATTACCTCCAGTTGGAAAATACGCGATACTTATCTCCGTGATACTTTATTAAGTGGAACTTATATCCCAAGCTTGTTATAGGAACTGGCGGAGGCGAGTAAGAGCTGAAAGAATGGCAAACAAAATGAAAGATGGTCTATGGAAAAGATGCAGAAAGGGTGAGGCGAAGAAGGGCATTGACAATGAAAGTGTTGGCTATTTTCGAGGATGACTATGTGCCGAGTGTGGAGAAAACGCGTGGCGTGGTTGATTTGCTAGCAGTAGCGGAGTAGATTGTTATTAAGGTGGACTTGACAGTAAATGGTGACTGCGCGGTTGGTCGGCATTAAGAAGCGCTGACAAAAGAGAAGTTGAATTTGTCGGTGTTTTACGGACTGAACTGCAGAAGCGGTGGTTTGAATCTTGTTTGGGAGTAATGCTACGATCTCACCTATTCATTTGGGTGGCATCAATTCAGTCTTAGCTGAACGCGGTACGCGAAAGAATAAAAACGAAAGTGAGTCTGAAAATCATAAGTGATGTTGTAAAGAAAAAAGTGGTGTGATTAATGTCAACAAATAATTGTGCAAATTATTTGCTGTAAAACCCAAAATATGTTGGTAAATAATAGCGGGCAAATTATTATGGGAATACTTGTGGTATATTCGGAGATATTCCAGTAGTAGTAAATTTTAGTAAGTTCAGTAAATATTAGGCAATTATTCAGAGATTCAGAAGCGTTGGAAATCCAATCAAATTTATAGCAGGACCTACATATCGATAGACAGAAACTACATATCGACGAGGTCCAATAATAAGTGATAAATAATTTTTAGATTTGCTTTTAAGCAATTTTTGGTTTTGCTTCCAGAATCAGGTTATTTAAATTGAGTTAAAGGGCTGGACATAGAAACATTTAGAAAATTCAAACTAAATGGACTAGAAAAATATAAAGTCATTAATCATTCTCATTAGTCAATGAACGTGATTCATGCCTTTTGTCCAAGGGTCAACAGCATCAAAGGACAAAAAGGCAAAATTGCCTAACATTGTGAAGATAAAACCAAAAGAAAACGCGAACAAAAAAGGGTTTCTGGGGACACATTTTTATCTTGATTATGTTTTGTAGTTCCTGACTTCTTCAGTCCATTCTCTACCTCGCCATTTTATTTATATCGTTTTTAACAAAGGACGTTTTATAACGTAACGTTTCGAAGAATTAAAAAATTAATTCAAAAGGATTTTTGATTTATTTGATTATCATATCAATTATAAGGCTGAAATGCCAAGGTCCTGGAAAAAACATATTGAAATTTTTTCACAAAATGATCCTTTATGTTTCTTGCCATATACATACTTATTGTAAAATATATCAGGTAGTACTTACGTATATTGTTAAGGAACACATAAAGTTAGTAACACGATTTTCCAAAACCTATAAACAGCAAGCAACTTTACAAATTTCCAGCTTTTCTAAAGACATCGATTTTTACAAAAAATTAAGTAAAGTATTTTAGCGTTTTATAAAGCTTTGAAGCCAGAATTCCTTTATATTATTCAAACGAGAAAAAAATTATTTGAAAAGATTAATTAACCTAATTTTTGAATGCTTTAGCGAACAACTCGTATTCAAATTTAAATATTTATTATGAGAGAAAAATTTGAGGTTTAAACAAAAAGCTTTTACCCTTACTACTTTGCTTCGTTCATAGGGTTGTCCACCTACAACGTCAAAATGGTTAGAAATATTAAGCAAAAAAGCGATAAGGGCTGATTACAACCTTGAACGCATTGACTAAAATAAAATTTAGCTCACAACTATTAAAGGCATTAATTTTAAATCCATCACTTGTTATTCTAAAATAGACGAACTGAAAAAAAAATTACATCCGATACCAGTATTTCAAAAAATGTTCGCCTTTCCGGAGAGATTTATCACTTAATTAAAAACTTTTCTAATTCAGGTCTCATAAAATTCACCACCATGATCTAATCAAATTGTACCAAAAATGTTTGTTTTTGTTGGTTGTTTATTCCCCATCGCATGACGCATCGTATTATACGTAGAAAACAACAAAAAACACTCATCCACCCACTCATTAAATGCAATTCCATTTTCCAGCTACGTGTGTTTCTTGTATGTCTCTATGTAACGTCAAATAAAAGTAAAAACACATCAAACGCGACGATAACAATAAAATTAAATAGAAAGACACTGTTTGGGTGGATGAATTTTCTTTTTTTCTTATACTTAAAGTTTTGTTTCTTTAATTTGGGTGTTAGGAAAACACAACACAGAGCAGCGCTGCAGCTATAAAAATATAAGAACGGATGTAAAATAACAAAACGGAAAATAAAACAAAAACAGGAAAATTAGGTGTTGCTTTATTTTCTTTTTATATTTATTGGTATATAATGTAAATGCGTGTGTGTGTGTGTATATATGAGGTGTAATGTAAGGGTGGTGGTGTGCAAAATAACATAATAATCATAATAATAATATTATACAACAAAATACAACAATAATAAAACATAAAAGCAACAATTACATTATGAAAAACATCCAAACTAAAATGTAAATGTAAGTAAGGAAAATGCAATGTTGGAAAATTGTACATAAGTACAGAGTTAGAAGAGTTCTAGAGGATATGTCGTCATGACATATACTTAGGTACAAACAAAAACTATTTGATGGTCGATTAAGAAGCTATATGCGGATTTAATTCTAATGTTGCTTGCACACGAGGCCCAAAACAATTCGTTTATGATTAGAATATATATGGATGGAGGAAAACAATGCAGAGAAATATTTTATAACTAATATAATGTAAGATGTGTGATCGCAAAAGAAGGAAGCCGACGATTGACTCTTTATATGAACTTCAACGCAGGTACATTAAAAAAATTACATCTGGCAACACGAAAGTAATCCATGAACATTTGAACTTTTCGCTGTCGTTATTTTTAAAAGTTCAGGGATTTTCAAATTCATCGAAATAAAAAATAACAATTAAACCCTTTTGTATTTTGAACCAACATACACATTTGTGTATTCCACTTAATTATAATGTTTTTAATGTCACTCAAATTATAATGTTTTTTTCAAAAATATTTTCGATTTAACTCAGATCTGCTAAAATCTGGAAGACATTACAACCTGTCATTTTACCCACACATTTGTGTGGGTTGGGTTTAAATTGAGCCAATTTTTTTTTCATTGGAAAAGGAATTGAACACCCTGGGCTGGGTTAAAATGTATCAGTACTTTATTAATAACCGCCAAGACTGTGCCTGTGGAGGCACAATCACCTAGATCAGTTCAAGTAGCCTGAGCATAGAGTCTGCAGTCCGGAGTCCACAGTAGTAGCACTATTCTGGTAATTTCCCGGGAATAGGGAATTAGGGAAAGAATTTGAGGTAAAAAGCTAGTGCTAATTTTTTTGAAAACAAATTGGCAATATTTTTGGGAATTTAGATATGGAAAAATTATTTTATTCCCAATTTATGAAAAATTACATCAAACTTTTTTCTCAGTAGGCCGGGAAAAATGTATTTGATCAGAAATTACCTGTAAAATCTTTCCCCAATCCCCTATTACCGAGGAATTACCAGAATAGTGCCACAGGAGGAGTTTAGATTTTGCTCTGACCTGCATATTGTGGTAAAAAACAGATCCTAAGCACTAACCCATGGTCCGTCAAAAATAATTTAGCTGGAAAGCGAAAGAAAGCACAATAATACGTTTTACACTATTTGCCGTAGGCACTTGGCGAAACACACTTACACTTAATAAACACATTTATAAAAACATTTTTTTTATTTCACAAAAATTAAATTTTTGATTATTTTAATTTAAAAAAATTTGTTCAAAAAGTTTAAAAAATCATTCAATCGATTTCGACTTCTTAGGTCATCAAGAGTATCTACTGATTTGTAAAAGTGAAAATTTAGTTATATATAGTAGAAAAAGGCAAAACAAAGTAAGGAGAGACCAAAAATAGGCAGTAAAAATTAATCTATTGATCGTCCCAGCTAACTGTTGTTTATACGGAAAAATTAATAATAAAAGGGGGAGTATAGTAGGTAAGCGAATAGTCTAAAATATCCTTAACGAACAGAGGGAAATCCTTTTCTCATCAATTACGGATCCTGTTCTATTCTGACGTTCGTAATAATATGACTAATACGTCGGGTAATTAAATGTACTCCAATATACCTTGAAATTTGTTACTCAGCCCATGACTATTCGCTTACATGCTATACTCCTCCCCCTTTTTTATTATTAGTTTTTCCGTATAAACAAACAACAGTTGGCTGGGACGATTAATAGATTAATTTTTATTACCTATTTTTTGTCTCTTCTTTTTTTATTTTTTGCCTTTTTTCTACTATGTATAACTAAATTTTTACTTTTACAAATCAGTATATACTCCTGATAACGAACTAACAAGTCGAAATCGATCGAGTGATTTTTTAAACTTTTTCAACAAATTTTTTTTTAATTAAAATATGCAAAAATATAATTTTTGTGAAATAAAAAACAAGTGTTTAATAAAATTCGTTTATTAAGTGAAAGCTCAATAAGATTCCGTTGGCGAAGAGAACGGGTTTAAACATCGCAGAGTTGGAGCAGAGCGATTTTTCTGAGGGCTCGATATTAAAAAAAACAGGTCTCAGGAGAAATTACTTAAGGAGGTGAAAGGGGCCAAAATTTAAGGAATCATAAGCATTACCAGAACGTTTAGTGAACTGTTCAAAGAGACGTTATTGATTATAGTTTCGTTATAATTTGACAGGCTCTTGAAGATAACAGCGTAGACCTTATTATTTATTCAAATTTATAATCCAGACCAACCAACTTTTAAATGGAATTTTGTTAAATTGGATAAATTAAAAGCTGATTACAGATAGATCATTATTTTAAAAAAAAAGTTGTAAACTGCACTAGTGAACACCAGGTGTCTGATTACTAGTACGATCGGTGTGATCACGCTGAATAATTATTAAAATCACGAAGGTGATAAATCAGAGGCACCGATAGCAGCGAAAAACGCAAGGAGTATCCAACCTTGTGATGGCCGTCCTAACGGACACTTCGATTTTCACAGCGGTTTTGCTTAATGAACTCAAGGATAGAGAAGGATGACGAGCAAACCGCAAAGCTAAGGATCGAGCTAATGAACCTTGAAATCTTGTAACCTGGAGAATTACGAAAATCATTTCGAATGAACCGTCAGAAAATTTTGATAATATATTTCTTCATTTCTTCATTCAGAGTTGACTTCCCTCGCACGGATAATTTTGTGAAATTTTTAAAGACATTTAAACACAGTTAAGAATGACAGTACTTAATGACTGGTTTCCAGTCTCGCACAAGACAGGTCTCTAAAGTATAATCCTCTTGATTAACAGGTCTAAAAATGTTTTAATTGCGATTAAAAAATCATTGATATTAAACGTTTTAAAATATCGTGAATTACAGACAAATACCCAGACGGACGAACTTTTTTATTTAATTTAAAAACAACAATATGAGACTGGTGATCATTTAGGACTTTCATTATGAATGGTCTGAATAAAATATTACACTTTGAAGGACTAACGTTTATCTACTCAATTTCATGCTGTAAAAGATAGCGGAAATTTGACAGCGGAAAATAAGAGATTACGCTACTCGACGCAAGTGGCAGCACTTTCACTAAAGAGAATTTATTTTGTTATGTAATTAAATAAAACATCTCAGCGGAATAAAATATTAAAAGTGGTCCTTAAAATGGCAAATTGATTGATCCCTGAAGTAAAGGAACTCGGTAGATGAAATCTTGAAATTTAACAATATTCCGTCTTTCCGCCATTTTTTAACGAATTACGATGAAATTTGGATAGTAGTATTGATCAGGGATTTTAAAGTAGGTTTTGGACAAAATTCTAGCATCAGTTCGTGCTGGACTAAACTGGCCATTTCATAACCAGTCCTTATGAAAAATGGTATCTGTACATTTTACCCGATAGAAATAAATTTTAAACTGCAGGGAACTCGGCTATTACTAAATTAGAATTTTCACTGTAATTTTTTGATGATCTGCGGCCATATAAGTTATTTTCAGTTTTTGGCCAATATCTCAAAATCTTCCGCTAGTAACCAATACTTTCGGTTGTTTTTCTAATCGCTTAGGTGATTTTTCTAAGAATTGTTCCATGTAGTCTCAGTATGACCTAATCTATTAGAAAAACAACCGACAGTATTGGCTACTAGTGAAAGATTTTGAGATATTGGCCAAAAACTGAAAATAACTTAAATGGCCGAAGATCACCAAAAAATTATAGTGAAAATTCTAATTTAGTAATAGCCGAGTTCCCTCCAGTTTAAAATTTATTTATATCGTGTAAAATGTACAAATACCATTTTTCATAAGGACTGGTTATAAAATGGCCAGTTTAGTCCATCACGAACTGATCCTAGAGTTTTGTCCAAAATTTAAATAAAATCCCTGATCATACTATCCAAATTTCATCGTAATTCGTTAAAAAATGACGGAAAGGCGGAATATTGTTAAATTTCAAGATTTTATATACCGAGTTCCTTTACTTTGGGGATCAATCAATTTGTCATTTTAAGGATCACTTCTAATATTTTATTCCGCTGAGATGTTTTATTTAATTACATAACAAATTAAATTCTCTTTAGTGATAGTGCTGCCACTTGTGGCGATTAGCGTAATCTCTTATTTCCCGTTGTCAATTTCCGCATCTCAATTTTAAGCATAATCTCCTAAATCTAAAAACTATCACGGCCTTTATAAACTTGATCAACAATCCTACATTCACGTTGCTTCCCAAAAGGACTGCGGGAACCATAGCAAAACCAACCAAGTGGTTTCAATAGTGAAAACCAGAGAAATTCTTACTGCCAAAGGACTGTCAAGAAAAAAGATTGCATGATGGAAATCATTACTGCTGCTCTTCCATGGTACACTTGCCCAGTCAAAAAGCCTAGAAGAAAGTTAAAACCAATATAGTAGTTACTGAAAATGGGACCAATCAGAAAGATTCTAAGAGAGTCATTAACAAATCCAAAACACTAAAGAGTGGATGCGAGTTTAAGAAAGTAACCCGTTATACTTCTCGTAACTTAATTAAACCGAATGATTCTGAGAAAAGTATCAAAGCTTTTCATCAAAACCAACTTTCCAGGAATTCCTATTGTGAACGATAAATGAACGCTATTTCAGAAGTGGACTACCCTTAAGCAAGTTCATCAGTGACATGCTATAATAAGCACGGGTTCCTAGAGAAAAGGCGGAAGTCAAACGGCTAGTATTCGTTCTCTGAAACATAACAAACGAGACAGCGTTCAACTAGATTGCGGGAATAAGAGTGGGCACGATTAAAGAAGAAATGCAGAATGCCTTCTCATTCGTTCCAATAAAGAACCAAAAATTATGGATCAACCCGCCTAAGAGAGATCTCATCCTTGTTACTAAAGCATATACAATTTTGTATGGCTTCAACAATACTGAACGGCATTAGACTCGCCTTTGATAGTAATTTCTGCGGGATTTCTGGGTTATATCTTGGAGAGCGACCTCAATTAGAAATAAGGTGTACACAAGGGTAGTATAGCGATTTACTCGTCTGAAGATATCAATCGACGGGCTTTGAAAATCTGTTAGAAGGACAAACAGTGAAATTTTATAAAAAAAAAATAAATATTTTAATTAGCTTCGTTAGGAACCCTGCAAGAATCAACATCTTAAACCCAAATTTCAACAGCCAATGTAATAATTGGGCTCACGGGGACAAACACAATTTATTCTAGCACTATCTAATACTTTCACTGAAATATCCTCCCAAATAAGTGAAAGCATTTAGCGAAGACCATGAGAAAAAAAATGATATCGAAAGTATCCAAGAAAGATCTGAAGATCTACTTTTGTTGTTATAAAGTCATGTTTTTTTAAAGCCCACAACCTTGAACAAACAATAATTAGATAGTGCAAAACCAGGTGCTTGAAACCTGTTCATATTCTACTAAGGGTTTTATGGTGGCCATGTCACAACGTTTGAAGAATTTAGCATAGGGCATTATGCTCAAAAAGCCAAGTAAGGCTATCGAAGCAGTTCTAAATTCCAACCTATACATTTGCGACTTGGTCGGCTGGAACAAAAATTGGGGTCATAGTATGTTCGATCTCATCAACATATCATATAATTAAAACGTTTTCAGATGACTCTACAACGAGTTTGATGATTTCAAATCAGGCAATTTTATAAATGATTTGGCATATTTATGTGGCCTCCAGTTTTGCAGGAGAGTAGGTCTAAGGTGTAATAATAAAAATATTACATAGAATCTCCGTTTCCGCGAAAGATAAATTGTCTTTTTACTCAATTTACCATTATACCCTTTGTTCTGCTAATATTTGAAAGGCCAGGCACTCATTTTCACGTGATCGACTTGCTATTTACACAATGTGCCATATGCGCCTTTGGCGTGAATATCAATATACGGATTCAAAATTGTACCAGAACTAGAGATAAACTTGACATACCAAGTACATAAGAATTTGTTTCAGCGCTGGTTCTAGAAGATTGGACCAAAATAAATCCCGTGAGTTACGTGCCAATCACAACCTATAGATGATTAGCACTTGTGATTCCTAGGAACCATTAATTAAATTCCAAATTATCGACACTTTTTAATGTGAGTCAAAGACATCAATTGGTTTGTAGCGCCAATCACAAATAGAGGAGAACGTGCTTAAACTGAATAAAATTGCAAACCGAGCACATGAGAGTTTTCGATAGTTGTTATACCTAAAAATCGAACTCTGAATTAATAACGCAGGTAAAATTAGGCATTTCATGGAAAAATTCTATTAAGTAAATAATAAAAAAAAGTCTACCCTCTACATCCCCCCCCCCCCCCTTCTGGAAAGTATGGTCCGTGGAATAGCGGTGGTGAATGAAATGGCCCAGAAAACGGTATTTTCGTTGTAATGGCAAATTTAGACGAAATAGCGGTTCCTGTTTTTTTATTTATACCTACTTTTCTCGACCAAAGCGATCGTCATTACGTCATTAACTAGCGATTACGCTGTTTTTATGCTAAAAGAACCTTTAATCAAATTTCAAGTATCTAGCATGACTTGTAATTTTTACCTTTTTATTTTTTTGGTAACACGGAACCAGAGCACTTAGAAGACGATCAGGTTCTCAAATTAAAGATAGTTACAACTTTTGTTTCTGAATACTTTCAGTAAAAATTATTGTTCTCCCAATAAAACCTAGACAAGAACCATTTCTGCGCCTTTTCAACCCTCCTTCCAGGAAAAGGAAATGGATCGATTTTTTATTATTTACGATGAAAGGAACCTCTGTGAAAAAGATCATATACATACTTTATAAAACCGAGCGTAATAACAAAATTGCTGATAACGCCAATTGGGCCAAGAGTATATCGAGTAAATAGAGCAAAGAAACCCGCGCACACTTTGATCTTCATGTTTTCAAATGTAAAGTGCTAAAGGCTCATACCTCACGAGGTAATCAGAACTTCGGCCTGGAAATTTGGAATCATTTCAAATTGCCAGTAAAAAAATTGATCGCAAAATGACTCAGGAAAACATGCTCTTAATAAATGATCGTCGTTGAATATGAAAATTAGACGAGTTTTAACAGTTTTTCATGATACAAAATTAATCAAAAATTGAAACAGTTCTCATGTGCTTAAAATTTAGAAAAATGCTTCATATATTTTGTAAAAAAAGGATTAACTTGTCACCAGCAGTAGAAGCGGTGAATTTGTAAACTAACGTGTTGGTGATAAAATTGTGGCTTTTCCAAGACATTTCAACCATGAATGAGTTATAATATGTTATAAGATTTTCTTGGAATGAGCTAGGCGGAACTGTTTTCAGCGCCATAACGAATGTTTTGAGTACTAACGTGCTTCAACTTATTTTGTGGCTTTCTTCAAAACCTTTTCAATGATAAAAGATACATAATATAATCTATACCAAAGAAATAATTTTTCACCAACGCGAGAACGCGGAATTAATGAAATAATTTTACCTTCGTCTAAATTCTTAAAAATGATATGCCACATGAACATATCAGTTTGAGAAAAATGCGTCTATGTTTTAGCTAAATTTGTGACATTCTTCAAAACCTTCGATAATAAATCAATAATTAGCTACCGGCGCTAAAACGATGGATTTATTAACTAAAGCGCCAATAACAAAATTCTTGCTTTTCCTGATTCTTCAAAAAAATATGCTACAAGATTATATCGGAATGAGAAAAATTGTAACTGCTTCCAGCGCCACAACGGTAGTTTTGAGTACTAAAATGAACAAAAAAATTTACGGCATTATTAAGACTTTTCAACCATACACGATAAGTATATATAGCATTCTATAACAAACGAAAAATACCCTACCGGCGCTAAAACGGTGGATTTGTGAACTAAAGTTGTATTGCAACTGTCGTATGCTCCGAGACCTATGAAACGATATAAAATACGAGTATACGGGAAAAGTGTAAACCAATATAGCGGTATTGGGTGGTATTTTGGATGATTTTCTATGGCCGTCATCCGACCATCTCGAAGTATGGGTACAAAAGCTTTCCATTTCTCGGAATTAAAAATAACAGAAAATGGATGAAAAAAATCGAATCTCATGAGCCGCTTTTGGGATATCATTGGCTCAGGTATCCAAATAAACGGAATAATTTATTTTTCAACTCAAACATCAATGGAGATTTGGAAACACATGAAAGATTCTTCTTTTGTTTCTTTCTAAATATTTCAGTTTCATAGCCGTTTTGCCAGCTATAAAAAATATATAAATGGCGATGCTTGCTCTTCAGGGCGCTATATCAGAATATAAAAAATTGAACATTAAAAGTTATTTACTCATTCACCATTTATCACGTTACAAGTCAATTTTGTTTCGGGATGATATACAAAATTTTAGTGATAGCGTCAGTTTGGGGAACGCCCATTTGTATTTAAGTGTTTCCATCGTACTTTATTGAGATAGTTTTGGGCCAATTTAAACTTTTATTCAAGTAAGTAAGTAATTCCCTAATGGAGTTGGTAGCTCATTCAGAAACGTATATTTTCATCACAAAAACGAAATTTGCATAAAACGTATACGAAAGTGAATTCTTGAAGCTACACAAAATTTATCTTGCGATAGAGGGAAGACGAAGTTTCTCTATCGAAATAAAAAAAAGTGTACATCGACTTAAAGCATTAAAAAGTGTAAAGTATATAATATTCCTTAATAAACTTAAGCGAATTTTTAAACGAATGTTTTGAATAGTGTTAAGCCTAAAACTATTCTACTCAATAGTGATTGAGATTGTTAAAAAAAAATTAATCAATAAATACCGGAAGTAACTTATGCGACACTATTGACCTCCTCAAAATATCTTTCTTCCTAATGCAGTCATACAGTATTAAAAAAACGTACTTTTGAATTAACGTTGCTCGTCTAGTTTAGAGAGGTATAGCAGACAGATGGTTAAGGAATTAAAATGTTAGAGATCTTCCAATGAAATATTTGTAGCTTATGAGCCCGAAGCAGGTCACGTGCTGCCAGATGTAATATCTTCTTGATATAAGATGAAACGTACGATTATATTTGAAGAGCGCCAGGATATAAGTATACAAGACCGAATTATGAAATGCGAAGTATTCAAGAGTCCGTGGCGACATCTCCCCAACAATTTCGCAATCACACAAAAAACCAAATTAGAATTAATGAAATTGTATGTGTGGGTAAGTTCAGCAGGGATACTTTCGTATTTCAAAATGAAACTTTGCATACCGATTAAGCCCAATTTGTGCTAATTAGTGCTAGTCCAGGAGCCAAAAAAACTGAGAAACAAATTTTCAAATTTCGCCTGAAAGACGAAACAAATAAATCATAGAAATTTCATAAATTTTCATTCATAAAGTATCTTTTAGGGGCTCATAGTATCTTTTAGGGGCTAGTTTGTTTTTTTCTCAATTTATGAATAAAAATTTATGAAAATCATATTTCTATGATAAGTACAAATTTCGTCAGTATAGCCGCCTTTAAAAAGTTTTAAAATTCGGCTTATTTAAGTTTTTTTTCTAGAAATTGGATTTTATTTGTTTTGTCTTTCAGGCGAAATTTGAACAGTTCTTTTCCCGTTTTTTCCCTCACCTGGACTATCACTAATTTTTTCCCGTGAGTCCTAATTAGTACAAATTGAGCTTAATATCGGTATGCATGCAAAGTTTCATTTTGAAATTCGAAAGTTTCTCTGCTGCAGTTACCCACACAAATTGTATTATTAAAAATTAATACATGAGATTATACAATAAAGTTAATAATGGCGATTTTAATATTACTTTCATATAATGGGCGCAATCAGTACATGTTTTCATTTTTTTTATTTTAGTTGCATTGCAATCACAATGCAAATACAACTTGACTTACTTATTTAAGTAACGACCTTGATTATCATATTTTCGGATGTACACACTTGCCCTGAACAAATAAAAAGTTTGTAATATACATAATTCACTTTTTCAAAAAAAATTAAATAAATTATATATTTTAATTAAAAAATTGTTTAAATATGTACAAAAAAAATTTAATTTGACATCGACTTACGGTTTTGGTTGTATCGTATTATTAAACGTGTCATGCCATTGTAAATCTGTGACTAGCGTTTTATCAGGAACACAAGGCCTACACGTTAGCATTGTTTGTTTGCCAACGGCTAATGTTTGTACGGGTAACACAGGTAAAATTTCTACATGTGGTGTCATAAAACTCGTTAGACATTCCTCCTCTGATTTGATTTCACCTGGAAATAAAAACAAAAAAATTCTTAGAGTATAGAGTCGCGTCATATATGAAATAAATTAGGTGCGGGATAAATTGAATCATCCAGTAAATATGCATTTTTATTATATTACGTATGATGAAAAATGAAAATTTTCCATTTCATTTCCTCCATTTTCATCATCCCTATACAACACTCATAAACATGGTACATTCATAGTGTATTCCATCTACATTTATATATATGGAGGATACGTGGCGTCAAAATAGGAAAATAAATCGTGAAAATTGTGTACATAGGGATACCGTATACGCGGATATTTATTATGATGGGTTTTCCGTTGATGGTCCTCTAAAAAAATATATACAAATATCATGGCTTACACACACACACACGCAAAAAATAAATAATAAAATAAATGGTAAAAGCAGCCAAATAACCAAATTTAATTTTAATGGATATCAAGTATAGAGTAAGTACCTTTTATGTATACGAACAGTCATTCATATTTAAGTGAAAAGGGACGCGGTCTAAATGTACAGCCGTACTTTATACGTTAATTAACTGTTTTATATGTTGTATGTTTTCTTAAATAGCATATAACATACTTGTATGTTTTATGTTCGGTTGGAGGATATGTTCTATTCATACACTTGTATGATGTGTAATAATATTAAGGATAATAAAAAAACATAACAAAGTGTTAAGATACATATTTTATTAAAACACTCAGCCCTTGTGAAATCAGAGTGTAGATATGAAATAATGAATTAGGTGTTTGGTGTTAAGCACGAACATCGAGAGTTTTCCCCCTACAGTTATGTGCTTGTGAGACAGAAATCCTCATATACCTTTCGGATCTAGACCTGACACTCGCATATCACATCAACCAATTTTAGTGTTGTCATCATAAATATACGGGTTAAATCACCCGTTCGTTACCAACCATTTTTGATAGACAACACTGTCAAAAGTTTCCGCTAATTAAAGGATCATAATGTTCTTAACAGATTTTTTGTTTCCCGACTAACTAAATTCATCAAGATTGGTTGATAAACGTATAAGAGAAATCAAGTAGTGCAAATTTTATAAGAAGGTTTTTCCGAGGTTAATCTTATTTTATAGTTTTAATATATTTACATACACAAATTTAATTTTTTTCCATATTTAATCCATATATCCGTATCTTATAAACATATCGGCATAGTTATTTTATAGTTTATTGTTCTTGTTAGGCTGATACAGGTTGCCAAAAGTAAAATAGATTAACCTCGGAAACTCTACATGAGTCCTCTTATGTATATTTTGCTCTATGCTAAATTAACGGTTAGTTCATACCAGTTGTTCACAGATGGCACAAAACAAACCGCATCCGATAATTAATCCGAAATTCTTAAACAAATTAAGATTTATCAAGCTCCAAAACAATACTAATCGTTGATTGATAAATTTGAACTCAGCTTGTAGTTTAAAACTAAATATCATTTCTGAACATTAGCGACATCTTTCAGTAACAGATATGAACGAAAGATAAACTTGGTTGGTCGAAAATTTAAAGAGAAAAATTTGCGTCAGACACATATGATTAAACTTACTGAAACGATTAATATCCATCACAATAATAAAATTTGGAACGATATTTAATTGTTGATTGTTATATGGATCAGGAATAACACAAGTTATATAGTTTTGTAGTTTTTAAAGAGATGGCGCCAAGTAATTCTTTACATTTATTACATCCTATAACGTATATGGATATATAAATATACATATATATAAATATAGTATATATGAAATGTATATATAATTTTATCTTTAAATATTTAACAATATCTATATTAATAATAATCATTTATTAATCGTATATATAACTGAAATTGACGCATAAATGACGCATAATTAATTCAATTATTTACATGTAATTAACAGTATCATTAATTTAATGTAATTGTTTAAGACAGTGATTCTTAACAGGAGGGCCACGGCCGCCGTCACGGGGGTGACCGTTAATGGGTTAATTTTTCATCGGCTCGGTTCCAGACATAGTAGTGAAATAACGACTTATTTCAATGTATAGTTCAATATGAAATGTTATGTAGATTACTACGAGCACCTGCCATACATGTTTTTTGCAAGGCATGTATTGAAAAATCTAAACTTATCGAATATAATCAGTGCCTTCTATAGTACTGGGGGTAGATTCCGACAAAATGACAATTTTTCGTGACATTTGCTTATTGGTACAAATTGAAGTCACTTAAAATTTACGATTCGGATCAAATGACATTTATAGCAGTTTACAGCAACTACAGTTTTAAATTATAGCAAAATTTTTTGCTTTTCAATTGAGACTTGTACCCCTGTGCTCTCGTGGAAAAAATTATTACTACGAAAAAGAGTTTAGTCAGGCTTTTCTATGAATTATCTATGAAAAGTGATCTTGGAAAGTTTAATATTATTTGTATATTGCATTAAAATATATAAACTATAAATTTATTTACAATTAATATGAAAATTATCAATTTAAAAATGGAAAAAGTGTCTCGGATGTATCTGAAGCAAGCTTCATTTTTTTCCACTGGTATCGTTTTCTATACTTTCCCTAGTCTCAATAAAGAATAAATTTGTTTTGTTTTAATTGTAAATACTCACACATATTTTGTATAAAAACTTTTGTCACGATAATAAAAATCAATGACAATATCATTAAAATTGTCAGCTAATTTTTTGTGACATTTTGGAAAAATCATGGCATGCGAATCGCGATTTAGTACTCACAAGTATTTGTCACAAAATTCTTGCAGAATTTTTAGAACAATGTCACAAAAAATTGTCATTTGTCACTTGATCAGAATCTAGGGCCTAGCCTGTGACAACAATGACTTTTTGCTGATGACGTCATTGAAAGTCGACACCTAGAGGGCAACATAATTAAGTAAAAATAATACACCTTGCCTTCTTATTACGACTGCAGTAAATTTCACAAAGTTAACAAAAATCTAAATTATTATATAATAAATTATGAACAATTTAAGTGTCATTGATTTTTTTAATTCATAAATTGAATTTTTCTTATTCATATTCAAGAGGTTAGTGAGAATTTAAAGAAATGCGCCTATTTAGATAGCGTAATACGAAGTTTTAGTGTATTCCACTACAAAAATATAATTACAAACGTGAGAGCGCCAATCATAGGATCATTTTTAGTGTCACACAATTAATTGAAGCCGTACGACGACTTTTTTTTTGTATTTTACATGATATCTACGTACCAAATTACAACAATTTCGAATTGGATGACATTACAAATTGACCTATGTTGGATCATTGCTCCACAAATCGCCACCGACTCCAGGTTCTCAATCTTGGTAACAGGAATGGGTGAAACAAGTAACCTAGGTGTGGGGCAGGTCACGCTAATTGGTGGCGAATGTGTCAGATCAAGATGTTACGTGAACCGTGTCGATGATCAGCTAGGCTGGGGACACATCTAAAAATAATTGCCCAGTCATGAACGAAGCCCGTGTACACGGATCTCTGCACGGGCGGACCATCTTTTCTCCGTTACTCGTGGGAATCAAATGTAAAAAATAATAAAGTGGCCAGCACTTCCAAAACGCTGGATGAGACGGGGGACTCCCGCCGTCGGTGTGGCTAAGACTGGTTCCGAGGCTTGCAAGCGGGAACCAGTGGCAGCGGTAAAAATGAGAAGGTGGTTCCTCCTTCGGTTCTGAGATAGAGCTAGGCGTTCGGCCTTCCGTGTCTTGGACAGACTGGCTACCGTCCCGGAGGAGCAATGGACGGAAGAACAGAGGCAATCGGTTGAGTGGGAGAAGAAACGCATTGCCGATGTGAATATAGAAAAAAAGAAGGATCTTGAGTCTAAAAGACAGAGGTCGAGCGAGGAGGAGCATGGAGATTTGGATGCCGAGAGGAAACGGGCCAAGCTTCATGTAGGAAAACAGCCGCAAAAGGGGCATAAGCTCTTCAGCGACGTTGTGAAGGAGGGGGAGATGGTGCTAGCCGTGGTGGATGAGAGCCACGAAGATGGGAGCATCACCGGGGAAAAATAGAGATTGGTGTTTAAGGCACTTAACCTAGTTTTCCTTAAAGTCCTTGGACAATATACGGGACCTCCGCCAATTTGTCGAAACACGGGATAGTATCAGCGACGGCTGAAGCTGACCGTGTTCACAGATCAGCGATCGGCCTTCTTATATAGGAAAGCGATTGAGGAGGTAGGCGAGATATGACCGGGAGCTAAGCTCAGGGCAGTTCTCAAGAAGGAAATACCGAGCAGACCTAAGGAAATGGTCTGGATTCCCACGGAGCCGGCAAACTTGGAGGAATCCCTGAGGAATATCCAGGTTCGTAATCCGGAACTTCCGGCAGGGAACTGGAAGATTGTGAAGCAGGAGGAGCCTACGGGTAGCTTCAGACTATCAATCTTTGGTAATCAACAAGGAATCCCTGGCTCCTCTGACAAAAACAAAAGGCGTTATAAACTTCGGCTTCGGATCGATTACACTAAAGGTGTTTAGAAAGGACGAAGTCGGAGTCAATACAGGTACTGTGCAGCCTAAAAAGAGGGAGGAAGAGATCCAGCCTGAAGGAGGAAGCGCGACGAGTGGTACTTCTTCAGAGGAGACACAGCTAGTAGCGAACCTTAATGAGGAGCTGACCAGCGAACTCCGCGACCGATTTTTTGTTGGCAGAGGGAAAGGGGACACATCGAACTCTTAAGGGGGAGATTTAGACCTCCAAAATTTTATGGACTGCGAGGGGAGTGAGACGGAGGATATCGTTGACTTCATCGGTTCCAATAAATCGATGTAGCACTGCTGTCGTATTAAGGTAAGTGAACTCTGTTAACAATGATCAGGTTTGTGTAGATAAATTTACATCATACAAAGGCTGCATCAGCGGCGTTACTTCTCAGACTTGCTAAGTCTGGGGAGGAAATAGTTTTAATCAAAGAAGTAACCTCACTATTAGTAATACAGGTCAGGAACCCACTTTTATTATTAGTAATCTAAATCTCCAAATTACAAATCAATACGTGTTCAGAAATCCGAGGACAGTATGGCGTGTATGTAGGGAGGTATTGGAGGGCATCATTCAATCTCGAGTTCTAGGACTCCCCGACACGGGTAGTGAACTGGACTCAATGGTAGATACTCTTACTAGGGCTTGCAATATCTCTATGAGGGAAGCTTGCCCATTAACAAAGCTAAGGGGCAAGCGAAACCCTTTTTGGTGGACCTCGGCACTTGCGGAGTGCCGCAAAGCTTGCGGGTCTGCTTTCAATAGAGCGAAAAGATCTAGAGAAATTCAACACTGGGACTTCTATAAGGAAGGCCTCAGAGTTTACAAAAGGGAAGGCGCAAAGGAAGTCGTGGAGACGCATCTGTGATAGAATAGAAGGGGTCTCGGAAACCTCGCGCTTAAGAAAGATTCTCTCCACTAGTCCAGTTGTTCCAGGCTATCTGATAAAACCGGATGGCGAATGGACGGCGTCTAGTGAAGAGACTCTTAATCTTTTGATGGAAACTCACTTCCCTGGAAGTGAGGGTGTCAACTGCGAGGCCTTTGAATGACTGCGGGCCTAGGAATGACTGTGGGGTCCATTTGTTACGTATAGAGAATTTTCTGAATACACACAAGATAAAATGGGCTATTAAAGAGTTTAAGCCTTTTAAGTCTGCTGGCCCGGATGGGATTGTGCCAGCAGAAATTCAAAAGAACTCGGAGATCTTGGTTCCCTCGTTGGAAGTCATCAATAAGAGAAGGATTGCTGCCACTTGAGATCGAAGACCAAGTAACCAGGCTGATTCATCACTTGCCTGGAAGCAGAAGGATCATAGCGAGGATGGGGGAAGTTTCCGTCACGAGACGGGTCGTTCGGGGAACACCCCAGCGAGGTGTCCTCTCTCCCCTTCTTTGGAATGTAGTAATCAATGGACTACTACTGGAACTGGAGAGGGAAGGAATAAGTGTGGTTACTTATGCCGATGACGTAGCGATAGCTGTCTAGGATAAGCACCTGTGTACAATCAGGCATGTGATGCAGAATGCGCTATCAATCACTACGAGTTGGGCCAGTAGATGTGGATTGGGGATTAACCCATCTAAAACAGAGCTGGCCCTTTTCACTAGGAAATATAAAATTCCGGCAATGGTTCAACCAAGCCTGATTGGTACTAGACTGGTCCTTACTGTAAAGGTGAAATTCCTAGGGATTCTTCTGGACAGTAAGCTCAGTTGGTAACCAAACACGGTAGAAAGAGTTAAGGAGGCTACTGTGGCACTCTACTCTTGTAAAAATGCCATTGGAAGAAAATGGGGCTTCAAACCGGAGCTGGTACATTGGCTTTACACGGCAGTTGTAAGGCTCGTACTGCTGTATGGTGTGAGCGTATGGTGGCCAGCTCTGGAGAAATTAACATACAGGAACATGTTGGGGAAGATGCAGCGGCAGCCTATCTGCTCATTAGTGGGGCGCTGAAAACAACCCCCACTAGTGCCCTAGAGGTCATGCTGTACCTTCTCCCGTTGGATATCCTTGGTAAGCAAATGGCGGTCAATACGGCCACCCAGCTATCAGCGACTTTGGGGTGGAAGTGCCTGCATAAAGGGCACTCAACTACAGTCAATTCTGTGAGGCATGACCTGGCGAATTTGGACTATATCACACCCCTGTTGTGTTTTGGCAAGCTTTTTAAGGTGATTCTCCCCTCTAGGGATAATTGGAATAGTGGTCTGATTATGGAAACCGGGTCAGCACAAATTCTTCACCGATGGCTCCAAGTTCGATGATAGAGTGGGAGCGAGTGTATTCTGTGCAGAATTAAATGTTAGTCTATCTTTTCGTTTGCCTGCGTACTGCAGTGTGTACCAGGCTGAAGATTTAGCGATTTTAGAGGTCATGGACTGGTTGAATTATAAGTATGTAATATCGTTAATTGATATCACTATCTATGTGGACAGTCAAGCGGCCATTCTTTCGCTGGATTCAGTTTTCCTGGCGTCAAGGGTGGCGTTGGATTGTCACACATCTCTTAACGAGATGGATGAACATTTCAATATCCGGTTGGTCTGGGTTTCGGGCCATTCTGACGTTGAGGGAAATTGCAGGGCAGACGAGTTAGCAAGGTACGGTACGACTCTCCAACTGGAACCAGGGAGAGAATGTGTAGGAAGGCCTATGTCTGTGCTGAAAGCAGGAAGCGATAGTGAAGCAGTTGCTTTGACAAATGCTAGGTGGATCGCTAGTTCAACTGGCAGGGTAGCGAATCAAGTATGGCCTGAGCTAAACCTGAATCGCTTCAAGATCTTAATCACACTAAGAAAGTGTGATTTAGGTAGAATTGTGAGGATAATTACTGGGTACTGCCGTTTTGGAGAACATGCAAGAAGGCTGGGTCTGGATGCAAATGACTTCTACAGAAACAGCATGGATGAGGAGGAGGAGGAGGAGGAGACTCTCGCTCATTTCCTTTGCTCGTGCCCTGCGCTAGCTGGCAGACGATATCGAGCAAATACACTATGGACAGTTTCTGTGATCTCGAAAGCTGTAATGTGCGGGATCTTTTACGCTATATTAATAGTACTAAATGGGTTTAAGGGAGTTTATGATGTCGGATCCTGTGGTATCACAATGGGCTATAATTGGCCTAAGTGTGTGATAGCAACCACTAAAACCTAAGCTAACCTAACCTAAAGGAAAGTCCACCTTCAAAAATGACAATCATTCCATGATCGCCTCCGTTTTTACATTATTAAAGGCATCCTCAATGTCAAGAAATGCCACCACACAAAACTCTTGCGATTAAATTGACTTCTCAATCATGCGTATTAGATTGTGCAGAGATGTGTCCACCGACTTTCCCTTACACTACGCAACCTGCGACATTGCCCAAATCCTCTGCTCAATTTTTGTTCGAATAACTACATTTCCCAACCTTTCCAAGGTTTTCAACAGAAAGGATGACAGAGTTAAAGGCGTTAGGTCCTTTGGATAAGCATGTGAGCTCTTTCCCGATTTCGGGATAAAGACCAATCTGACCTCCGTCCATCTCCTAGGAATATAGACCAGTTTCAGACATCCCCTGAAGATAACCTCCAGCTAGGAGTCTGCCGAGTTCCTTTGGATCTCTGCTGGTATAATCCGATCCGGGCCCACCGGAGTCACCAAAGCTTCTTGGAAAATGGGTATGAATGAGAAGCTCCAATGATTCCGCTCTTGAAGCTGTCCATGACCCGTCCGGCCTAATAGAATAACTAGGACTGGTTGGGCTAGTAGAAAGAATTTTTCTAAGGCGAGAAGTCTCAAAGACCTCCTCCATTCTACAACAGAAGAGTCTCCAAGACCCCCCTTTGTACCTTCCTAAACGCTTATTGTACTTTCTTAGGGCCTCCTTATAGGAGTCCCAATCCCGAACCTCCCTTGTGTTCTTAGCTTTATTAAAGGCTGTCCTAATCCCCCTCCGATCGATTCCAAACTCCACGGTCCACCATGCCGGTTTTTGCATACCCTTAGGATTTATCAGGGGGCACGCAGCATTAAATGAAAGGTTGCATGCTTTTGTGACAATATCAACCATGCAATCTAATTCTTCTACCGTAGCCGAAAGTCCAGGGGCCAGGTGTAACAGGTTTAATGTTGAGATTATATGTTACATACCGGTGATCAGAGGATCGCCACTCTACACCCCTAATCATATGAGAAATTGTCTCTGACGACGAGTATGGGACATATGGGAGTCCCATACAAACATATTACGTAGTTCTATCGCAATGGCTTGAGAAATCTACATACCAACCTCTTTTATCCGGAAATCTATTATCCGGAATAAAATCTAATATCCGGAAAAAGTTTTTTTCGTATTCTTTCATTTTCTCTTTTATTTACCTTATTTTCCAAAAATGAAATAATTTTTTTACTATGTAATTAACTAAAACAAATTTAAAATCTTAACAAATAACACTGCAGTTTAAAAAACATTAAAATATGCTGTTATTATGAAATTATTAAAAAAAATATTTTATCCGGAAACATCTTTTATCCGGAATTGTTTACCCCAGTCGTTCCGGATAAAAGAGGTTCCACTGTATTTCTAATGAAATTACCAATAATCTAGAACCACGTTACGAACTTATACGGGAATCTTATTTTCGTCATTGAGATCGAATATCATTTCAATCGTTTTAATAATAGCTTACTTCCAATCAAATTTGCCATTTTCCAGAACCACACGCGGAATTCAAATTGGAATTAAATTTTTAAGTTTATTTTTAAGCCATTTAGCCTATAATCGAGGAACCACCAATTTTCCCAAAATTCGGTCACTTAACGAAATTATCGTTCTTAATCGTTGTTTTCGATGAATTGCAGTTTTCGGCGAATTGTGTTTTCGGTGAATTATTATTTCTGATGAAATGTCATTTCCCTTGAATTGATGTTTTCGATATTTCCTGTTAAATTCCCCCTAATAACTGCCGTTTTCGGTCAATTGTCGATGTCAGTGAATTGCTTTTCGATGAGTTGTCATTTTCGGTGAATTATCGTATCGTGTGCATAATTATTCGCAAACTACATAAGTTTATAATAAAGTTCAAATCTCAATTTATCCTCCCAATTTATATATCCTTTACAGAAGATCAATTTGATACTTTAGCTAGACCGATTGGCGGTTAAAGTAAAACAAACGTCATTAATACAAATACATACCGAAAACCATTTGAACCGCTTAATTTTTTAAATTCTCTAACAAATCGCGTATTTCAAGGCATAGGTTACAATTTGTACGATATCGATTAAAAAGGCAATGTATTATAATACTGAAGAACAGTAACCAACATACAACCACAATATCACTATCACCCTAAAAGGTATACTGATACGATGCAACAAGGACTATGGGAATTCCACATCATTATTTTTTGCTACCTTAGGTTACAACCGAGTTGCCTTTTTAGCAAACAAATTTATTTTAAAGCAGCTCGTAATCATCTGCATGTATACGATAATAACAATATTTTTCTACCCATGCACATATTTTTACTCACGTTTGTCAGCCGACTATTTATGTAAAATTAACAATTCCATTACATTTCTAATTATATTCTCAAGTCACTTGCAGTAAAAAACTGTAAATTTGGGAAAATTCTCGTTATACCTGTATGGCACAAAAAATACCAACAAATTCTAGAAAAACACCAAAATCCTGTTAAATCAACACAGACCATAAAACAAATTTTCAACTAACAACAAATATAAAACAAATCTCTTTCCAGTAAAGATCCGCATGTACCTACCTATAATAAAGCTTTCCACTCCTGCCACCAGAATAAAAACAAGCGAACACAAAACACGAAAAACAGAAGTTTGCTTTACATTTTCTCTAAATACAATGAAAAACAAAAATAAAAAATAGCGAAAAACAACAAAATTTTCTTTTATTATTAGAAAATCTAACAGCAGCACACGAGGAGGAACAACAAAAAAATCTATTTTGTTACCACAGATGTTGTTGGAATTGTCTTGTGTTTCGTGCTCCGCTTGCGCTTGGGATACTCTTGGAGCAAAACACAAAAATAATAAATAAATAAATAAATAAGAATATAAAAAAGTTTCTTGTGTGCGCTTCAGCTAAAGTAACTCGGAAACAACACAAAAAACTTTTCTTTACATTGTTTGCCATGAAAACTTGAAAATCGTATTAAATCTCATTTACAAATTTTTTTTTTATTTATTTTTTTGTTGTTGTTGGGATGCTGAGTATTTTGTGTTGCCTTGTTGGTAACATTTTTGAATGTACACCAAGGGTTGTTGTATATACAGAATATAATTGAATTACATTTAAACGAGGTAACTTATGATACAGTTTCGATTTTTCCAACTGTACATAGTTTCTTTTACACCAACCGACACAACAATCCCAACAACAATTATTTATTCTTGTTGGTACCGAACATAAAAATGAAAAATTATATAAGAAAATTTTCTTATGTTGTTTTCAAACCAATATAAATACGTCATTTGGTGTGGAAATTAATCTAAACCAAATATATCTAAACTAATTTCTGTTTGGGTTTCTGTTATTTTATTAGGTGTGTGTGTGTGTTTGAGGCAAATAATTATAAAAGAATAAGATCTGCCGAAGAAAAAGCTTTTTCCATTCGACACATGAAACGAAATAATGTTAAATCTAATTTTATTTTTTTTTTATTTTTACTCGAATTCGATAAAATTGTAATAAAATTAAATAGAAATTTCAAAGATACATTTCTTTATAGAAATGCCGAACTTGATGCATGTGTGCTTGAGCTTTTCTGATATTTTATTGGGGGGATGTGTCTGATATTAGTGGTTGGAAATATTTCTTACAGCGTGCGTCATGTTACATTTTTTTGTTAGACATAAATTTAATTTGGAAATTTGATCCATTAGACAAAAAATTGATTGTTACAAATGGATATAGACATTTTGATGAAAACGAGATGAGCATAACATAAAAATTATGGATCAAACGAAATTATATATAACGGAAATATGGGGGGCTGCCAAAACCAAAATAATTCAATGTTCGTTCATGAGGTTCGTAAATTTTATTCTGGTGTAAACACTTCCTTAAATCAACTAGTCTATATGTATGTATGTATATATAAACAAAGACCGTTTAATTTTCTTTATTACTTGTAACCACGAGAAATAAATAAATTTTGTTAGAATGAACGCAACGCCTAGAATATAATCACCATTAAAGAAGAAAATGTTTGCTTATATATTTGTTGGATCCTGTTTCATTGTTCTTGTCGAATTATAAAATTTGATTAAGCATAATTTAAGTTAGTCCAAATAAGGTAATCATTTTGGAAATCGTTCCGTATCAAAACAAGTTGCTGTTCCGCCAGTACGGAGAAGGAAATATAATTTTATGTTAAAAAAACACAAAGAAGATTGTCATGACATGTCCATATTTTCAATGGCGAAACTGTCAGTAGAATATCGTATCGAAATCGTATAGAATTAAATTCAATGTAAGACATTTAAGACTAGATTTAAAGTGAAAATTTAAAATTCAATTTTAGGCTGGATTTCCAAATTAAACTTCAGGTGTGCTCTTACTCCCGGACTCATCTTCACAAGGAGCGGATTCATCTGGAAAAGCTCGAGACAACGCATCAGATACAACGTTAACTGAACCTTTATGGTACCCAATCTAAAAATCCAGCGCTTGGAGTTTAAGACTCCATCTCACAAACGTCCGGAGAGATACTTTTGACTCATTAACCAGCACAAACTGGAATGGTAAGTATATATGACAAACGGATAGCCTTCTACGTAGCGACGGAATTTTCAACGCTGAGGACGGCAGCGTAGCATTCCAGCTCGGTCACCGAGTAGTTTCGCTGCGCCGCATTGAGCTTATGTGAATAAAACTCAATGGGCCCCTCCACCCCTCGGCATCCACCTGAAATAGGACACTACCGACCCCAATGGCACTGGCATCACACTGAATAAAAAAGGGTTTCGAATAATCAGGACGCGTCAATACTGGGGCCGTGACAGGGCGGTTTTTAGAGCATTAAAAGAAGAATCCGCAGCTGCAGACCAACATACTTTATTATTTTTACCAGTAAGATCGGTGAAAGAAGAAACTAAAGAGGTGGAATTTGGAATGAAGCGACGGTACCATCTGCACATTCCCAGAAAACGTCTCATCGTTTCGTCGTTTTCGGAATAGGGTACTCCAGAATAGCTTTATATTTATCTGGGTTTGTACGGAGGCAGCCATCACCCACAATATAACCTAGATAGTCTACTTCTTTCAACACAAACTTTTGGTCAAATTAATTGTTAAACCACGCGGTGCATTAAGCGACAAAGCGTCTGTGGTGCATTGCAAAAGCCATAAGGCATAACTTTGAACTGATACAAAGGCCGTCCAGAAACCATAAACGCCGTTAACGGTCGAGTGGGATCTGCCAAAAGGCATCCTTCAAATCAATCGCCGAAATGAATCGGGTATGTCCCAAACGACCCAACAATCCGTTGATTATCGGTAGCGGATACGCATCCAAACACAAACGAACTTTGCCATTAGCCTTACGCACCAATGTGACCGGTGAACACCAGGAACTTTCCGATTCCTCGATGACCCCCCAGAGACAACATCCTATCCAACTCGGCATACATGTGTTTCAGGATAGCTGGGGACACGGAATAAAAACGTTGTTTGACTGGTTTTGCGGAACCGACATCGATCATATGAGAAATGAGGGATGTGCGGCCCAAACCTAGTATATCGCTGCTCGGGTAATATTCGCGATTATGATTCAATTTACGACGATCATCAGAGGTAAAAATGTGAAATTTGGGTGTGTTGGTCGTTTCACCTAATTATTATTTAACGCGGAGATTTTTGGGGAAATTCCAAAACGATTTCAAAAATCAATACCTAAATATAACGGTTGTTCTAGCGAAGGAACGACGTGAAAATTCATAGACTGAGTAATTCCGTTAAATTCGGCATTAGCTCTAATGTAACCAAATACCCATTGGACCACTTGACCACTCGCGGTAGTTATCGTAGATGGAACATTATGAAATTCGACAAAGGGATTTGACATAAATTTCTCCGATCCACTCCCGAGAACACTGACACTCGCCCGCTGTCGAGAAGACCTTAAAAGGTATCTTATTGATTAAGACCTGGGCATAAGGCTGAGTGTCGGAGAATAGAACGAAAGAAATCATGTCATTTCTCATTGCAACGCGGTGGTTCCAGTAATTCTTGGAACGTTTTAAACGATCTAACTTGGCTAATGACGGGGAATTATAGAAAAACTTTAGAGCGACAGGAAAGGAAGGAGGATTGGATAGGGAGTCATTACTAGCAGACGAGTTTACCTCTTCATCGGATTCGATTGGAAGCGGATTTCCGCGTCCGTATTGCTCGCTGCATCCTCCAGGATCGGTTTTAGTGGCTCTATTCTCTGTACTATCTACAGTCTGGGTTGAGGTCGATTTGTTTTCTGTACAAGCCGTCTGAGTGGCAGTTGTTGTGATGACATTTTTACCGTAATTCGAATGTGGTTTATAAACTGACCTCGAGTTGTCTACTGAAACTTCTCCGCCAGCACGTCTCGCCGCTGATAGTAAATAATCCAACTAAACAGTAAACAATGCAAAATCCCAAAGAAAAATACAATTAGAATAATAATAAAAAGGAGGAATGGTTACCTTGTAGTGGTTAGGTTGTAGGGCCCGTATACCCACGATTGGTTAAACGACGGATGTAGACGAGATACTCCCAAAGGTGGCACCTTTTGTAACCTACTTTGGGGGGGGGGGGGGGGGGGGGAGAGGCTCGTTGAGAATTTTATAAAAAACGATACGAGGAGGAAAAAGTAAAAAAAAAATAAGATCCAAAACTACCAACACACCCAACGGTATGCAGGCAGGAGGCTGATACTCAAACGATACAAAAAAAGAATACAAAATGAAGTACTAATAGTACCCGCGGGTTCCAATACAATCAAAAAAAATCAATAAAGCCAAAATATCGAAATATCAAAAAAACATAAAATCAAACATAATTTAAAGAACTTTTTAAATCAAGACAACGAAACGGATGGTATGATGAGGGAGAGGAAAATCCCACCCCATGCCGGCTAAATAATAAAATAAAAATAATAATAATAATATAATGATAAAATTTGTTTCGTTCCTCAAATTTCGCTCGAGAAATTTCGGGGAAAGGAAAAATGAATCTGGAAACTATACCTCAGACAAACGACATCCGAGCTCCACCACAATCAGACACAACATAGTGGAAATGGGAAGGAGCTCGGAAATCGGATGTCCGAAGAATAGGGGTATGACACTTCCATCTACGCGCAATCAAACAGCCCGTGCTGGTTGATTTCGCAGATGAGGAATGTCAACCGGGAGACTGGCTTTAATGTGCTCGTCGATGCGAATTCAAACCGTGGGGAATACTGGTTTCGACACTGGACGTGCACGCTAAAGGGAGTGAAGCTACAAATCATAAAAATAAATAAAAATTATTAAAATTTGTGATTACTTTGGGCGCCACTGTTACAGGATGGCTACTCATCTAAGCGCATGCAGAGACCTCCACAGTGATCTTTTGCCGGCTACAACTCAAGGAGAAGTGATATGGGTCGTGGGGTTTGAGGCGTTCATTGCTCCTGGCCTACACTGTGATTACAGAGAGTTGAATAAAAAAAAACGCAAATAATAAACAAAAATAAAACCAGATGTTCCACTGAAATTCGTCAGCCGGAACTTGAAAAACGAACAACACAATAATTATAACAGAGTGAAGTGCCTTGGTGCGCGCATCCGTTCGAACTCAAACGGGCAAAGCCCTGGTTTTGAATTCGGATGCGGGCACCAAGGAACCGCAAACACTACGCCGACACGGAACAGAATCTTCGCCCCCTTCACACCAAACTGAAAAATTAGGAATTCATTTTAAATGCCAAAAACAAAATCAAGCCCAAAAAAAAAAATAACAATCGCCGAAAAAAATGGAAAAGCGAGACGCGAGACCAATGTGCACCACGATGCATCGTGCCCGACCACGTACTGTGGTGCTCGATTACAAATTATATTTGAATATATTTTAAACAAAAATTTGGAAATAGTGAGAAAAAAAGGAATAATTTAAATATTTAAAAAAAAAAATGAGGAACTTAAAATATAAAATAAAAAAGTGGTACTTTAATTCTAACAAAACAAAATTTTGTTGCGACCTTGGGCGGTTGTCATGCCACAGGGTCGCCACCCCGGACCATTGCGGTGCCTTTCACCGATACCACAAAAGGAAAACGAATAACCGGTTGGCTTCCGTTAGTTGCGGGGCCTCTCCCCGATACCAATAAACGAATAGCCGTTTCGCTACCCATAAATTAATTGAGCGTTGTTTCGCCAACCGTAAATAACTGTATGGCTTCAGCTGGCCATCCCGAAAAACACCCTCGTTAGGCGTTGTTCGCCAAAACCGAATATTAATTTAGCCTCGCTAGGCTGCCGAAAATGTTGGGCGCACTCCGCTGAAACCGCTCACCGTTGCAATTTAAACGCGGTATCCGTTAAACAAAAACAACTTTCCGTAATCGTAGAAAATGTGGTAAGCGCTAGCAAAATGTGCACGGCTAAAAAATATAAATGGCGGCACTCGTTATAAATCCACACACATAAAACAACTTGCGGTAAATTTGGCACCCGCCGAATATCCAACCCGACACGCCAATATGCATGCGCATTAAAGATTTGGAAAACTTTTAATTTTGCGACGTCTCCGAAAATTAAAAAAAAAACGACCTATATTATTGGCTGTACGGTCACCAACCGCTACTTCCGCTTGCCAAACCAAATATTCTGCACTCGACGTGATATGTGGCACTCATCAAATTTAAATTATTTTTTTTCACCAATAAAAATCAGAACAAACTTTTAATCATGGCAGTCTCCCGCCATACTCATATAATATATTTCTTTTTCTATTTTAACAATTTTTATTATTTTGCACTAACAAAACGTCTAAAAATAATCTTCACGCCTCTCAAGCTAGACTTCTGACAACCAAAAACTAAAAAAAAAATTCCAACCCGCAAAACTCAACAAAAAACATCTTGACTGTCTTTAACCAAAACAAAATGAGACTTTATATATATTTTTTTTAAATCAAACTACTAACAAGACTTTCTCAAAATCACCAACTTGATTTAATCACATCCAAAACGAGACTCAAATCCAAAAAAAAACTCTCGCACCACACAGCGAACGCCAAAAAACGTTCTAGAAGAATCTTCTTTCTTCTCTGTTTTTCGTTTACATCAATTCGCATTGATGAAACAAGCATATAAGAAAAAATATTCTTCCAGAGCGTTTTGCTTCGCACACACCCTCGATGCACATTGGTCTCGCACTCATCATCTTTGTCACCGACGCGCCCTCCCACGATAGGCACGCAAAACACAAACCACCACGAAGTGCGTTCAGACACCACCACTCAACCGCTAAAAGCAAAGCAAAGACACACACCCAACCGAATAATCAAGAAACAAACCGAGGGGAATATAACATAAAGAAAATTATAGTTACGATCACACAGTCGTAACAAGCTTTTCCAATTTCTTTCTACATAATTTTTCTAAAATTTAAGCGAAAATTACGATTTTTGACCAAATTGTTTACACAAAAATTCGCCCTCTCTTAAGCCCAGGTTGATTGACTTATCAGGATCAAATTTCATTTGGATTTTTCCATAAATTCAATGATCCTAGTGATATGTGGAAGGAACCTGAGTACCGAAAGCAACACCTCCTAAGGAAAGCTTTCTCATTTTTTACAGTTTGTCCCAAATATTTAAAAAAATCATGATAAAACAAAAATATTATAAATAAAATTTCCTATGGAATTGGTCCAAAATTCGTTGTTTTTTCAATAGTTTTGGACGTCATAGCAAAATTTGGCGAAAATCAGTGTTCTGGAAGTGGCTGGTGAAGAAATTTTTTTACTTATTGCAATGTTGTTAAAAATGTAACATTTACGACAAGCGACCGAAAATTATAAGGTTAAATAAATTTACGAGAGCCGATCAATAAGTACCCGTGTTTGAAAACAGATGGCGCTACTGAGGAAATCATCTGTCAAACGGCACCATACTAAGAACAATATGGTTGAAATCGTTGAAAAGGTTCACGAGGCGAGTCGTACGGAACGAAAATAATATTTTAAATGGTAAGATAACCCTTTTTCAACCAAGAAAACAAAAAAATTGGCTCAGTTTTAGTCCAACCCACACAAATGTGTGAGTAAAAAACCATAGTATGTAATGGCGTTGTTGATAAAAAATTTCGCTTGATTTGAAGTAAAACCAACACAATTGTGTGTATAGATATAGTGTTTTTTTTCAGACGAAAATAAGTTAAAAAGGAATTCACAAATGTGTAAGTTGGTTCAAAAAACATACAAAACTAAATTTTTGACATGGTACTTTCGCCCTACCCGCACAATTGTGTTAGCAAATCACTAAAGGGATAACTGTGAGAAAGGTGTCGGCAAGATAGGTGCAGCGATTCCTTATTACAGCCGCAAATTGGATGAAATTCATCTCAAAATTTCACAGATCGATAAACTTGTCACTAAGATATATGGGTAGACCCATATGTAAACTGTACTAGTGCGAACCCGATGAAAATTCTAATGGACCTCGAATTCTTAAAACGTTATTTTAGGTAAAAATGGCTTTCCTTAGAAAGTTTCATTCTAAGAAAATTCGCATTCTAAGATATGATGTTCTTCAGAAGAATATTATTTTAGGTGTACGACCACCATTAGAATTTAAATCGGATTGGTAGTGGTAGAGTAGATACACATATGGGCCAGGAAAAGCTTGTCAATCTGTGAACATTTTGAAATATTGTTTTCTTAGAATCAAAATTTCTAAGACATCTAAAATTTGATAAGTAAAAAGTACATTTTTAAGGTTGTAGACCAATGCTTCTATAATTATAATCGAACGGGGATTTAATCAACACTAAAAATTAAAAAGGTACAGATTACCCTTAATCCATAAATCGCGGAAGTGTTGCACAACTCTTGAGAACGGTGCAACGTGATTTCGAGACGATAACAAAAGATGAAGTTCAATAGTTTAGCGCTCCATTATTTAAAAAAGCACATCAACTATTTATGTAAATTTTATGAGCAACCAGAATACATATATGTCAGAAACATTTACCGTAGAGTAATCAGCTATCAAAACAAGATTGAAAGTTCTTTAAATAATAGTAACTTATAATTCACAAGTTGGATATACTCGTATGTACGAGTTTCAACAACAAATCTTAAAAGAAATAGCGCTGGAGAAATTGATTATACATAGATAATTTCATAAATAGTGTAAAGATGAGCCTCAATATATAAAATTTAAATCCGCCGTAATATAAAGTTTTAAAATCATAGCTTTACTATACTTTTATCATTTATGAGGTTACCCATCTTTTGTAGAGCTTCAAATTTAAGTTATCTACGCTTACTCTTATTAGGTATTAAAAACGTAAGAGAACGAACTTTTCAGATATATAAAACTGGAAGTAAACCTAATTTTTTTATTGAAAGCTTCCTTTTTTTGGAAAATTATAATTTTTACACTAAAATGGTCAATAAAAAATTGAAAAAATAAATATATCTAAGACATGATTATAGTCCATAAAAATATTTATTTTTCCAAATTTTGATTCCGATTTCAAATCCGACGGCACAACATTTGTATATTTTACGAATGCCTTTGTAACTATTGTACGAAATGATTTGGATGTAACTTTACAAACTTTTACAAAGGCTGAAATAAATTCCAAATTTACTGCATTACTTACTGTACTTCTCTATCCATCTGGAATTGTAGCTATGAAACGCTTGTAGTATTTCATTGCTATTTTCAAATGAAGTGAGTAAAATAACTAGATAAATAAAGTGTCTAGTAAAATTTTTTGAAAAGTTCAGGACATTGCATATCAACTGAAAATTTGAACATATGAAAGTCGTGCGCAAGATGGGTGGGACTCACAATGGAATAAAAACAGCGTCGAACAATGGACTGAAAGAGTATAATCGATCCGCAAAAACGCGAAGATAGATCCAGCTGCTGGCAAGTTCATTCCGTTAGTTTTCTTGAGATGCTCTTGAGAGGGTTTGAGTGATGAAATCAAGAAAAACCGTTGCATTTGGCGAGAAATAAAGTGCTGTTTCATCAAGTTAATGCGCAAGGACATACATCCGAAATCGCGATAGCCAAAATCGAAGAGTTAAAATTCGAATTAATGGCTATTCGCCAGATTTAGCTTTGACACATATGGAGCATTTAGGAAAAGCGAGATGGCTTTATAAGTCAGTTACCATGTCTTCTATGCACTTATCGTCAGGCGATGATAAAATAAGAGGTGTTGATAGAACAAGTTTGCAGAAAAAAGAGTGTCAGCAAGTAATGGATGTAGAGACCCCGAAAATTAAGGGGAGATTTATTACAACACTAACGTCGGGTAACAGAAACCAAGCTAAGAAGAGAAAAACGAATGAAGCGAAGCACTAACTCAAAAAGGTTTATTAAATTCGTTGCCGATAGTACTAGATAGTAAGCGAGACCCTGGAAATTCTACAAACTGAAGGCTCCTTATACGAGAAACTAGAAGTCGACGGGAAAGACCACCTTGTTGGATTGCATTTTGATAACTAAAATGAAAATATTAAAATCTTTAAAAACAATCCAGAAAAGATAAGTTCACAGATTCCCTTAAGTGTTTGAAGTAAGGTTATATGCGGATTGCGTGTACACCGTAGCACCATCGATTGCTCAATGATGGTAAGCACCCCCAAATTTCATCCGTGATTATAAATTAAAACATAACTTCAAAAATGGATGAAATTTAATTTTAACAAAAATATAGAAAGAAACAAATACTTGTTCGACGCTAACGTCAAAGGCAACTTCCTTTTCATTTTAGTTGTAAAAACGCCTCTCTCGCCGCGCTTTTTCAATGAAAATTGCAACAATACATGGCCTGTTTCCTTATTATATCGAAGAGATCAGAGAGATAAAAAAGCCTATTCCGTTTTTTTGGTTTATCAGATCGATCCGATAAATTTTTTTCGTTTAGTTTCTCTGACCATTCTCAAATCGTCATCTGAATTTTTTCTTTCAGAAAAACAAATTTGAAATATTTTGACAGAAAATATGGCGGGCGCTATGAAAAATGGTAATTAATAAATTAAATTACAAATGAATTGAATTTTTGCCTTGTTTTTATTAAATTAATTGTAAAATTAATAATATGCTGATTTATTTTTTCGTGATAGATACCCAAATTACATATTTTCAGTACAGTGTATAAAACTCAATAAAAAGCCTTTTCAGATAAATTATTATCCGATTTGTCAGATAAATTATCTCTCGGATTTATCTGATACAATAAAAAAATAAGGCCAACAGATAAAAATCATTTGCCTGGTAGCTGTTGATATTCAGCATACCGCAGGTCAGACGCGTTCGACTATTGACATAACTTCCTTCAGTACCAAGCTAATAAGGGCTGAACTTAAGCAAGATCTACATAGTGTGTCTAGCAATGCCTAGAAAATACCCTAAAACCGGTTATCGTCCTAGTTACTGATGGAACCAGAAAATGCAATAGTTGTGGAGAACAAATCTAATCTAACCATAAATCGTCAGTTAAAGACTGCAGTTTAAAATAAAGCCGCAGTTTTGAAATCTTTTCAAAATTACATCCCAAATATTAAGGTTTCATGATAGTGATGCAAGGTTTTCGAGATAAAATCATAGGAGATTGCTGACAAGTGTTAACAATTTGACTTTATTGTACGGAGTCACAATTTTGGTAGAATTACTGAAATATGAATTCTATATGCGAAGCAGAATTCAGTATATCGACGGTCGAATACGAATAACGATGCGTCGTATGCAATAGTAGGAATGCTTCCAATTGCTTTTCTGGAGAGAACGGCCACATGAATACCAAAATGGAACCCAAGGAATTGCGACAATTACTATGACTGAATACCAACAGAATGGAGGTTATGTGCGGTTAAACCGACAACATGATGCAGTTGATTATTATTTAAAGCGCCTGGTGACGGAGCACGAAGCCTTCGAGATTGTTTCTAATAATTTTTTGTTGCTAAAAACATATCTCAATCATTCTGAAAGCTAAATAATATTAAAATTTTAATGGTACCACTTGAATATATCGCGCCTCATTTAATGAATATTTAGAATCAGCATTGAAAAGGGTTAGGAGTTGCCTTTTCAAAGGTTAGTTAAAAAGCGGAAAACCAGCAGTCTGAGCAAAGAATGTCTTTAGTCGCTTTCCAATGAAATATCAAATAAGTAATAGCAGAGTAAACACGGGATCCGTTCAGAACGGCATAATTTAAAATTGCATTTTGAAATGGCATATTTAAAAACGGCACAAGGGTTAAAACGGCATTTTTCAAAACGACATATTTCAAAATGGCATTTTTCAGAAGGTCCTAGGTTCAGAATGTCATAGGTCATGAATAAAATTTTTAAACGATTCATCTGTCTCTAGAACGATTGTTCCTATGGTAGGGTTGTGTAAATTCAATGAATTGGAATAGAATTCATGAAATGAAACTGATTATGACAAATTTCTTTTGCATGTTTTATATAAAGCCTTTAGTATGCATATAATATTCTCCTTCACCTAAATTTTTATATAGAGCTTCGAAGTTTTAGTTAGTTACTACAATTGCATGATCGTAGCGGATTACTCCAAATTGGAATACATCTCATGCATGTATTTTCTTAATTTATCGGGGTTATAAAAAAAAATCGATCCAAATATACTAGTATTAGTTTCCAACCAACGCAGAAACTGGAACGGAGAAATCTGCCACCTGCAAAAAAACCCCAATGTATTACTAAGGAAAAAAAGATAAACTTAATTTTAATAAAAAAAAAACTGCAAAAAATTTGGCGTTTTGAAAGCAATTGCTGGAAATACTAAATAAACGATAAATGTCGTTATGAAAAATGCTGTTTTTTACCTATGATATTTTAAAATATGCAATTTTGAAAAATACCGTTTTGTGTCTATGTCGTTTTGTACCTTTGCCGTTCTAAAATATGCCATTTCGACCGGGACCCAGTACAAACTAATATCAATCACTTCCCTCGTGATTGAGGAATAGACAAAAGTCGACTGAAAGCATTATTAAGGATTCCGAGGTTGGCTAGTTAAACAATGAACCTACCGTACAATGTGTGATGAGCATTAGAGTCGCACACCATATGAGTCGCTGCTTGTTACTTTTTGTAACTGGTACTAACGCCCGTCAGAAATATTATATAAAATAAAAATACAACTCTAATCTTGGTATTTAAACCCTTACATTACAACCTCGAAAACGCGATAATCTGTATCTCCTCGTTGATTTATTGAAAAATAGGTCAAGGATGTACACACAAATGATGTTTTTAAGGTTACACCACGCCATTCCAGCCAATCATCCCGAAAGAGAAACAAACATAAATTATAACAGAAAGAAGATATGATACTACTATTAGCATAATATTAACGTTATAGAAAGTTAAATGACCGATAAACCCCAACTTTTTCTTCGATTTTTCACAATCACCCAGGTGATACTAAACCAATTACACCACAACTACTAATTATTTATGACATATAACCTCCCCACATGAATATCAATCCATATAGGTGCTTTACTTTGTACCAACATAATTAAAAAACTAAATAAAATTCAATCGAAAACTATCACAAGGCAAATATCTTCCAGCCGAATTGTTTTGATTTGATTGACATGAAAAGTAGAAATATTGACATTTAAAACAGGGAAGAGATAATGTTATTCTTTTGGGATACAGCAATTTAATTTCTACTAATGTACTTTTTATAGTTTGTGTTATACATGTCCATCTGTATGTCGGGGTTAGGCTATATGTTGGTACGATATAGACAAGCACAATAATCTACTTGTCTTAAAGACAAATTCAACAAAACGACAAAAATAATAATAAAATAAAGGAATAACGGTATGTATATGCAGACTTAACTCGATATTCTGGAGCTATTATGTGTAGACGAGTAGTAACACTGTAAGTGAAAAGGGGAAAATCAATATTTGAACGAAAGTCTGAATACACAAAAAAAAAATAACGTTTTACTTTTATCACATTTTAAGACTAAGGTATTCTTTTTTATTCGTGTATTTATATAAGACGACTATTTCCGCGTATACCACCTCCTTGCGTTTGTACGGGGACGACATGCAAAGAAATTCATTTTTTTATTTTTCCTATGAGACGAATTTGATGTAGTTTTCATCTTCTTTATAAGGCAAATACCAAAAATAAGAGGGAAAACTTTTGGTAAGCTTTTTTTTTGTATGTGTACGAGTATACATAAGAAAAGAAATTTATTAAGATAAAAATAAACCAAAAAGTACAACAAAAAAAAAAAGAAGTATACGGGAAAGAATTATCCCATTCTCTTGATTGTTTTTGATAAATCGGTCTTTTTGTGTTATTCCGTTTCAGCTCATATCAGTATTCCATCTCTGACCTGAATCACTATACCATTTTGCATTATTTAAAACCGAGACTATTTATTATTCGTTCTCGTATATATGTAACCGGATAAAGTAACAAAAAATATGAACGGCAAGGAGCTCAAATATCAATAATGGCTGCTTATGCCATTAGAATGCACAGCGGGTTGAAAATATCGTCCGTTTTTTTATCAAATCCGTCAAAATAACGTTTTTTTTTTGGTCCGATACATTTGGTACACGAGAATTCTTATTCGTTGCAGAATATTCCATTTTATGCAATGTTAGGAAAATTCACACGTTAAATTCTTTATCGTTATGTCATATTGAGTCGAAAGCTTCAACTTTTATTTATTGTCCGTTGTATCTTTTTGATTGCTGTTCCATTTTTTCTATGCTTGTCTATATTTACAAGAAAGAAAACGTAAACGCTTGCAAAAAATTTGGCAACAAATTGAAAACGTAAACTTTATATAGTTTAATCCCCATTGGTATAAAGAACAGAAAATATTATATGAACGTCTTATTAACCTGTAAGTGGTACTAAATTTTATAGAGTACGTTTAGATTTTATTTCATATTATTGAACTTTTCCGATAAATTCAATTACATAGAAAATTGAATTTTTTTTTGTTTTGTTGTCGTCCATGGTTAGGTGTGACGAGTAAATTATTCGTGTTTAGTTACTGCATAGAGGAAGACTTTTGTGGTTACGAATCCACTTTTCAAGAAAATGTTTGTGGACAAATTAACGACTGTGACGTTTCTGACACACAAAATTTTCAACAAAAACGCACATGCAATAAGTTGACAAAAACAAAGTTAGAATTTTTCAAAAATTTTAGCGACTACTGAAATCACAATTCCAGGTCCAGGTGCAGTAAAACAATTTGAAAACGAAGAACTTAAAGTTTTACTGGATGAAAATTCGTGTCAAACCCAAAAAGAGCTTGCAAAACAGTTAAGAGTTGCTCATCAATCAATATCCTTTTTTCGATTGCATGCAATGGGAAAAATACAAAAAGAAAAATCGGTTCCTCATAAACTGACGGAAGAAAACAAAAACCGAAGAATTGACATCTGCATGAATTTGCTTTCGTAGTACAAAAGAATTGTTTGCACAAAATCATTACGGGTGATGAAAAGTGGATTCTATACGATAATCCTAACCAGAGAAAACCATGGGTTGATCTAGGTGAGCCATCAATATCAGGTGCAAAAATGAATATTCATGCCAATAAAGTGTTCTGTGTCTGGTGAGATTGGAAAGGAGTCCCTTACTAGACACTTCTGGAACCTTGTCAAACTAATACAGCTGAACGTTATCAGACCCAATTGATTAAATGAAGTGATGCTATGGAGGAAAAAAGACAATTGAGGCTATATTCAGTGTTGTGTTCGTTCGTTCCTTCTGAATTTTTTTTTTAAATCAATCAAAGTTGCCGAAAAAAATTTACAAGAAAAAAAAACGTCATTTTTAACCAATGAAAACCAATTACCAGAGCCAATTGGGATGGATTTTAATTTCGGCAAAATTCATTTAGGGATGCATCCAGTGCGGCCCGGGTCCCATTTGTAGTTTTCTTTGTGGCTCGTACGATTTTGGTAAAAATTGTTGAACCAAATATCATAGGAATCGATTTTAATTGGTACTAATTTCGGGGAAATTCATTAGAGGTCCTTCAGTGGTACCAGTTTTTGTAAAAAAAAAAAAAAAAAAAAAAAATTCGAGCGATTTTGATAAAAATTTGAAAGTGGCGTGTCCTTGAGTGTCATCAGTCAATTTCAATGAGTCCTTATTCATGGGAGTTACTGAAGCTTGGATCCTTCTTTTATTATATTTGGCTTGAACATTTTTGATACCGACCAAGTGGCACAGTGGTTAAAGCTTTGGCATTTGGATCGGGAGGTACCAGGTGTGAATCCCGATAGGGGCAGGATGCAAAAGTGAAATTTCATAACAGATTACGATCTGGGGTGAAATGTAACACATCTATGGCCCCCTGTCGGAGTGCAAAACTCATGGGCCGACCCATCTTCCATATCAGTATAGGCTGGCATGGAGCTTGCAATGTGCAGATGGTCTTAAAATCGGTCCTATAACCGTATGTCCTCAAATTGGCTGATTAGTGTAAAAGTAAGGACGGAATTAGCAAACCGCAAAAGAGCAGGAATAGCCTTGAACAGGTCCCAAAACAGATTGCAGGGTGAAAAAAAGAACATTTTTGTTGAAATTTAGCGACTTATTTAAGAGTCCTCCGGAGGGGCCATCATTTTTGGACTATGTTGCCTGATGTTGCACAATGTTGCACCATGATGCGTCATATTTCACCATGTTTTTTGACGTTGCATCTTGCTTTTGAATGCTTAATATTCCACAATCTTGCTTTGTGTTGCACAATGTTTCATCATATTTCATCATGTTGCGCGATTTTGTAGCATGTTGCGTTAATGCTGCTTCGTTTTCAGATTGCATGATTTCGATAAAAATTGGTACCGGGCCGTTTTTTAATTTTTTTTGACTCGATTGAATTTGATAAAAATTTCGGTGTTGTTTTTTAATGCCAGGAATGATAGGCGGGTTGGAGGGTGGTGATTCCAAGGATTTTGGAGTGCTACGAATGATTTGCAATGAGTCCTTTTTTTTGAAAATTCACGCAATTAAAACGCATTAAAAAAATGGGTGGGGTTTTCGAGTGTTAGGAATTCATTGTGACTTGAGTTGTAAATTCGGTAAAAAAAAATTATGCAAAAAATCGGCTATACGGATTTTGATTAAAAAGGTTTGAGAGGAAATTTTTCAGTATCAGGATAGGACTACAATAGATTATGATTTCGGGAAATTCATTTAAGGGTCGGCCGGTTAAGTTGTGTCTTGTTCCACAAGAAGTCATTTCTTCGAAGGAGATGGAACTCGGATTACATGATGAAAGTGGGAATATAATATAAATTTTGGACATGACTCTCGAAAACGAACCTAAGCTATTCTTACCAGACTGGAGTAAAACTCGGTTTGTATGTTAAACATAGGATTCAAAAATAAGTTCCGGATGAATTTTGGAAAATGAGATAATTGGATGGAACAAAGACGTTTCTCAAACTAATAATACGGACCTCGGCTGGTACTATGAAAATGCCCTCGAATTCGTTCACTAAAATATCGTATATTGAAGTTTTCGGTGTGGTTGAGTCTGATTGTTATGGGTTCGTATGACTCAAAACTTTATCCATAAAATTCAGTAAAACGTACAAGCAAGTCTCGTATTAAAACCAAGTGGATGTATACCGCCGAGTGAGCTAATCGGAATAAGTTTAACTTTGAGAAATATTTATACGCAACCGGTGACGACAACCACTAACGAGTAATCGTAGCGTACGTCTCGAGCATGAACCAATTCCACAGTATGATGAACTTTCTCTAGTACAATGTAGTTCTTTGGCCCATTAGAAATTAAAATGCGATTGCATGCTCGATCACATGATTTGACGTTTCCATTTTCTATTTCCGCTTCGCACAATTCTTAAATGCAAGTCTACATGGGCGCCCGGAGTGAAGGGTACTTCTGACATCGAGTCCAGTCGATCAGCTATATGTGTTGCCGTGCAGGATTTAAACTCTTCTAAATCGTGTGCTCTGTGACCGCAAACACACGTTGAGTCTTCATTTTAATTTCAAATTCATTTTGATTTTTGTAATGCTACCATGTCTTTATGTGTGTTACATTCATATATTCGATGATTCCGCTGATGTGGCCATTCTGCATGATCGTGTAACTGTTGCGTTATTTGGAACCGTTGTTTTTAACTAGTCCTGCGCGGTTTCAAGCATGTTTCTGCGTCCTATAAAGAATGCGATTGGCTCATCGAAAAGTATAAAAATCTTTTTTGTTGTCTCCTGTATCTTTTATAGTTTGTGTTTAATCAACTACCCAGAGGTGATATTTTCTGCTCGTTTGTTTATGTATCAAAAGTTGAGAACTTATTGACTTCTGAATAGTGGCTTGAGATTTCAACGGCGAAAGAAGGGAAGAATTGCTGTAAAGCAAAAATCAATAGCAAATGCCTTTGAGAAGCTCAGGAGAAAAGTTCAATATTGTGCAACAGCTCAATGCAAAATATACTCATTGGGGAACTAACTGAGGACAAAAAATTGAGTACGCCAATAAAATGTTTGATCTAAGCGACGTCTTCTTAAATAAATAACGGCAACTAGCAATACAAGCAGCTAGCAGATATACAATTGTCAGCATAATTTACTATACACGAGATCAAAGTAGAATAATAGAGAAAAATTCCACAAAAAATTCATAAAAGTAGTTAGATATAAGGTTGTAGTCAAGCCAAAAGGAAAAGACACTACAGAAGAATGCTTGAGGAAAAACTGATCACTGAAAGGGCTACAGGCTGAAACCTCATGAAGTTATTAGAGTTTCGGTCTGAAAATCGACAATCCCGTAAAATTCACATGGGAAAAGAAATACAATACAAAATTATTGGATTTTCCAAGACCTGTCAGACGATATCCCACATGATCATATGGACATGAGAAAAATGCAACTATTCCCAGCGCCACAGCGGTAGTTTTGAGTACTATGCAACACCTCGTTGTTTGTCAGACGTTGTTTCAAGACCTTTTTAATGATATGCGAGACAAATATATTCTAAAATAATTGAATAATTATCGACCAGCGCCGAAACAGGCAATTTATGAACTAAATGCCGACTGCAGAATTTTGCTTTTCCAAGACCTTTCAAATGGTTTGCCACATGATTATATGGGAATTTGAAAAATTATAAATGATTTCAGCGCCACAACGGTAGTTTTTAGTACTAAGGCGCTTCAGTAAAATTTATGTTATTCATCAAGACCTTTTCAACATAAACACACAATATTACATTGCAAAATAAACGAAAAATTAGGTACCAGCGCCAAACCAGAGGATTTAAGAACTATAGTGGCATCGTTAAAAGTGATGTCTGATCCGAGATCTTTCAAACGATGCAGGAGTATATGGGTATCATCAGGTACAGTAATATTGTGTTATTGACCGTGGGAGGCGACTCTCTTGAGGTGGAGATGCCAAAAGGTTTTCAATTTAACAAATTGAGTTCTTGAGATATCCTCGGGACAGACATTCAGACGGACGTCTTAAAACGTCGAGATAAATGGTTTTAGGCCATGGTCATTTTTCATCATTTTAATCAGGATCAGGAGAAGACATCCCTACTATTCTATCTATGATGAGGTAATCAAATATTCAAAATAAAACAGTTTCCCTTTGTTGCATCATTTTGTAATCAAATATGTGGATAAGCCATAATGAATAGCTTATAAGTATAACAAACGTTGTTGTGATTGCGATTTACAAAATGAACAAAATTTAAAATTGCTCTCTTTAATTGGATACACTGGCTTTTCATTATCATCATGATTGCTGCCGCCTGGGTGCGCGCGCCTTCGTCAAAAAACATGAATTGCGTAAAATAACATAAATTTCAATAAAATAATTCGATTATCGCCAGGCACAAAAAAAAGTATATGCAATGCGACAATATTTTGTGCCACACCATACCTATATCACACCGACAGACAGACAATAGGAAAATGGAACAAAAAAAAACGTTTTCCGTACAGCGCCATTCATACTCATCTCGTTTTGAAACCCATAAAATGACATTTTCATTTGAATATACAAAAACATTTTACCGAATTATAATTAAAGAAAGAAAATCATTCTCGTATTTTTATTAGTGTGTGCTTGTTTGTGAGTTTGTGTATGTGTATGTGTGTTGAGGAAATTTTTTAATTTTCCATCATCGCCCGAAACAAAATCAAAACACAAGGTGTATTATCGTTGTTTTGTGTTAAATGTAATTTTGTATTTTTGCTTTTACTATATAGACTGTTGGTGAAAAGGCCAACACAATCCCTGAAGATTTTAATCATGGTAATTTATTTGTGTGTGTGTTTGTGTATTATGTATGTGTGTTCATTTATATTTTAATTAGATTAGAATAAAAATTACATTAGATGTCAAGATTAGAATCCAATTTTAAGAGTTGCTGTTTTTGTTTTAATAATTAGCTTATTTTTGAGCAGATATATACAGTGTAGGTAGAAAATATGCACACGTGTTTATTTTCCATTAAAATCATGAACTTCATTCAAATCGATATAAGTCAGAACCTACACACAAAAGAAATCCTCACTTTATTGCCTTTATAAATAAACTTCTTGGCATTGCGAAATAACATAAAATTAAATATTCACTTACATATATAGAAAATTGAAAAATCAATTTAATGCCAACAATTTTCTATTGATTTTCCTTTCTCAAAACAAAACATAGCATACATTATTTGTATACATGAAGTATGTGTGGTATTTACAAACGGTAGATTTATACACAATTGAAAAGAAAAACAACATAAAGGAAAATACTAGACAAGATTTTCCTACTTTTCCCATTATACATATTTACGTTACAAATCTTGTATTAAGTAGACAAGACAAGAAAACATATCTCTAAGATATGTGTATTTGTGCAACAACAACAGTAAAAATGAAGACGAGAGATTACCAGCTATACGAAAGAACCAAGTGCCATGGTAATAATAACGTATAAGAAGACGCTAGGAAAATAATAAAATCTAGATACAAATTAATCGGTTTAAATGAGAAAAACAGCTGCATTTTCCCTAGCTGCGATGAAAAAAAATTGTTTTCCGTTGCTACAGTGGTTTTCACCCAAAAAAGATTAGATGGGAATTCAAGAAGCTAATGAAAATTGTATGTTAGACCGAAAATGTGGATTTATTTTTTCATCCTTATTTATTTAATGATACAGGAGTAATTAAGGAGAATTGGGAATTTATTAATTGTTATGCGGTCTAATCTATTATAATGGTCCAAAGGGACCAAGATCAACAAAAATATATTTTGATAAATTATTCTGGTAAAAAATACTTAAATCAGTCTGTGGTTCCGCATAGTACTTTGTTTTGCTCGAATTCTTAAATTGCGGCACCATAGTTTTTTATGTTTACCCCTTTTTAGAAATGATTTATGTAGGTATTTCTTAGAATTCAAAATATATTCTTCTGATGCTATGATAAAAGATTCAATTATCCATTGGATATTTTCCGGTATTTTGTTGCTTCGCTAGTAATTTGAAAACTACCATAAAATGTAAGCAGCAATAAAATAAGAACAGTTAATTCAAGTTCGCAAACATGTTTCAGTACAAATCAATCTGAGCTGACTGGGCCGAATTAAGAAAATTTTTGCCGCCCGTAGAGTAGTGCAACTACTTGAAATTTTAATGCGCGCTTTTGCCTTCTTATTCTCTGATGGCATTCAAACCCAGCACTTCGCGGTTAAAAGGCCGAAGAGTAAACCATTGCGCTCCCCTTCCGCCAACATTATAATTTTGTTTCGAACAAAAAATTAAAATTAAAATAGAAAAAAAAATTTAAATTGTAAACATTTGTAAAATTGTTAAATTGTTAAATTTGAAAAATTATAAAATTATAAAATCATAAAATTATAAAATTATAAAATTATAAAATTATAAAATTATAAAATTATAAAATTATAAAATTATAAAATTATAAAATTATAAAATTATAAAATTATAAATTTGTAAAATTATAAAATTATAAAATCATAAAATTATAAAATTCTAAAACTATAAATTTATAAAATTATAAAATCATAAAATTATAAAATTGTAAAATTGTGAAATTATAAAATTGTAAAATTATAAAATAGTGAAGAGTAAACCCGAACATCAGTATTAAAAGGTTCACTCAGCACGCACTTTTATGGGATCAAACGGTTTGAATGAAAATTGGTGAAAGGCACAACGATAGTTATCGAGTGGCAAGACGTGCTTACTATGTGCTGCTTTCGGGATATTTCATTTGGTTAGTCCTTTGGTGAGTCCAGATATGTTTAAAAAAAACTGCACAGGAGAGTTAGATAAAAATCAGTGAGCAGGTGATGCGGATATCAGGAACCGTTTGCGATGTGTCCCAATTTCGTGAAAATACATCTCTAAGCGCTGGGACCCGCATTTTTTAATTTTCTCGGTTTGTAAGTGGTTGAGATGCTAGATTTTGAGAAAATTCGTTAAGGGAGCATGTTTCGGGATAATTCATTTAGCAGATCTATTGGTGCGTCGATATATGTTGAAAAAAAAATCAGGAGAATTGAATGAAAATCGGTGAGCAGGTGATTTGGATGTCAGAAAACGTTTGCTATGTGTCCTAATTTCGGGAAAATATGTCTTTAAGCGCTAGAGGGCTGGGACCCTTTTCTTAATTCTTCGGTTTGCAAGTGATTGATCGACATCGAGATTTTGGGAAAATTAGTTAAGGGAATCGGCCACTGTCTTTTTCGGCGCCACGAATTTCGTGAAATTCGTTTGAGAGTTCTGTCTGTGGTTCTGAGCCGTAAATATTCTACATGAATTTCGTGTGGCAGCTTGTTTGTTTGTGGTCTGCTACCTGATGAATATTTTAAAATATGCATCGTTTATTCAAATAGTAAGAGTCACTTTTGGCTCGCACTTCTCATTTTGCAAAGGAACGTGAAGTAGTGAATCGAATTTGTCTCGAACAAACGTTTGGAACTTCTCAACTGGCAAAGGAACGTTAAGCAGTGATCAACGCCGTCTAAAAGAGCAGCAGTTGCCGCTTCGATGTACGATCTCACGAATATCTACCGCTTAACCTTATTAATAAAAATCAACTGCTTCTGTGAGATCGTTGCAATACAGATCCTATATCTTGAAAATCGTGAATTACGACGGCTCGCTCGATCGGTACGGTTTTAAAGAAACAGTTTTATGCGCGCAAGATATCTTCGAGATCACGAAAGCTTAGTAAAGGAGTAACCTCGATCGTCGGATACTACACGTTTAGTCTTTATGAACCGCTTGAGAATTTCCACGCCACAAGCGAGTTCACAATTTCACTGTGCTGCAATCGAATGTTGGAAGAAAACCACTCGCTGCTTCACGCCATGTAATATGCCATGATAAGCACTAAGCTTCATCTCGTCAACTTAATCAAAGTTCAACCAGCATCTCTTCAAAGTCAAATATCAATAAATAACTACTCGATGATTACCCGCGGTGAGCGGAAAGGGGGATGCGATGTTTGGGTAAACAGTACTACACCATGGCGATCGGAGCAATCGTTCGAATTCCGCATGACATCAATAGATTTAAAACAGCTCGGCCACCTATTACACTTTTAGACGAATTATAGAACGAGTATTCTCGTATTACAAGTAACAACAAAGTTAGCGGCAAGAAGATAAAAACCAGTACAACAAGCAGTTACTCTACATCATGAAGTTATGAGGTTTGATGGCGTATTGGGCTTCTTCTATGAATGAATAGATTTCACAAATCCGATTTTTAAAGACCGCCCCACGATTCAACATTTAGGTTTAATGATCTCTTCTGAGAGGTCAGAGGAAAATTGGTCAAAGAAATGTGTTCACCGAATGTCGTTTCACCTTCCAGCATGTTCCCAGCGAACGGACCCACATTCTGACCTAACCGTTCGACGAATTGCCTCCAAAAATGTAGGTCGAACGTGCATTTTGAAACGCAAGGCTGGGGAGTATTTCAAGAATTATAACGTGAATCTGTTGAAATTTTAATCTAATAACAAAGCCATTCAACCGTGTGGTAATAAGGATGCAATCGCAATGTACATCGCCAGTTCGCTATGCTGTTTGAACCTCATTACACAAACATCTAAAAATGAAAATTGGAAAATTGGAAGCCGTCCTGTTGTTGTTCGAGTGTCATTCTTTAATAAAATAAGAAAACATCTTTTGGCAGACTGTTAAAGTCAAATAAGGACGTATTCTTCGCGAGAAATCAGCTCAAGGAGTCTTTTCACCGAATACGAAATCGGCTGAGATCTAGTTATCGACGATAACGATGATAGAAACAATAATGTTAAAATGACTTCCGATTGTTAATAGCGAAAATGGATGTCGGAGAAATTTCGACAACCATATCAGCCAAGCACCAAGGAGCAGCTAGCCGGATCATCGAAACGACTGAGGTTGTGTATTACTGGCGATGCTCAATGTTTATGCTAACTTCGACGAAGGTGCAGATTCATCGCTGCTGTATTGGAGAAAAGGATTCAGTGAGAGTTGGTGCGCTTACTGATGCCACAGCTAAACTGGCCACACTTTACACACAATATTTAAATTATCAAATCAACGGAATGGAAAGCTGACACGGAATTTTTATGGTCGAAGAGATTTCCCATACGAGGTGCTGGAACATTTAAACTACTGTTTAATACAGCTATAAGAGAGGCACTAAACGCAACTCCCACCAGTTCGAGGCAACAACGTTTTGAACGAGCCAAAAGCACAGCAGCACCAGCAACACATTTGTGGCGATCTTTCGAACTAGTCAAAATATGCGACAAGGAGACCGGACTTTCACAAACCTCCTGAATGATTTGTGCGATGGTGAACGTCGAAAGTCGACTAAGTCAACAAAAATCATGCAACACCCAGGCTCTCCAACCATGCCCAATGGCAAGCAATTGGTGAATCATCGAGCAACAGACCGCAACTGCGACGCTGCCAAGGAAATCGACAAAGAAGACTGACTAGAGGATTGCGAAGAACTTTTACGTTATTTATAGATGCAAAAGTGATGTTACGATACAACATTGCCAACACAAAAGATGTTATCAATAGCGCGCAATGTGCAGATTTGCAAAATGTGAAAATAACCTTGAGATCGGCGACCACGTTACCGACCCACTGAATATTCAGCAATATCCACAGCAGAAACTTCAGAATGCCGAACGAATTGGAAGTTTTACGAATCGTTTGCGATCTGGTTCAATTGCATATGTATTAGTGTTATTACCTGTATAAGACGAAAGCTGAGTTAAACTCCTGAAATTTAAACCAAAAATGGTACAAATTATAGATATTTCAAATCTCAAATGATTTAATTAATCGTATAATCCCAAAACCACGTATATAGAGCAATAGATAAGAGCTGTCCAAATTCGAAAAATAAGTAACAAGCCTTTGTGGATCGTCAGGGTGCCCCAATTTGGGTCGTTCAATTTTCATAATTATAACGGAAAAGTCCGAAAATGGAAATTCTGTGGAGCGAGTGCAATAGATTAAAGCTGTGCTACTTCACAAAATACGCCACATGTCTATGCGGATCGCCATCGCGTCCTTTCTGGACTGTTCACTTTACCATAATTAGAACGAAAAAGTCCGAAATGAAAATCTTGTGGAGCGAACCCTAAAGATTTTGGCACATAGTTATATCCATACTGCAATAGATTTAAGGTGTTCCACTTCACAAAAATACGCCACAGGTCTATGCGAATCGTCTGCGTGCTCCATTTTGGCCCCATTATTTTATCATAATTAGAACGAAAAAGTACGAAATTGGAAATTCTGTGTAGCGAATCCTAGAGATTTTGCCATATAGCCACGTACATAGTGCAACAGATTAAAGCTGTTCCACTTCGAAAAAATACGCCACATGTCTATGCGGATCGTCAGGGTGCCTCATTTTGTCCTGTTCATTTTATCCTAATTGGAACGAAAAATTCCGAAAATGAAAATTCAATGGAGCGAATCCTGGAGATTTTGAAACATAGCCCCATGACATAGTCACATATATAGTGCAATAGAATAAAGCTGTTCCTCTTCACAAAAATACGATACATGTCTATGCGGATCATCAGGGTGCCTCATTTTGGCCCCTTGATCTTATCATAATTAGAACGAAAAAGTTTGAAAATGGAAACTCTGTGGAGCCGCCCTCTGTGGAACAGCTTTAATCTGTTGCATTATGTATGTGGCTATGATCCAATATCTCCAGGACTCGCTGCACCGAATTTCCATGTTGGGTTTTTTCATTCTAATTATGATAAAAGGATATCGGATCATGTGTAGTGAAACCCGTCCATCTGCATAGACATGTGGCATATTTTCGCTAAGTTGGACAGCTTTAATCGATTGCAATACGTATATGGTTATGAATATGTTTTTGGAAATTTTCGTTATAATTAAAATTAATTGAACGGACAATGATGAAACATCCTTTTGATCCTTATAGACACTTAGGTATCTTGTCGAAATAATAATGCTTTCGCATATTGCACTGTGCAGATTGCTTTGTAAGGTAAAATAATGATCTAAATTGCGGGTTTGTTCAATTCAATAGTGTAAATATTTCCACTGTTAGATGGTTTGTTGGCATATAATTCAAGAGCTTGTTAGACGGTATTTTAATGGGTATTTAATAACGACGACACTTAAAATTTCTGCATAATATTTTAATTATTGATATTTTTAAAATCAAATTTAACGGTCTTTTGAAATAAAATAAAATTTATAATCAAAACATTGTAATTCCGTCTTATACAAGGTTAACTAACTAATACATATAAAGGAAAATGTGGCTTAGTAAATACTCGAATCCGATTCGAGAATTACTAAAGAATTTAGCAAAAATTTTCTCGGACATAATGTCGATCACTTCCTCTAACCTTTTGTTTGGATGTGCCTGTGCGCAAGTGGGAGAAATCAACGGTGGACCATGCAATCATCAAATATGGGCTCGAAAATCTTCGCTTCGGCAACGGAATATGCAAAAAATGTGTTGCCATAAATGAAGCGATTGCGAAAACTACCGAATTAGAAAAATACTGAAAGAATGTTTTCATTACATTGTATTTATTTTGTTGTTGTATTTTATAAGCATTCTAAAGCGCTGATTCCATGGGAAAAATCTGCTGTCAGCAAAAATAAAAGCGACGAAAAATTATAGATTTTACTGGTTGTGTACGAAACAAAAAATGTTGGCAGTAAAATTTTATTGAGAGAATAGTTGTGATGGTGTTAGGGTGCTGCCATAATGTTGCTATAAAAATGTGAACTCAAGTATTTTTCAGAGCAGCATTGTTCACACATCTACAAAAAATGTATGTAAAGATATACAATTTTTCGCACACTCTTACAAAATAAAGCCTTAATTCCATGGAAAAAATTAATGACAGTAATTTGTTTACTAATAATGCGTGGATTCCACAATGAAACACATTTGTTCAGTAACAAATACTGGGAAACCGAAAAGAGGAGAGTATACATAATAAAATTACGTTAGAGTGACAAAGACAAACAAATGTTGCCATAAAAAGTATTGAGTTTTTTACTTTGTATGGCAATATTTTCCCCAGTAAATTTTACTGAATTTTTTTTTGTGTCTTTCTAACAAGTAAAGGATTTATATTTTTATCTCGTGTTAATTTTACTGAAAAAATTGTTTCACTATGGAATTCACGCATTACACTTTTTATGGCAACATTTTCCCCGCTTACTGCCAGTAAATTTTAAATTTATTCACGCATAATGCACGGTTTACACGAGAAAATTGTTTTCTTCTGCAAATTTTTGCAGGTAAATAAGAAAGAATTCGCTATATAAAAATATTCAATATGCGAGAAAGAAATAAACATATATAGTAATGGCGTAATTTTTTTTATAGGATCATTATTACTTTATTTTTAATGAATTCAAATGAGAAATATAGATTTTTATCTATGGCGTCTGTTTTTATTATGAATGCTCAACATTTATAAATGCGAAATAATTTTTTTTCTTGTTGATTTTAAAAATGTTGCCATAAAAATACTCGGATCGAATATATTTTATGGCGACATTATCATTTTTATGGTCATTTTTGCTCAAAAATTCTTCTGCAAAATTTTGTCGGGATATATTGCTTTTCTTGTCTCTCATGTGCAAAAAGTGAATGTTATATCTTATTCATTTTGCAGGAGAAAAATGTTGGTCTTGTGTAAACCGGGCATAAAACGCAAAACAAAAAAAAATTTAAAATTCCATGTGAGTGTCAAAGACAGAAATATTTTTGTAATACAATTTTATGGTTTTACATTTTAGCAGAACCTAAAAATTTCATAAAAGTTTTAATTTGTGCATTTTCGTACAATTCGATTTTTTTTTATATACATATATTAATTTTTGTATATGTACGACAAAAAACCACTAACATTAACAAATTTCAACGCGAGAAAAATCGACATTTGACTATAAAAATGGCGAACGACTTATTTTGAATGAGTGTGAGAAAAAATTCTTATCTTTACAGACATTTTTTGTAGATGTGTGAACAATGCTGCCATAAAAATTACTTTAGTTTACATTTTTTATAGCAACATTATGGCAGTACACCATCACAACTATTCTCTCAGTAAAATTTTACTGATAACATTTTTTGTTTCGTACATAACCACGAAAATCTATATTTTTTCTCGCTTTTATTTTTACAGACAGCAGATTTTTCAGAGCAGAGTTTAAATTTGTTAACGTTAGTGGTTTTTTGTGGTACATAAATAAAAATTAAAATATATAACAAAAAAAAAAAATCGAAATGTACGAAAATATACAAATTAAAAATTTTATGAAATTTTTAGGTTAAGCCAAAATGTAAAACCATAAAATTTTATTATAAAAATGAAATAAAAAATATTTATTTTCTTTGTCATTCTTATGGAATTTTAAGATTTTTTTTGTTTTGCGTTCTTTTCAATAAAAAAAATTGTTGTCAGCACATTTTTTCCATGGAATTAAGGCTTTACATATAGTCGAGGCAATGAAACAAAAAAGTTCGAAATTTTTGAGAGCAAGACGGATCGGAATGCGGTTTTTTGCATTCGCTTCCAAAAATTATTTATAAAAATCGCCCCTAATTTTTTTTTACACAAACCGGGAATTGCATTGCTGCAGCCAAAAATTCATTCAAAAAATGCATTAAAATGCATGCACTATTTTTTCCCCAAACGCCAGAAGGGGCTACAGGCGAGAGTTACACATCAATGAATGCGTGAAATTATGAGACGATTTTAGGTTAGTATTTTGCGATCGTGTGGTGTCCCCAAAAACGCCCCCACAATGATTTTCGGATTGTTTTTGCCGATATTGTCAAGAAAATTCTGGGGAATGACGTCCGCGTCCAGGTTCCAGCGCACCAGGTGTCCGGGGGGTTTTAGCCAATGCCATATTTGGATTCAGCGACCCAAAAAACACCTGGGCTCCGAGTTTCTCTCCTTCCCCGCGTGAATTTTGGGAGAGTCTCACGGAGATACCGTTCAGGGCCAGGTTCCGGTGCACCAGGTGTTCGGAGGATCGTTTTCGACGTGAAATTTGAATTAAACGCCCCTAAAAACGCCTCCATTTTCGGGTTGTTTTTGCAGATATTGTCAGAAAAATTCTCGGGGATGACGTCCGCGTCCTGGTTCGGGCACTCCAGGTGTCCGGGGGTTCTCGCCGATGCCATTTTTGGATTCAGCGACCGAAAAAACCCCCGGGCGCCGAGTTTCTCTCTTTCCCGCGTGATTTTCGGGAGAGCCCCACGGAGATGACGTTCATCGGCGTTCCGGCTGTGGGTCAATTTGAACATCATAATCGTGATCAGCGACCTCTAAAACCCTCGGGAACCCGAGTGGGGCTAGTTCTGACTCTTATTTACAAAGTTCTCTTATTTTTCGAATGCATTTTTGGCTGCAGCACAGCAATGCAATTCCCTGTTTGTTCAAAAAAAAATAGGGGCGATTTTTATAAATAATTTTTGGAAGCGAATGCAAAAAACCGCATTCCGATCCGCCTTACTCTAAAAAATTTCGAACTTTTGGCCGTTTTAGTGCTTCATTGCCTCAACTAATATTCAACTTGATACGAGTCAATAACGGTATTTATAGAGAATTTACTTGAAAAATTAAAATTTTTATGGGTTTTCGAATCGCAATCGCAACATTTTCATAAAAATTGGTGTTACAGGGGTTCAGCAATCGATTGAGGTGTCCTCTGATTCCGTTGAAACCGGTTGGGTTCGGGCCGATTTTTTCTACTTTTTTGGCTCTGAACATTTTTAAGTAATGGTCTTTCGGTGTGGCCATTAGGTTGCATTATGTTGTACCGTGGTGCAAAATGTTGCACAATGTTGCATTAGGCTGCGTAAAAAATTTCCTGTTAGATAAAAACTTGGCTCTTTCTCAGGTTATATTATGGAACTTTGAACAAGAACGGAACAAGTAATTTCCCACATTATTTTGCCCCTGTCAAACTGTTGAAGCATTAACAATAGCCAAATATAGTATAATAATCAATATCAAAATATAGTTTCTGGCACTACTACTTATACTTTCCTAATTTAGGGATAAGAACCTTGCAATCGACATGTAAGACCCACGTATCGCAGTTTAGGCAAAATAAAGGTTCTCACTCATATTTTTGATATTTTGGTAAATTGATCTACTTAAAAAATAGTATCAAGCAGTGACAATAAAATTATTCGATTTTTATGCAAATACGAGTGCAAACAGTTGTAAAAATCAATTTTATATTTAAAAGCCATTTATACGTTTACATTCGCAAGTACAACCCTCCCACAAAAAACACTTAAATTCTAATATTATCATCAAATTCAAACGCACGGTCAAACATTGGGGCCACCAACGCCAATATTGTGTTAAACGAAAAGATAATTTATTCGCTTTTAATTCATCCAAAAAGTTGTTTATTATGTAAAAATCTTGAGGCGAGCGAGTGAAAAGAGAAGAAAAACGGATCTGTGCTGTAAATTGTATATAGTTAGGAGGAACTAGGAAAAAAATAAAGAAAATCATCTCACACAGTGTTATATTATGATTTTAATTAATTCTGCTAAGCTGTTACCCCATTAAACCATATAAATGGAATATTAACACAGAATGAAGAAAATATGAAAAATTCTTTTGGATTTATTTTTTGCCGTTTTTGGAAAAACAAAATTGCGAACAGACGAAAAAACATACGATTCTATTCTAGCCACGTACCGAAAATATTTTAATGAAAATACTGTGTATCATCTTCATCATAACAATAACAACAATAGCACTACACACATAGTAGTAATATTAATAATAATGCTTACATAAAAATAAAACGTAAAGGAAATTGAAAATCTCTAATCTTTACCGTCTTTAAAAAAGTGTTATCATTTCTCTTCATAAGTGTGTGTATTGTATATGTATATTAGGTTTTTGATTGACATCGTATTCTGGGAGGGACGACAACTTTCTTTTGTCAAAAAATTCCTTTTGATGTTTATTTTACGTTTTGTGTCGTCAAATGACTAAATAATGTACAAGAAAAGAGTTATTCTTTATATCCCCCGATCTCAATTAACCCTTTATAGTTAGTCATTTTAAATTATACGGCACTTTAAAGCCAACAGACAACATAAATTGGTATTTGGTTGTTGCTTTGGATGATTTGAAGAGCTGTTCAAGTGGAAATTGAACGTTTTACAAATAATAGGAAGAATGCTGCTGCCATCATGCTGTGAAGATGATTGAGATGTTATTGTTTTTGGTCACATACTCAATTTACTGTCTGGATATAATTTATTTAGTAAATTCAGCACAATGCGCGCTATCATATTCATATCGCACATATATATATTTTTTAAATAAACCAATAAACAAATCAATTGAAAATATAAAGCCAACAAACCAAATAAATAAATATAAACATTTCGCGCGCAGAACAGTTTGTATAATTATATGATATGTATGTAAACTGAGTAATTCGCAATTTTGCAATTGTAAAATTTATGAATATGAAATTTTAATCACCCAACATATTTTAATTGCCTTTAATTAATACTAATTAATATTAATGGCGTTGTAACCATATCCGCCTTATATAAATACTACTCTCATGTACGGTTATGGCACCTACTATACATAATACTATATATGTGAAACGGGGGGTCGAAAGGATATATTTCTTTGTTATCTTGTAGGTCTATATAATATTTTGATGCAGCTGGATAAGTAATTATGTGATGATATGTGGTACACCCGCATTCCTTGTTATATATTTTCCCCATCCCTTTTGCAGATCCGTGACGTGTTCGTATATAGTTAACCAATAAAAATCTATTGTTATATTTTTGTTGTAATATACACTGGGTATAATTTATATAAAATGTCCTTAAAGTGGATATTTCTTGTTTCCGATTTTAACAGGATACATTTATTTTGTTTTCTGTCAAATAAGGAATATACCATAAAATAAAGTTTATCGTCATCATTTATACATATATGTAAGCGTACACAGCATGCTTGTGAAATCGGTCTTGGTACGAAGAAAAACTATATATGATGGTAACATATGCACATAAACTTATATGATGCAAGCTAAAATATTTTCATTGATATTATCAAGCAATTTAGAGTAAAAACAATACATGCTATTTATATATAAAGTAAAAGTCACGAGATGGGGGGTGGCATAAGGGAGATTTTATTTGGATAAAACTAGAAAAAGGATTTTTTTTATGCATTTTTCAAGAGCTACAAAAACGATGAATACAAATTTTAAAGATGACTCATCTTTATATACAACAAATTATGCTACAGCTACATGATATGGGATAAGTACTCCAAACAATTAATTTAATTTGATCTTCTCGCTTGGGTTCAATGCTATATAGCTACATTATATAAAACTTTAACCGCATACATCTTCTTCCGGTCCCTGCAATTTTTTCTAACAAGTACAACATATTTCAATTTCATAAATTTTAAAAATTTCCGCTAAAGGCGAATATTAAAATTTTGTTCACTTTACATATTTAGGATTTATTTATAACGAGATTATAGCAGAAAAAAAATTTCTGCTCGTGAAAATATTTATTTTATTTATATATTTTTAATCCAAAAGGATGTTTATTTGGTCTTAGTCTTAAGGTTATACATGAATGTTTACTTTTCGTTAAATTTATAACGTTCGCTCTGCCAAAACCTCTGGATAATAATTTACACCATGTGAATTTACATCAGACGTGTTTTTTCAAATGTATATTACAGTTGAAATTTAATAGACTTGAAAAAAGATTGGGGAAAACGTCAGAAATTGGAAATATAAGCCAGAATGCCTTGGGAAAACTATCAAAATATAAAAGAAAAATCTAGAAGAATATTTTTATCTACTTTTTCAAAACACACGTATATATATGGCGGATCTTGAAGTAAGTAGTGGAAGTCGAAAAATGATTAAATTACAAAACAAAAATTCTTGTTCCTGGTCACAACCTTAAGTTATACATACAATTTTAATAAACCACCCACGTGCTTCCAAAATTTGTGATCACCATACAATCTTGTCTTTCTTTCTCGTCACATAGGTAGGTTAGCGGTGAATTAAATAAGCCGCCCCCAACCGTAGCTGTGCTGGGAGGAGAGTCTAAGGGAACTGGGGAGTGGTTAAGCCTGTGATACCCAGCATGGAAGGGAGAACTGATGGCGCCGTAAAACCATTGACTACAAACCACTGCGAACTGAGCCTCGCGTCTTTCTGCGCCCCCCAGTAGTGAGTGCGGAACCCTATAAACGGGTCATCCCTTGAATGGAATGGGTCCCATTGGGTTGGGATACCCATAGGAATGGCAGAATGGGCGAGTGAATGTTGGACGGGGTCGGAGGCGCTGGGACCGTTGTGCTCGATGAGCCAATGGGCTGGTTCAAGGTATTATGCGACTCTGGCACTATATCCCATCAAGGGATTTGGTCGCCTCAAATGAGGTTTCATAATCATATTTTCATTTCGGATAATGAGTGATTAATTCATTGATCCTAAACCAGCCGTGAAATGTTTTCCTTGTCACCACCGGGAATCGAACTCGGGACCTCTGGTCGCAGGATCAAGCAGGCAGACCACTTCGCCACTGAGACGGCGGAGGAAGCGGAAGGGCCAAACAAAATAGTGCGGGATTGAGAAAGTTTCCTGCGGCGCACATTGCGGTTTTTAGTAGTGTTTACTCCCAAAAATGTCTAGAGCCTAGAAAAATGCACCAAATTGAGTATTTTTTTTTAAATACTCTTTATGAGATTCTTAAAAGATCCCTCATGAGTATTTTGTCTGAAAATTTTTTGTATGCATAGAAATCAGTACATACTCAGACCCAAGAAACGTATACTAAATGAGAATAAATTCAAAATTTATAGCAAGTGAAAGTGATTTGACCGTTAATCGACAACTGTCAATTTGAACGTAGCGGTCGCAAAAAACTATGTGTACCAAATTTTAGAAAAAAATATTAAACACAAAATTAAACACCCTTTGAAGCATGGGTTAAGAAAAAAAGTGATGTTTTTAAACAAATATCTGAGTATGTACTGATTTTTTTCTAAAAAATTTTCAGACAAAATACTCATAAAAATCTTTTAAGAATCTCATAAAGAGTATTTAAAAAAAAAATACTCAATTTGGTGCATTTTTCTAGGCTCTAGACATTTTTGGGACTAAACACTACTAAAAACCCCAATGTGCAGCGAGGCGACGGTACAGGGAGAGACGGTCGGCATTTATAATTATAGAGAAACTTTCTCGTACCCCTAAGGGCCAGCTTACAGTAGAGTGAAAAGAATCTGTGGCTTGGGCCACAAAAAACTGTCGGCTGCGATAACTCGGAAAAGGTCCTTGTGTCTAAAAGACAGAGGTACCAGGATGAGGTTGAAACGGGCGACAGCAAGCGAGCCCACGTGCAAACAGACAGGACGTCGGGTGCTCCTAGGGATCAAAAACTGAAGCTATTAATTGAGATCCTAAAGGAGCACGTGTTGATGCTAGCCATATTCTTAAGGGTCCTGAGACAAAATCCGGGACCCCCCACGTCCTGTAGAGATGCGGCGTGGTACCAGGTGCTCGTTAAGTTATTTGAACGCTCGGACCAGAGATCGGTCAGGACAGTGGTCGAATTAGGCGAGGTGTGACAGGGCGCGAGGCTTGAAGCAGTCTGCAGAGGAGAAATCCCGAGCAGGCCAAGGACACGCTTCTGGTTACCTACTGAGCCCGATAAACCAGAGGAGATCCTTGAGATCATTCGGGTCAGTAATCCCAACGGAAAATTGGAGGATTGTAAAGCAGGAGGAGGATAAGGTAGGGCTTTAGATTAGCAATCATGCTGATCAATAAAGAATCCCGGGCTTCCCTCGCGAAATCAAAGCGAGTGATCAACCTCGGGTTCGGGTCGATCATTCTTAAAATATATTAGAAAGACGAAGCCGATACGTGCGAATAAAACCAGCATGGAGCGACGGCAAACGAACCCAGCGAGAGATGGACAAGTGGGCGGGGGACGACCAGGCGAGTGATGCTCCGGATGTAGTATATTAAGGAGAGGTGGCCTCCTCTCTCTTGAGTCTGATGGAGACATGCTATCGAACTCTCGAGGGGCTGTGGATGGCGGCTGAAGCAAAGAGCCAAATGTTACTATCCCGATGCAAGGAGTGCAGGAAGAGGTGAGTAAGGTCGACTACAATGATTAATATTGTACAACTAAACCTGCATCACACGAGGGCCGCTGGGCAGTTCTTCAGGTCAAGAACCTTGGATTAACAATAACAGGATCTGTGGCCTCAGAACGGAAGCGGTATAAATTATTATACTCAAGCAACTCTGAGAAGATCAGATCGTGTATTTAAGCGAAAAATAATTTGAATATTTTTCTTCTTCCTCAATTTAGTAGCGGGGATATTACAGCGGTGAGCGTTGAGGTTGACTGTGAAATTTTTTGGCTAGCCTCAGCCTATATGGATCGCGAGAAGAAGGTTCCATCGGATAACCTGGGGGACCTTATCCGGGAAGCAGGTCAAACAAGGGTAGGTGTTATACTCGGATGAGATGCAATCTCGCATTACACAATCTGGGGAAGCACAGACCTTAAAGAGAGGGGTGAGTTATTTTTTGGTTACTTATTAAATACTAACCTTTTAGTTTGTAATACTGGGCGAAAACCGACATTCATTGTTAAAAATCAACAGGAGGTTTTAGATGTGACCTTTGCGTCAGAAATAATCATTTCATATTATCAGGGGGTGGAGAGAGGCGAAGGAGCATTCATTTCTCTCAACATTAAACCAGTTACCCGGAAAGCCTTCAGAAATCCCAGAATGACAAACTGGAACAAATATGGGAAGGTGTTAGAGGAATTATTGTCGCTGGAGGTCCCTGGATTAACCGGACTGCATGGTTGATATTGTCACAAAAGCATGCAATTTTTCATTTAAAGCTGCGTGCCCCTGGATAAAGCCTAGGGGCACGCAGAAACCGACATGGTAGACCGCGGGAACCTATCGGAGGGCGAGTAGGACAGCCTTTAATAAAGCTAAAACACAAGGGAAGGTCGGGATTGGGACTCCTATATAAGGAGGACCTAAGAAAGTACAAAAAAGAGTTGAGGAAGGCACAAAATATTCAAAATTCTAATTTTTCCGAAATAAAAAATAAGTTTTTAATAAAATGTGTTTATTAAGTATAAGTGTGTTTCGCCAAGTGCCTACGGCAAATAGTGTAAAAAGTACCTAGTTATTTAATTATACCGGACAGGTCATGGACAGTTTTAAGAACGGAATCATTGGAGCTCCACATCGAAACCCATTTCCGGGAAGCTTTGATGACTCGATGGAGCCTGGAGCTCATCGAGGAATACCTTCAATAGGGGGCATCGTGTACAGGGAACGAATGCTGTCGGCGCTGGACGGTTTTTAGCCTTTTAAATCGGCGGACCCGGATCGGATTATATCGGCAGAGATCCAAAGGAACTCAGCAGTAACCTCCCCTGGCTGGAGAGTATCTTCATGGGATGTCTGAAACTGGTCTACATATTTAGGAAATGGAGTGGTCATCAGAGTGGTCATTATCCCGAAATCGGGAAAGTGCTGACATGTTATCCACGCATACTGTAAGGGAAAATCGGTGGACCCCGCTCTGCTGGGGCTTTATTTAATTTACTCGCGAGAGTTTTGTATGGTGGCATTTCTCGACATTGAGGTTGCCATTAATATTGTAAAAACGGAGGCGATCATGGAAGGATCGTCATTTTTGAAGGTGGAATGCCCCATAAGTAGGTTGATAAATCAGATGCTGGTAAGCAGGATTATTACCTCGGAACGGGGGGGAGGGCACCATTAGAAGAACCCCGCAAGGAGGTACCCCGCAAGAGGAACCCCGCAAGGAGGTGTAATGCTCCCCTTTCTTGGGAGTGTAGTGATGAATGGATTGCTGTTGGAACTGAAGAGAGGGGACTGGGGTTGTAGCGTATGCAGATGTTGTAGCGATAGCTGTCTCAGGCAAATATTTGCATACGATTAAGGATCAACCCTTCCAAGACAGAGCTGGTACTATTTGCTAGTGCTGATGTACGGGGTGGGCGTGTGGGGTCCGGCTCTGGATATGGTAACATATATAAGGATGGTGGAGAAGGTTCAAAGAACGGCATGTATAAGTGGGGCATTTAAGACGACACCTACACGCGCTTAAGAGATTATGTTCCAGCTTATTCCAATCGAATTTTTTGGTAAGCAGATTGTAGCCAATGTGGCTACGAGACTCTCGGCTGTCTTTCAGTGGATGTGTCTTCAGGTGGGACACTCTACGATAGTTGGATCGCTAAGGGAGGAACTGGCGAATCTAGATTACATTAAATTAACGTTATGCTTCGATAATAGTTTCCGCACCATCTGTCCTTCGAGAGAATCCTGGAGGAACGGATTATTATACTGGAAAACGAGGCAGTGCAACTTTTTACCAACGGCTCTAAGCTAGACGGCAAGGAAGGAGCCGGAGTCTTCTGTGAGAAGCTTAATGTTAATATCTCGGGTGACGGTCTCGAGTCGTTGGATGGAAATAGGATTATTGAATGATTTTTGGAAGAAGTTCTGGAATATGGCCATGTGGAACAGAACTCGGTAGTTTATTATCCGATTATGATGGGATTGGGTATGTTGGATGAAAATGGGATTATTGAATGATTTTTAGAAGAAGTTCTGGAATTTGGCCACCTGGAACGGAACTCGGCCATTCCGTGGAAATGCGATTCTTTAATAATTTTGTATAACAACTTCTGGAAAAGTGGCCACCTGAAACGGATGTCGGCTCATGCTTAGCCGCATCTTGATTGGACGATAGTCAATGATAAATTACTGTAGTCGCTTTTGGACGTAAACATCAAATTATATTTTTAATTTTTTTCTTATAAATTTTCTAGTAAAATGTGTAACCATCGGTGGAGTTACTTATTAAACTCCCAGACAATCTAAGCTCTTGTAGTATAACTACGTCCAGAGTGCGAATTTATGCTTGCTTCGAAAGGTTCTGGAGATCTCAAGTCTTAAAAGGCTTTTTTCTGAGAGCAGATAGTTGGCTTGCCGCTCAATCCACTTATTGGGTTGACACTTGTGTGCATTACGGACAATTGATATACATGTACATAGCAAGCTCCTTGCTATAAGTCAAACGCCCACTTCCGTCATCAATAGCCTAGAGAATATACGCTTATGTGGTATTGGATTTGTGGCGCCCATAACTCACCCTGACATGTAGTGTCAAAGGCCATAAGCAAAATTCCTCCTGCATCGCTTTCTCTCTCTCGACTTCCTTATTAGTTTAGAGTTACCCAGCCAGCACCGCAAAGAGGTGAAAATCTAGATCTGTTCGCCCATATTTTATAGAAATTTATAATTTTACAAAAAATTTGCACAATGCAATGCGATTGACGTCAAATATTCCCATTTTCAATAAAGTACGAAAACATAATAACGAATAAAAAATTTATTAGTTTATTGAATAGACTACTATATACTGAAGAATAAGTGAAAAATGAATATGAATATTTTAAACTGAAACAAACGAAATGTAACCTACTACTACTCTCTCTACTCAACTTCAATCGCACGGAAAGTATCCACCAACTCTTTGAACAAGTGCTTTATTACAAATTAGATATTTAAACGATGCAGGAAAAAATGTTAATTGAAAATAACATCGTATAATAGCATGTTTTTCATTTCATCACAGATCGTAATCTGTTGAAGAAAATTCCCTTTGCATTCTGCTTCTATCGGGATTCGAACCCGGTACCTCCCGATCCAAACACCAAAGCTTTAACCACTGTGCCAAATAATTATAATTATACATAATTATTTTAACTGGCAACATTTCGATGGTATTAATACAGTTCGTCGAAGATCAGTGAAAAATTATTACAACATTTAAAATTTTTAAAACCCCAAACAAAAAATGACCGCGAGGAAATTTTCTAACCGATTGTTGAGGTGAAAATGACACAATTAACAAGCACTTCACATCGAAAATATGAAGATTAGATATCGATATCGCTGTATTATGATACGATAAAAAGTGTTGAAAAATAAATTTGCTATATTTCGAGGACGAAGGAAATCGACATGGATAATAATAAATATAGGACGATTTCGTTCGTCCTCGAAATATGGCGAATTAATTTTTCAACACTTTTTAAAAGACATACGATTAATGAACGAACGTTATTTCTTCAGTTCGATATCAATATCAAGATGGCTGCTCCATCATATGACGAAGTACACTGCATGACATTGTTGCGAAAAATTAAAACGTTGAAACGATTAAAATCATTCAATAATCCCATTTCCATCCAACATACCCAATCCCATCATAATTGGTTAAGAAACTACCGAGTTCCGTCCCACATGGCCAAATTCTTCCAAAAATCATTAAAGAATCCCACTAATTTTTCTACGATCAATTGTGTCCACGATATACTGTTCTACGATAAATTGTCAACGATAAACTGTTTTACGATAAATTGTTCCACGGTAAATTGATTCCACGATAAATTGTTTCCACGATAAATTTTTATACGATAAATTGCCCAAGATAAATTGTTCACGATAAACTGACAGTAAATCTAATATTTCTGTACGTCTCCCTGACTACTGCAGCGTGTACTGATGTGGTGGCGATAGGGAAAGTCGTGACTGGCTGAAGCATAACGTCGTATCGATGAGGAATATCGGAATTTATGTTGACAGTCAGGCGGCGGTCAGGTCATTAGAGGACGTTTGTCTGATCACGGGTGGCGCTGGATTGCCGATCATCTCTTAATTAGATGAACGAGTATTTCAGTATCAAGATAATCTATATCCCTGGTCACTCGGACGTCATGGAAAACTGCAGGGCAGACGAACTAGCTAGGTACGATACGACTCTCCAAAACAAGCCGGAAGGGGCAGGTTTTATAGTAGCGTTCAAATTGGTGCTCAGTAAAATGGCAGTCGCCTTATCAAATGAGAGGACTACCAATACTTTCATGTGCAGGGTAGCAAAACAGGTTTGGCCAAAACTGAACTTGCGGCGCTCCAAGGCACTAGTATCCCTGGAAAAACGAGAAGTAAGATTGGTCGTAGGAACACTGACAGGACACTGTCTTTTTGGGGAACATGTGAGAAGGTTGGATCTACCGACGAATGACTTTTGTAGAAGTTGTATGGACGAAGAAGTTGTTGTTCGTGTTCGGCACTATAATACAGAAGACATAAGTACTTAGGTGTGTACGGTATGGACAGCCTTTCAGAAATCGTGGACTTTGGAGTGCGAGATATGTAGCCACTCTAACCTAACCTATTAAAATTCGATGGTGCTCATTAGGTGTATAGAAAAGTACTAAGGGACTCTCATAAATTCGATTTTGGTCGTTATATGCCCAGAAAGACAATTCGATTTATTAAATTCGGATTTACGTGGAAATTTAAATTCATATTGTGTTAAGGAACATCGGATAATAATTGATGTTCGTGATATCACCAATCATGTTTATCACATCACCACATTTACAGAACAAGGTTCAATTTAGCTGGTCACTAAGACATTTAATTTAGTTCACGGTATGTTACAGGTCCCTTTTGGGCTCACTAACTAAACCTCTTACATGTTTCATTATTGTATCACGAATTCGCAAGATTTTAATAAATTCTTAAAACTGTACAACCTGGCTCTTTAGAAATTTTTCCTAAATATTACAAAAAATGTATAGACGTCATTGAAAAGAGATTAAGGAGCATATAAAAAACTAGAGCCATCATTATTATCTGGTCATGTATATTTTAACAGATAATCAATACGAAAAATACAAAAAAAAACTGTTTAAATTTATCTTATATCCAGTGTCTTGATACAATATGTATAAGATTAAGGTGATCAACCCAATACATTTTTTTTTTGTACACGTTGCTGTGTCGTTTCCGTTTCTAATCATGATTGCGATCATAGCAATTATCCCATATTCATCCCAAACCGAAACATTATAATAATCGTAGACAAAACAACTCTACGTATATATGTGCATAGCACACAACATAGTTATGTTATATACGGAATAATAACAATAACAACAAAACGAGAAAAACTAAAACTTTTCCATGTTACAAGATTATTGTATTGCCCCATTGGGTGTTATTGTTTTACCATTTTTGTTGTTGTATTTGTTTTGTGTTACAGTAGACTTCTTAAACGAATTTATTTCTTAGGAGTAAAATATTTATGATAATTGTAAGCAGCGCGTCTCGTACTCCACCATAACAAAAATTCTGACTTTTCAAAACATTACAAAAATAACATTAACAGAAAACAGTGCCGAATAAAACACATTAGGCACAAATAATTTTTTTTTTTTTTTTTTTTGTGTATTGTCGAGATAAAATTAAGTTACAAGAAAATGCTTTTTGTATATGTTGTACATAGTTTTAATGTTAAGTTAACCCCATTTTTAACATTTTTGTTATGTTGATTACGGTGGCATCCTAAAAATGCGATGAAGACGAAAAAATTATGTTAATGTTTATAATTAAATTTATAATCGTGACACACTGTAACGTAAATCAATGTCATATTTGAATAATTTTGTCATACACAACGCAAATGAATTTATTCATAAATTCTGATTTTCTGCGCCAATAAAATATATAAAGACTAGGTAGGAGGTGCCTGTTTTAATGGATTAATAAAATTACAAGTATTAATTAAAAATGAAATTTCTTTTTTTGAAAATTTTAAAGGACAAAATAATTTGAAGCATCCAAGGTCAAATCTCTATATATGACGTCATATTTTTTGCATATTTTCAATCTTATCTAATAATATAGAATTTATAAACCTTAGAATGTGTCTCGACATCTATAATAGGTGTGTAAAAGTTCCACCGTTTTTGGGGGAAATTTGACAAAAAAAATTTAAAATTAGTTTTTAAAAATGTTCACTATTAGTTGCCATTTTAAATAAATGAGTTATGTCCAACTGTTGGCGAAATTTGCCCATCCAATAATTAGTTTTTCTATTTAAAGGTGTATAGTTCTGAAACATAACTCATTGATTTCAATTGATAACACTGTGCTTGATTCGCAAACTTTTTTCTTTGTGACAAGCTGGGCACCCAGGGGTAAACCTAATTTAAGTATGCTAAATTCAATGGTGCTAGTCACATTTCAAAGTTATTCCCCATTTTTGAGATATCGGCTTCGAAATGTTTTGCTATGAGTCAAAAATTTGTCAAAATATACTCATTTTTACGTTGATAGCTCTTGAACCATTGAGGTTTTCGTTTTGCTTTCATCAGCAAAATTGTTGCGCAAGCCAAGACAAACAACTCTGCCGAGCATATCACGACCGGAAAACCATCTTCCAGTTTTCTTCTAAACTGGCAACTTCTACATGTAACAGTAATATCGTTGAAAAACGGATGTTGTGAGTGATAAAATAAATTATTCATGTCTTCATATATTTTAGTACTTGAGGCCAACCACATGCACCATAAGTTCCTGAAATGTTCGAATTATTATCGCAATTCATTTTGATTCCAATAAATGATGGACCTCAATCAAAATAATCCGTTTCAAGATCTACGCAATATCAATATAATTTTATTTCGATGAATTGTAAAATCTCCATAGTAAATTCCTTTGGGACCGGAAAAATGTGCGAAAACGAATTGTGCGAATATTCAATTCACCGAAAATATTCATTATAACTAATATGCTTTAACTTTAGGCTAAGATTTGGGCTGTTTCCTATGATTTTAGGCAAAAATGAAGTTCTGCGTAATTACTCAGCATAGTCTAGAGACTATTCAGGCGGATTTTCATGATGATTGGGCTTATAAAGAAAATGGTTATTTGCTTGGGTAATATTTTGTTCAAGCGTATTTGTCGATTTTGGAGCATCACTTGGCGAGAATATTCATATCTCAGCTCCTACTCCAGAAATCGTCAAGCGGCTTTCTGTTCTCGATAGAGAAAGAGTTATTGCATATCTATGTATCAATGACAAATTTATGTGAATTACCTGGAGTTTACACTGATTTTTAAAAAATGGGCGATCGAACCATTACGTGCCAGATAAGTTGAATTTATTGAAATTTAACACAGGTTTTCAATTTTTTGCGACATTTAGTGTGTAATAAGTTTTATTTTGATTTTCAACAGAAACTTTTAGGTGAAAAATTTTGTTTCGATGAATTGTTTTTTTCAAAATTGATTTTACGCACATTTGGTTATTGTAAAATTGTAGTTTTCATATTTGTTTTTCGATGAATTGTTTTTCGATGAACTGTTTTTCGATGGATTGTTTGTCACATAATTGATTATCGCAGAATTTTCGGGGAATCCTATAATAGCGAAGTTCTAAATCATACAGTTTTTTGTCACTTATTGTATCAATAGGAAAATCCCTGAACTTCAAAACCTATACAGTACGGTTTCTGGTAGTGGACATCTACTAAGAATTCAGACGGCTATAGCGGAGCTCTAAGTCAATGAATTTTTTGCCTCTAGTTATTTAAATTCAGACGACTATCGCGAGGCTCTTAATCATAAATTTTTTTTGCCTCATATTATTTAAACAGGCCAATCCCTGAACTTCAAAACCTTTATAGTCCGGTTTCTGGTAATGGACATCTACTAAGAATTCAGACGGCTATAGCGGAGCTCTAAATCAAAGAATTTTTTTGCCTCTTGTTATTTAAATTCAGTTTGTTATTGTTTTCGGCATCCCTTTCGGGTTTAGGCACACTACGATAAAACACATCAAATTTTTTTCGTATTCTTTTTAACTATCGGAAATTTGATTTACATCAAAAACGTAAAAGAATTCGCTATTATACGTTCTTAACGGCAACGTTTTAGTCGTCATCAAACTCACCAAAGTGGCAGGAATAAATAGTTCGGTTCATTCCAGTTGACTAATTCGAAATAATTATTCCTCTTAGCGGAAACATATAAAGTTATTTATAGAAGAGCTATATGCAAATGAGCCTTTAGCGCAAATTCTAAAATACGATTTTACGTCTAATTTATGTCAAAGCTTGCAGACGAGCTTAAATGGAAATCCTAAAATTCGGTTGGTCTGTCAATTATTGTAAAGGCTGATCGAACTCATGGCAAGGTAAAATCATTAGGCATCTAATCAGGCTTTCATTAAATTCTATATACAAATGGACCAAAAGCGCAGAATGCCGATACATGGTAAATTCGTATTTTCTTATAAAATTTTGATATTTACGAATTTACGTTAGATTTTCAATAAAGGTTAGATGTTTTCTTGTGACACAAAGCACCCCTTACCAAACCGTTTCCAAATTAGCATGAAATTTTATATTCAAGCTGTAAAAACAATCCAATTAATCAAATCAGAAACAAAACAAATCCCAATTTATCTTTTGTTTTTCGGGCAACAATTTTCCAACTTTATAATTACAAGAAAATAAAAAAAAAACAAAATCAATATCCTTTTAAAAACAAACTAAACAACAATAAAAAGACCATAGTCTTAATTTTCGGATATTACAGATTTTTTGTTTACGTATAAGGAAAACATGGCACACACCCAACCCGCCCATATTAAGAGGGATTTTTCTGTTCAAATTCAAAATATATCACGTAGGTTTTGGACATTATTTTCTTCATTTATGTGAATTCTATTTTGTACCAAAATATCTAATCTTAATTTGAATGTTGGTCACGCAACAAAAAAAAAATCCAAATATTTTCCTAAAGAGGGCAAAACAAACAAAATGTTTGCTATATACAGAAGAATCTAAAGAATATTTTCAAGACGAAGATAAATGAATCTGTTGAATAGAGAAATAAAATAATTAATTTTGGCATCAAGCCAATATACAACAAAGTTTACGTAACCTTTTAATCTACTACCGTGTTTGAATGTAAATTTGATGTGCCCCGGACCTATTTGCTTGCCGATCGATACCAAAATGGTTTAACACTACTACGTGTGTACGTAAGTAAACCGGATCGATTGGTATCAAACCAAAGTAACAAAAAAAAAATCTTATTATTTAAATGGTGTTTTTAAAATTGGAAAAACTCAATTTTTCATTTCATTCTCGGCTACCATAAATTCTAAGAACAATGGAAAGAAAATTACATTTTTCTTGTGAAAATTTTATTTCCCGGTTTCCATTTTTTTTTTGTTTGTGTTATTTCCAACTTTAATTAAATTTGCAACAAACATGGAAATAAATTTCATTTATTATTTTTGTTTTACTCAAATGTAGAAAAATGGATCAGGGTAACGGTATTACTTTCCATCAAGATTTTCCGTTTAGCGTTAAATTAAAAGAAGAAGAAGAGCACGGAAAACAAAAAACAATTGATTCATTGATTTCTGGAATTTAGTTCGTTTTGTAATTGTGCCGGTTTCCGTAACACGAGCAGCATTCCATCCCGCAATACAACTCCCAATTAATAATTTATTCATAATGGTAAGCGCTTTTATTATATATAGAAACCACCACCAAAACTTTTTAAAATTTATTAACTTAAGTCATCCACCTCAATAATTCAGAGGGTTGAAAAATGGGGAAAGTATCCACAAAGATTTGTTGTAATATTTTAGAATTATTATTATTATTACAGTTGTTATGTTTTTCTCGTCTTAATGTCATGGTTGTGGTGGATTACCAACCGAAAAAAAAAATTGTTGGGAGTTTTTTTTTATTTTTTTTGGATCGGATTAGAAAAGAAAATAGAAATTAATGGGGACATAATAAATACACACAAAAAAACAAATCTCTTTTTTTCGATGTTTTTGGGGACACCGAAATTTTTAGGGAAAACACATTTTTACTTTATGTTATGATTATTACGACTTTGGGTAATTAATAGCTCCCAAATGCAATAAGAAAGTGAATGTATATATGTATGTATAGTGCGGTGCGGGTTATGTGTAGTGTAACAATATACTACGAGTATATATCATAAAAAAGATTTCCAGCATGGGAAAAATTATTCATCTAATTTTTAATTGGAATTTTTATTTTATAACGAGAACTAGAAAGATAAGGTTGTGTCATAAGTCTTTATGGAGTTGTTTAAATTATAATTTTTAATGTTAATGTTATATTTGCCCTTAAAAAGTATTTATAGCATATAAGTATGATTAAACATATTCACCACGACGGTACCACTTTATGTGCTTGATGTTCTTGTTAAATCGTTGCTGTAGTTACGTATCCTTACCTGGAATGAATAAAAATTAAAAATTAACTATTAGATGCTTAAACGTTCGTAACAAGGTTTTGTTTGGTAAACTGAAAATAATTTAATATCCCTAAACCTTTTTATTCCTAAAATATTATAACATAACAGAAAAACAATTCATAGAAAATAATTTACTTAAAAGCAATTTGCAGGAAAACAATTTGTATAAAACAAATGAACGAACCTACTTTCACAAAAATAACAAATATTTTTCAACAAGTTGTTCTGGGAATTTGTTACTTTCAATGCATAGATTGTGTACACATGAAAATTATTATTTACTTGCCAAGATAAAGTTAATAAATTAAGATATTTGGTAGCAGTTTTCTATAAAAAATATGAATACATAAAACCATCAATGGCATTAAATACACTTTAAAACCCAATTTGTTGATTTTATATATTACGGTGGTTAACACTGTTTACATTAACGGTCATTGCAGAGTGTTCCCCCCCATTTTACCAGCCTGCAGAAGGGCGAGTTATTTGATATAACTCAAAAATTATAAAAAAACAAAGAGAAACAGAAAAATAAAAGTATTGCATGGTTCGCTTGGAACCAAGCTACCAAAATATTGGCCATCCTTCTAGTAGAAATAAAGAAAAAAAGTATGTTATATCAATTCTATTTTATCCGGAAAAATTATTTATTTTATCCTATAATACATACACCTACACGAGTACCGATTATCTAAATATTAAGGGATTTAAAATATATACACACCTTTCGAACTTACTTTATTGAAATAATTCGCTAGAGTGAAATGTTTATCTATTATATAAATAAAATGATAGACACTTTAATTAAAATAAATTTTCATGACATTCCTATTTAATATCAAGTTATTAAAGTTTTTCATTTGGTTTTTAAATTTTTTTCTAGTATATTTTTCTACTTATACTAGGTATTTATTAATATTTATCTATATTTCCTACCTTAGCGGTTTCTATTGTTTATTTTGCCTGTCATAATGTCAAAAATTGAAAATATGCCTTCGAGAAACAGGCGTAATATTTTATTTTGCTCAAAATCTGTTAAAAAATGAGAGTATCTCGGTCTACTGAAACAGGTGAAGAGCGTGAAGTTCGGTTAGTGCAAACAAAAAGCGCTCACGAGTTCACTCTGATGTCATTGTACCGCTATCATGGTCACATAAGGACAAAATCTACTTTTACTGTATAAGTACGTCGATGACGGACAAAGAGATGTGTTGTGCGTCAGTGTCTCCAATTTACGCGCCCCCGGGTAGTGTATCATTACATTACAAACCTTCAGCTTCTTCGTCGCCATTCACCCATCTTATCAAACTGAGTGGACGGCAAAAAAGGAACTGAAGAACTACTATATAGAACTAATGTCGTCCCAATATCCAGATCGATTGTACTTTACAATTATTTTCCATCGTAATGCCTTCAATTTAGCAGTTCCGGTATTGTAAAATAGATTTCGGGATCTGTTGGTATCGAACTTATCGTGATTTCAGATGGGGTAGGGGAGAAAAGCCCGTGTATAATTTCAAGCATCAATATTACTAGTCGCATCGTTGATTACCTTAGCGAGCTCCAAGATTACCTTATTGTGCTTTATTCGACTACGTTTAACTTCTCGGCGGGGTTGAACACGTAAAGGTATCGTTGGTTGTAATGGTCGCCCGACCAATTAAGTATGTTGGTATTTTATCGAATTTTATGTCTTGTTGTATCTTCATTTACCTTCTTCCTTATTCATAAAATTCAAGTAAACTGTCGTAGAAATATACCAATGCCCTGTGTAAGCCACTTCTAAAGCATCACAAAATCCATGCAATTCTCCTGACAAAGGTGATCCATCTTGAGATTTTGATCTTGTCTAGGTTGGGAAGAGAGACAATCCAGGCCCATTTACTCAGATTAAGTCCTCCAGTTTTTAGTGTGCTAGGTGGTTTTTCGTTTAAAATATTCCCTTAAAAAATCCACCCTAACTCCGTTTGTTAGGCGATTGTTACGAATTGATATCATTTTAGAAATTGGTTCATCAGGATATTTGGACAATGTTCGAAAACCGTGCCCCTACAAGAAAATTAACTAATTTTGTGGCAGATGGGATCTCTTGTTTGATTAGCTTGAATGCTTCTTTGGTGATAAATGACGTTAGTGAGACGGCATCGCTACTCAAGTGACCCAATAGTGGACCTGATTCATAAAAGTATCTGCAATTGTTGTGTTGAGCATCATGCGTTGAGGATTGATTATTGGAATGCAACAGCGTGTTGTGGGCTTCCTTTCAAGGATATTGTTTGTTCTTGAAGCACATGTTGCAAATCTGATGTTCAGTAATGAATATAGACCACTCTAATGAAGATGGTGTGTGACATATTTTTACTTTTGTGGGTGATGGAGTTGCCCTTACGAACGCTGATTTTCAAGTTCATTGCCTCTAAGGTCTGGAATTGGTGTTCAAGGAAACTGAGAAACTCTTCTAATGTTGATTGGTATTTCTTTGTTCAGTGTTTTCAGGACAATTAGAATTATTATGTAGTTCCATGATACTGTTACGATGCCTAAATTTGTAAAGGCATACATGCTTCCAGTTAATAAGTCCTGTGACGAATTTATTGCTAATTTCATTGTTGGATAACTTAGAATCGCGTTAACATTATTAAATGTCAGCTGCCCCTTATTTTGGTACCGATTTTCTAACTTGCAGTTTACCATCATGACGGTACTGGTATCGAATTGATGCAGCTTTTGTTAAAGCTCATCGTGGCTGCCTTCATCTCTCGCAATTGGTTCGCATATACGATTAATTTATAACAGAAACGCATTATAACGGCTTGTGTCTAGAATTTTCGTGCTTGCGCCGATCGCCTACATTTACTTTGTCAAGAGTGCATTTACTCATAGAGGTATCAGAACTGCTCGTACCGATATCGGTGATTTGTGTTGATAATATCCATAAGGAGTTTCTAGTTGTTGAATGGGTAAGTTGCTGATCATAGTTGTCCCGAAATAGCTACTGCTGTGATGGCTTCGAAATTGACTTTTAAATCAACTCGGTGGTTGGCGTACAATAATTGATCAATTCCCGCTCATATGTCGATGAATTTGCCCCATATTGAATCGATGTGCGCTAGTTTTTTGCACGAGCATTCCCTCGTTTTCCTGACTTCGCTGTCTTTTTTGTAATTGATTTTACTCTTTTGAATTTCTTCAAAATGAGTACATTGCCCTTTGTTGAGGTCTTCCATAATTTATTATGACTTGCAGCGTTTACTTGAGGTCTTAATAGTTTACTGATAACTTGAATCAATCAAACGTGCGTGTCGTGGGTTGGGAGTCGAAAGTTTTGTAATACCGACACTGTCGTTGGAGTATAGCTTACATTTATGTAAACTAGTTCGATTATTAGTAGCGGAAATCTGGCATAAAGCAGCACCAATGATAAAATTCCCAATTATTACTCAAGGGGTAAATTTGGATATGGAAAATTTATTAGATAACTAACTAAATACTACTCCTATAGTTTTATCATCTTAGGTCTATTTCCATCAGTTTTATCATCTTAGGCCTATTTTTCCATAAATGTTTTGACATTTCACATTACTTTAAATGAAATAATGAATGAAAGAAATATAGGTTTTTCATTTCAAATTCAACATTTTACAAATCATGTTCATCAATTTGCAAATAAAATTCACCTTTTTCGAAAAAATGTTCATCCTTTTTCAAATCAAATCCAAATTTATCCATATCAAAATTCACCTTTATTCAAAACATATCAATCCTTTTCCGAATCAAATTCACATTTGTTCAAATCAAATTCACCGTTATTCAAATCATATTCATTCTTTTCCAATTCAAATTCAATCGGAGACGTTATAAAACCAACATAACCTATTTAATTTATTAAATTTAAATTTTAGATTCAAAATATAGGTTTTTCACTTCCAATTCAAGTTTTTTCATTTCAAATTCAAATTAAATTATTTCAAATTCATTTTTTTTTTCATTTCAAATTCCATTTTAATTATTTGAAAATCAAGTTTTTTCATTTCAAATTCAATATTTGTAAAAAAATCTGTAATTATTTTTAAATCTAATAGAACAAAAACAATAAAAAATATATTATTAAAATTATACAATAATTAATGCAATGGTTCTCCAACTGCAGCCAATGGCAATTTCATGGACACATCGACCTAATAATTATTGCAATCGGCTGAGGTAACAGTTGCCATGGATGTTTCAATTACAATTCAATTAAATTTATATTAGTTTGTGAATCAGCCAGCAAGTCCCTCGCTCACAATTTAATTTTTGAAAAAACATTTTCAATGGGATTTAACATCGCGGTGTGTGGAGAAAGAAAAATTAATGAATGAGTTGTCTCACTAACTTTATCACGCACATCTTTTGTTTTGTGGATTGTACAATTGTCCAGAACCGGCCACGCCCAGCAACTGGCTTCAACCAGCTTAACAAATTAATTCATCAAGGATTTTATTAAAAATATTAGCATTAACAGATGAGTTTGCTATGAGTGAAACATTTCATCCTCTGACAATTGGTACTTGTGGATAGAACATCGTCCCTTCATTATTTACAAAAAATGAATTTGAAATAAATAAAATTGAATTTGAAATGAAAAAACTTGAATTAGAAGTGACAAAATAATGATTTTTTTTTGTTTTTTAATTTTTGCAATCTGTTCTGGGGCCAAAGTGCTCCCAACTCTATCGCGGTTCGCTATTCACGTCCTACTTTATGCAGTTGCCAGCCAAAATAACAAGTTAATAAAGTAAATTAACCTTTACTGTGTAACCAAAATGTTCGATGTTTAAATCAAACTACCTGCGTCTTGGTAACCTCACCTGGATGTGAATCTGATATCCGCCTATCCCCCAGAATATCCAAAAAATTTCATAGTAATTCTGCTTTTTGAGTGTAATTACTATAGTTTCGAGTAATGAAAATGAACTAACAACAATTAATCATTTACATATATAGATATCAGCTGTTTTTGATAACAGTAAAAAAATTTCTGGCATAACTGTATAAGGTAGGACGTGAATAGCGAACCACGAAACAGTTGAGAGCGCTTTGGCCTCAGAACAGATTGCAAAGATTAAAAAACAAAACAATAATCAACTTGTTATTTTGAATCTAAAATTTAAATACAATAAATTTATTTAATAAGTTCTGTTGGTTATATAACGTCTCAAATGATTTTGATTTGGAAAAGGATGAAATTTTTTTGGATATAGGTGAAATTTATTTACAAATTGATAAAAATGAGTTGTAAACGGATTCAATTGGAGTGCAAAACCTATATTTGCCAGTTCAGTGAACACAATATTTATAGATCAATTCAACTTCATATTTTTTTAGTTTGGCCAAATGTCAATAGATGTCAGCAAAATTGTTCAAATTTCTTCACCATTTTAAAGAGATGGCGCTGTTAATATTCTTAATTATGGTTTTGAAACGAACTTGTATTTTTTATGTTACGCAAGTATGTATAGCAAAATTAGGGATTAGTCTGAAATTCAGTCATTCATGTGTATGCCTAATACTATTTGTTCGAGTAAATTAATTTAATGTTAGTTCGTACCAGTTATTAATAGATGGCGTGAAACAATGCACTAAAATTTTATTTTAATTAACAAATTTAATTTGAGATTTATCAATTGTTGGAGTACTTATTAACGATAATTAACCATTTAGTACTTAATTTAGGATTAAATATTAGGCATAGTTCATAGTCAGTAATTTAGTAGTACAGTATCAGAAACTTGGAAAAATATTTTCTAGGAATATAAATTGAATATTTCCTAAAATTTCCGGAAACAGAATTTCAAAATATATTCGATCACTACTGGCTTGAATTTACAAGTAATTGTCAATTGTTCGACGTTATCGATGAGTTGTCGACGCAATAACGTAAAATATATAAGATGATACGTAAACATCTCTGAAAGCATAGTCGCACAATCTTGGAGTTTCAGTATTTGATGAACCAATTGCTGATGCCCGATTGCGAGCTCTTTTATTATTTCTGGTAACTTTAACGACTAGGATTCTAAATTGGGATCTAAAAAACCCGTGGTTGTTTCGAACTAGCTTAAAAGAACTGTATGCTAATTTTGTTCGAAAACAACGACTTGAGAGTTTTTTTGTTGTTTCATCAGCACATTAGACGGAAATGTAAAATTTAATTATTATTTACAACAATCACTAATAAAATTCATTTTGTGCATCTATTAGGTTAGTAAAACAGCAGCAAAACTCAAAGCTCTCAAGTCTCAATGTTCGAACAAAATTTGTGCTCTGGTAAGGTAATATGGTATACAGATTTCACTTTGACACTCGAAAATAGTTAACATGGGACAAACTCAATAAAACCCTTATCAATATAACTCTAATTGGATCGCCTTTTACCTGCACAGTTATTCTAAAAAAATTGCAGCATATTTCACCTGGATGAGTTCTCTCGGTATCCTTTTGAGTGATACATGCTAAAAATATAGGAATACCGAAGCACCTCTGATAATATTTCAAATATTGTACTAAATGCTGCCTTATGAGCGAACCAGATATGAAGAGGCCAAAGAAATTTAGAACACAGACCTGATAGAGGATATATCTCCAGAACGATGGTAGAGACAGTGTCAGTTCTGGGGCGGGATGTTGTAACATCACTTTTTTCGATATTTATCGAATATAATATCCCTTTTACCTAAAATAAAATTGCTTCTCCTTTCACTTTTCAATTTTGCTTTCTATATTGCGATCGCATACTACTAAAATAAATTGTTTATTTATCTCTTTTTTTGTTTTCGATAAAGTATCACTCTTAAAATAAGTAGGGGATACCATCAGAGTAAAACGACATAATGTTAAATTCGAATAGGTAGAGATCGCAATAGGAGCAAAGTAATTGAGTAAAAATGGAAAATGCGATAAATTTAATTTATGATGAAAGAGATGTACATTTCGATAGTGTCGAAAAAATTGATGTTACAACATCCCACCTCTGTTGTCGAAAGGAAAAAATTTGGAAATGGGTGAAATTTTAACGAATCTACTAATAAGCAACGCTATTCAGCTACAGCTCCATATGGCCGCGATTGAAGGGCACGTTAATAAGTATTACGCCGTGATCACTCCAAACAATGCTGCTCGCAAGAATTCAAAATTTCAATTATCTTTTATGGGTACCCTTTATGGAGTGGTCCTGTCTGCACTTTTAAAATTGTAGGTATGAATTGGTATCGCTGTACTTCTTTAGTGCTATAAAGAAGGAATGATTCTATTCGAATCTTGAACAACCAGGAGCAGAACTCATAACAACGTTAGTAGAAAACTAAAAAATTTATAATAGCTCAGAAAAGGACCAGTGATTCGATGCGGTTGCAATACTATCGCTTCCAGTTGTATATTAACCGAATTTTGTAAAAACCGATTTTTTTATCTTCTTCACATTCGGAACAATACCACGAATTCCAATTTTGGCGTTTTAAAGGTGGATTCTTCCTCTACAAATTCCATACCAACCTTGCTCTGTTAATTAATATCTACTACACGACTATATCTAAAATTTGACTCATAGACTCGATTTTACTAATAACAAGAATGCTTGATTTTGGATTTTTGGCTTAACCATACCATTAAATTATTTGTTATTAAATTAATTTCCCGTTTGTTATTAAATTAATATTTTTAATTAATTAACGGTAAACCAATATTTTTTTTTCGTTTCGGGATGGTTGTCACTATTTGTTTACTGAAATTTTCTGTTTTGGGATTTTTTTCGGGATAACAAAAAATAAAAAATGTCATGATAGTAAAACTGTCATGATGGTAAAAAAAATTCGGGATGACATTCTAGCGTAATATAGAAAATTTTTCGGGATGACACTGAAAAATGTCGTGATATTCGTTTTATAGTGTTGCCATCGCATTTCTTCGGGATATTTTTCGGGCTAACTTTACAGACATGGTAAACGACACCACAAAATTGTTAATCAGGCAATATAGTCACATCCAAATAGCGCTGCTTTCGCAACAAGACAAACCTGAAGAGGATTTTGCTGAAAATAACGGCAAGCTTCACCACATTATTGGCACGCGGACTCAGAGCTTGGATTCAGTTGAGTCACGCGGACACCAAGCTCAGAAATACACGCTCCAAGATCTGGCAAGAGCCATTACTTCACACACGGGAGCGAACAGTTCGCGTTCCTAAACGCTTAGGAAACGACCTCTTCCTTCGAAAAAACAACCATCACAATCAACACAATCATGGAAGTTCAATTCTATAAAGCAACTTATAATCTCCAAGATACCAATTTCCACAAAACTGGTGTTGGTATCGCTGGTGTTGGTACGATTTAGCAAAACACAATGAATAATAGTCACAGTAATAAAAGAATAAATGAATCAGAATGAATGCTAATCGAATGAAACGAATCGATAAACTTATTCATGAAGTCTCTGTTTTCCAGAAACTTCAATTAGGGTACGGAATAGAAATGAAATATACCGTCGATAATTTACCATTGGTCTTGCGATAAAAAAATCTTTTAAATAATAAAAACGTAGGCAATTTTCTCAGGAATTCCTGTGCATTTAGGAATTCCTGAGAAAATTCCCGAATCAGTTGTGTTCAGTTGAGTGATGAGCAAAGTATTAAAGTTTTTACAGTTAATTAAAATAGTGCTGATCTGTTTTGTTGTATTTTACCAACCCATGGTCCTCCTTAAATATGTATATTAAAGTTTGCTTAACTGACAACTAATACATTGTGCTAAGAACACTTATCCCTCTCAACAGGTGTAATGGTACTTGATTTCATGTTTCTTAATCCACAAGTAAAACCGGATGCTAAAAATTAAAATTCCTTTATGCTACCAAATACGAAAATATTTTTTTATTCATAACAATATAAAATATCTTCTTTTCATCATCATCATCTTAAGTATCATCGCATAAAACCGCTATAGTTTTTCCATCGAAATTTAATACACTGAGAAATATTATCCATCATTTAATAAAATATGGATATAAATAAAAATAAAAACTCTAAATATTTTCCGTTTTAGAACTAATAAATTATAAATTAAACACAATCGCGATCAATGCGGACACCAAAAACAAGTGTTTCTTCGATGCCGATCTGTTGCTATTCATTTCATAACGCAATGACTGAGTTCACGTCAATTAGAGTATTTATACGACACATACACACATAATAAAACGAAAATAAAGGGTTAAAATGGATTCAACATGTGGTTGCCACAACGAATTAAGTTAGCATGTGCGTGATGGCTTTCACATAATGTTATAATAATTTGAATTGAAATCAAAGAATTTTAATTTGGATAAATAGAATAGAATACAAAATTTGCTTATGGCTTATCGCATTAAGGGGGTCGTGTCATCTATAACAACTATTTTTATAGAATTCATTAAGTACTAATTAATTATAGAGGAAGTAATGTTTGTGGTATGTAATGTATGCGTATAAAAGACACTTGTGCGCGATGACCAAAGGCCAAATAGATGTTTGCTCTCGAAAACATGTGTTCCCTCTGTATATCATTCATCTCTAAATATAAATTTCATTCATGTATATTCATCTCGTAAAAACAATGCTGAGTTGATTGAAATGATTAAGCATTTGTGTGAAAATCATCATATCAAACGACATATATGACAAAATATCAAATTCGTCATTCTATAAATACATTCTATATATATATATACAGAAAAGGGGCTTGTATTGAAAAACTGTCGCATACAATTTAATAATTTTGACACTTTGTTGTTAGAAACCTATATATTTTGTGCCGACATCTCTATTGTATACATACACATAATATACCAACCTAAAATAAAGAATTCGATTGATTACAAATTATCTAATGTGTCAACTTCAAATTTTTTCTATACACACACTTCGAGCGTATACAGTTGAACCCCATAAACATATATATTTATATAAGTATCGAACTAAACGAAATTCAGTAATTCAACTAGTCATGGTGGCGACCATACGCATTACATTAGATTTCTGGGCGCCGCTATAATACACGCAAGTATAATAACGTCTTAGCATTTTTTATTATCTTCTTAAATAAACAATATGTACAATTGTACCAGAATTAAATTAAACAAAAAAAAACTAAATAATTTATAATTTAAGATGGTTGAAATGAATTCACAGATGTTATTTTTATTTCTCATTCTTACAAGTTAATAAATTTTTGATATATTTATTCGAACAAAAAGAAAAATATTAGATCAATTTTCGAAAAAAAAAATGGAAAATGATTTAAGATAAAAATTTATTTTATCAACCCACATTTGAAAAAAATCGTGCAGCCGGATATACATAATTTATTTTTATATGACACGGAAATATTTTGGATTGGCGCAGAATATATCCTAAATTGGCAGGCAACCAAATTTTTATTAATTATGTTCTTTGTTTTATTACATACATTTAAAATTATGTTGTATTTGTGTAAACATAAAACCAAATCCTGTCTGGTTGATTAATGAATTGGGATTAATTAATTCTTCCTGTTGCTTAAAGATGTACGACGATTTTTTACTGCGAACATAATTATCTTAGCGCATGTCTCTATAGTAAGGAAATAAATTTTTATAGTTTTCAATTATTCGATGTAAACGCACGCTTAATTCGAGTTTAATATTTAATTTAGGAAATAAAACTTCAAAAAGGGTGCGAGTTCAAATAAAAGGTGGGTGCATTCGAACCGTAACATAAGTTAAATGTTTTTTGATATAAAGGGTTACTAATAATGAAATAATAAGGAACACATGACGAGTTAACAATTCATTTTCAAATGTCCTCTTTTAAAATAATTCGCGTAATTTTTTAACGGTACGAAGTTTTTAATTTACGCAAGTGTGTATTTAATCTTTAACAGTGTACTTAATATGTTAAACATCGTGCATTATGTGATTCCAATGATAAGCGTTGGGTTCGCTGACAAATTTTTAAATGTCCCATAAATTTTAAAAAATTTCAAAATTTTAAGCATCACTAACAATTTAGAAAAATATAAATAAAACTAATAAAAATTATCTCTGGCCTTATTATCTCTGGCAAAAGTTCTGGAGAATTGTAAAAGTTAGAAAAGCACCACTAGTGGGTCAGGTTGTAACTAACTTAACTACAAATAATGACATATGTGATCGATATGCGGGAAAAATTAAAGATATCCATATTTTAATTCAAACAAGAATTTTTATTATATAATACACTCCGTTACATCAGATTAAATCTACTAAAAAATGGGAATTCTCGATAATCATCTCTTTTGAATTCTATCGCTATTTTTTTCTGTACTGAACGATAGGTAATTTCATCATTAAACTTTATGTCAACACGACACACCCGCATCTGATAGAAAAATCGTAATATAAATAATTTTCAATAGTTCTCCGGAAACGGGAAATAATAGGAAAACATGCACTGTGGTGCAGAACTATAAACGCACCTTAATTTTAACGCATTCACTACATTCGAGAAAAAGTTAAATGTATAATTTATGAAATCTAATATCGTTTTCTGTGGCAGAAAAATCTTGATCCCGGATCAATAATATGACGTCATTTTTGATCCAACATATTGTGTAAGTAAACGTCAAAAAAATCCAACAAATTTTTTGGATTTTATAATTGATCCGGGATCAAAAAATAAAAAGACAAAAAATGTAAACAAAGAGGCCATGTTGGATCAAAAATGACGTCATATTATTGATCCGGGATCAAGATTTTTCTGCCACAGAAAACGATATAAAAGAGAATAGAAAACTACGAACAAATAACGAATAATAACGAAATTGTATTGTTCTATATACCGTTACAAAGAATTTTTGTTTTGTTTCCTGGCTAAGGTTTGTGAATTTATTTTTGTTGTTATTCCTTGCAATGCCGCGTGGTTCTTATTTAACCGATATAGAAACAGGCGAAATTTCTGCTTTTTGGGAAGAAGGTGTCAGTGTTCGAGAAATTTATCAAAGATTGAAGCGGTCTGACAAAGTAGTCCGCACATTTTTAAAAGATCCGAAAGATAGTGGACGAAAGAAAAGCTTTCGAAACGTGATAAGCACCAAATTACCAAAACTGCCAGTAATTTGATGATAAGCGGAGTTCAAATAGCACGAGAATGTTACTTAAATGTATCTCGTTAGACCGTGCGTGAATAGCGTTAAAAACAATATTCATACCTTGCTCGACAAAATCTTAAGTCTGTGCGGACTGGATAAAGGTAAACCAGTTTGAAAACTATATTTCTTTTTTAAAATTTTTTTTAACAAAAAATGTTTAAGATAGAATTAAGAATTATCGCAAAATAATTGATTCTACAAATTCGACGAATATGACATATAACCGTGCGGCTATTTCAGATTAATCGTATGTCGCATTGTATCGACATACAATGCGACGTACAACACTACATACGATTAGTCTGAAATTAATTAATCGATATAAAAATCAACTTGTATAAATCGACCGCGCACGAGCGCATGCAAGTAGGCCGTACGATATACTGGCATTGGCGATTTATAAAACGACATCGTAAACCATAACGCGCGCGGGTAAACCTTTTTAACATATAAAATAAAATATAATTAAATTAATAATTCGGTGAAAATATATATCGACATAATATATTATGTGTATCAATATTATGTGAATTAATTAAATTTGTTACAAACAATAAAAATCAAACGAGTAGTGTACAATTAATTACCACACGAACATCGTACAAACCACCGTGATTAAAGCTTGGGAGTCAATTGGTGAAGATGTTTGAGTAAGCTAGTTGAGAGTATGCCAAACAGAATATTTAAGCTTATTCACAACAAAGTAGGCCCTACTCATTATTAATTTTATTTTAATTGGTTATGTAATCGTTACTATCAAATTCGACCGTTACTAATCGGTTACTATCAAATTCGACAACCAACTTTCACAAAATATTTTGTACTTTGCTTTTATTTAAAGCTTTTTAAACGTTTTCGACAATACGTTCTAGGATAATTACAATATTTTCTGCGAATTATCGTTTTCGATGAATAGTTGCTTGAGTTGAACTGTTATGAGTGTTGTTTCAGTACAGTTTTCAATGAATTGTCGTAGAACAAATGATTGTTCAGCGAATGTAACAGTTCCAGAGTATCAGAAAAGCCAATTCACTGAAAACGACAATACATCGAAAATACGATTCAGTGAAATCAAATCAGTTGTTCGATGTTGTTTCTTTGAAAGATTGTGTCGATCTGCTTGTATCTGGTTAGTTGTGGTTTGAAGTGAATTGTTTTTTCGATAAATTGTCATATCGGTGAATTGAGTTTTTTAGTGAATGCCCTTTTTTCGATGAATTATTTTTTTGTTGAGGTTTCCGTTTAATTGTTTCTAATTTAGTTGTCGTTTTAGGTAAATTGTCATCTTAAATAATTTGAACCAAATTAAAGCAGTGTTAAACGAACAAGGTCTAGCAAAAGTTTTGACATTAAGTTGTTTCATTAATTGTGACATAATGTAAACTGATGGCTCACTAGATAATATGTATTTGAAAATATTATTAGGCCATAAAAGATGCTTGGAAAAAGTTGCCGTACCGCTAGTGCGGATGGAAAATAAAATTTACACACCCCCCACATTTAGATGACTTTCGTAAAATATCCAAAACTAGCTACATTAAATTTCAGAATACAGTGAAACCTCTTTTATCCGGAACGACTGTGGCAAACAATTCCGGATAAAAGATTTTTTTTAACAATTTCATAATAACAGCATATTTTAATATTTTTTAAACTGCAGTGTCTTTTATTAAGATTTTAAATTTATTTTAGTTTATTACATAGTAAAAAAATTATTTCATGTTTGGAAAATAAGGTAAATAAAAGAGAAAATGAAAGGATACGAAAAAAACTTTTTCCGGATATTAGATTTTATTCCGGATAATAGATTTCCAGATAAAAGAGGTTTGTATGTATCTACAAAATCCTAGTGTCCAGCTTCAAAAGGATTGACCAACGTAAACAAAAGAGCGTAAGTTGCACGCTATTTGAACCATTTTGGTTAGTGCTAAGACCCCAAAATTTTATAGGCTGGCCGAAACCAAACAACCAGCCATATAAAGTTTATTTTCCTTATATCGCTTTAAATGAAAACAGCATATTTCCGTTGTTTTCATTTTGGTGAAACAATGAGGAAATTTTTGTGAGTCACATCCAAAGTAGAAGGACAGTTGTTTAAAATTTCATGACGTTTCCCTTATGTTTCTACCAAATAAAACATTCGCATACTTGTCGGACGAATGATGAAAATTTAACAACATAAATCAGAACCTCACGTAAACGCCATCGTTAAATAATCGAATTTAAATTTTGTACTACTTTCGCCATTCACTATAATTTGTTAAATTTTACTCACATTTTATTATTTTATTTTTTATGTATCGTTAAGTTGCTATGAAAACAAGAAAAGATAATCCTTAATATACTAAGATTTAACTAACCATGAAGAAAACCCATCACAACTTTTATCGTACACAACAAAATACAAAAAGCAAAAAAATAAAATAGAAATACAAGATACTCTCGTACAATATACTTTTCATTTTCATTGGAACCGAAGCGCAATGTCATCCAAGTTTTGTTGTCTTTTGAGAATTAACTAGAAGAAAATAAAAGATATAAATCAAATACAAAAAAATAAATATCGAAATATGATAAAAGAAATGTCAATATCCTGTTGATATTTTTTTTATATCGTAGGAGTTTAATGTACATTCTGTAAATCTGACATACATCACCCCTTTTGTTCAACCCGCGTACACTCCCACAAAAATCTTTCGCCGCTGCAAAATAAACGATTTAAACTTTTATACGTACATTTATATTCGTTGCTGCTTTATACGTGATCCAGTATCACACATACATACTATACATACTATATATACATGGCTTTCCGATGAAAACGGAAAAAAAAGTTAAACCGAACGAACAAAGAGAAAAATTGACAAATTGTCCTCGATTAATCGTAACGACAGATTTTTTTTTTTTTGGTGTTCCTCGTTACAACCCCGTATACTAATAAGAAAGTTTGGCATTACGATAAACTTTTTTGATTAAGAATTATTATTGAACTGGATATATGTAGGATAAAAGTAAAGGTGGAAATTTTACAGCTGAAAAATAAAAATGAAAAATTTGAAAAAAAAATTCTAGTTTTGACAGCGCTTTTGTTTTATTTAGGGGTGTCGTTTGCAAACGGGCGGATTTATTCAAAAGTGAATTAGTATTTGGATTGTGTTTTTATGTATTTAACATGATAACATTTTGTATGGGCTTTAATTCTGATATACGGATCTGCAGCAATAATTTCAGACTAATTTTAAATTATTCAAAAAATAATTTGTTACCACTCAAATACTACAACAATAATTGTTGTAGTGTAACAACACAAAATTATCGAGTACTCAAATCTACTGCCATCCCAACTTAGCATACCCTGATTACAATAAATTCTAACCAAGATAAATAACGTTGATTTATAACCATATTTTTCGGTAGGCTCGATCGTAACAATATTCGTCTGTACTATCAAAAAAATCAGAGGGTTGATTAAATAAGCATCTCACGTTTCCAACAACGACAATTTTGTCAAAAAGCCTTTTTTATTTAAGGCACTTGGATTTTCGCAATTGCAACTAATTACCTTGTTTTATTTGTACATATTTATAAGTTCGAAGAACAGTTTGTAATGGTTAATTTAGGTTTGGTATTTAAACTTGTTCGCCGAAGTCGTTATGCTTACATAATCGACCCCAGAGTGGGAAATAACACTCACATTGTGAGTATTGAACAAAAAGTATTGACAAAATTGACGCATCGGTCCAATAATACAACCAACGGGAAAGGCTTTTTTATTATCCCTCTGATAAGTGTTTAAACCAGTCAAATTTAAACATCATAGATGTGGCTTGTTTTTTTTATTGTATCCGAGATATCAGATAAATCAGAGATAATTTATCTGACAAATCGGATTATAATTGATCTGAAAAGGCTTTTTACCGAGTTTTATACTGAAAATATTTAATTTGGATATCTACCACGAAAAAATAATAAATTAACGTATCATAATTTTACAATTAATTTGATAAAAATAAGATAAAAATAATAACAAATTAATTTATTAATTACCAGACCCCATAGCATCCATCACATTTTCTGTCTAAATCAAATGTGTTTTTTTCTCTGAACTATCTCAGAAAAAATTCAAATGGAAAAATGACCATCTGAGAATGGTCAGAGAAAATAAAAAAAAAACAGAAAAAGCTTCCTTTTTATCTCTCTGATCTCTCCGATATAATAAAAAAAAACACAAACCAATGGTAGAGTTCACAATGGATGGATTTGGATGGTTCACAAGCCAAACCGATTAACTCCATTTTTTGAAATTTTAATAATAAAGCACGGACTTGACTGCTTTATTTTTTTACTCTCCATTTTGGTTTGAAACTAGTTCATAGAAGATCAACCCACAGATCGATAAACCACTATAAAAAATTATCGGAGAAAAAAAACTAACGCGTCGGACCAATAAAATAAATAATGGAAAAGCCTTTTTACATTTCTCTGATAAATATTCGATATATTAAAAACAGATGAACAGACATATTACTATGCCATAGATTATACAGTAAATTTGGTAATAATCTAGCAAATTTAGCATTCCCACCTTAGTCGTAAAAATATATTATTTCTCGTGCTACCTTGAACAAAATTTTGGTCGAAAATAACAATCTGAGCTGAAAGAAAAATAAAATCTGAAAAATATTGGATCGACCCGATTACATTAAAATCGTAAAAGGCTTTATATATTGTTCTTGGTATCTTGGATATAATAAAAACGGTGGCTGATGAGTATGATAAATTTAATAAAATGTAGATGGCAGTGTATATAATAATATTATAAATTTTGTTTTTTAGAATTTCGTAAATTTTGGTAATAACTTAAAAAAAACTTGAATTTTCATTCTTTATACTGTACGCCATCTACAAATTCGTCCAATGATCAATAACAACATGAAAATGATCGGAGGAAATAAAGAACGAAATTATTTCGATCCGATCAAATAAAGCCCGAAAAGGCTCTCTTTAAATTATTCGATAAAACATGCCTATAAGCATAGCAAATCCTGTGTATTAATTAGTAAGGAGCAGTTTGTATAACTTATCAAACTTGTAAATTGAACCTTAAATAGCAAAAAATAGATTCTGTCTGAAATTTTTTTTTGGAAAAACGATCTTTTATATCTTCGATATAATAAAAAAAGTCAAAGGCTAAATCGACTAAAGAATCGGCTTCAGTTTATTTAACAGAATATAACATTTTATTTAGGATATATTTGGTAATAACTTAACAAATTTTTTAATGTATCAATTACCATTTTCTATAGTGTCGGCCATCTTCAACAAAAATGTTCTTTCTCTGTCATCTGTCTAAGAAAAATCTACGAAAAATAACGATCTGAAAATCGAAGTAAAAAAATATTATTTCGGATCGAAAGAAGATCTCAGAAGCAGACGAAACTTTTCGTCTCCTGAATCTACTAAATCGTAGACGGTAGATTATTTCACAGTATAAATTTTGTTTGTATAGGATTACCTGAAATTCTTAACACTTTAAAGATGGTAACTTTAAAATTGATAGATTGCCATTTTCTGTAGCGTTTGGTATCTTAAACATCAGACCAAAAAAAAATAACAATCTGGGAATGATCGGAGAAAATAAAATACGGAAAAAATTATTGAACGATCCGATAATTCAAAAAACGGAACAGGCTTTTTCATTATCTTCGATAACAAATCTGCTGCTTCGTAGATGGCGGCAGCGTATATAAAAGTATAATAAATGTGTTTCTTTTGTAACCCGTATGGTAATAGTTTAACAAACTTAGAAATTTATTACCGTTCTTCATACCGTTAGCCATCTTAACAATGCAATATATTCTTTTAATTCTTTTCAAATAACGATTTGAGAATGATCGGAGAAAATAAAATAACCAAAAAACGGAAGGGCCTTTTTATTGTATATATAATGCCTTACATCAAACATGTCAATAGGCATAGTAAATCGACTACTTTGTAGCATCGGTTATCAACCCCAAAATATATTTTTTGAAGACAGTTATAGAGTACCTCAAAAACACTGGGACCGAAAAATTAATCAGTGAATAGGAAAATAAAGGAACTAAAAAAATCTGGTTGATCCGACAAAATAAAACCGGAAAGGGCTTTTCAGTACTTCTCTCATACATTCGAAATAATAAAAAAGGTCAAAGTTCAAAGTGGTCTTCCACAATGAAGGTGTCTTCTAATAGTAAATGATATTTTATTACATCGGAGCGAACTGTAAGAAAATTAAAAAGCCTTTTGAGTTTGTTTCTTCAGAGCGATCAGATAAAAGACATTTTGTTTCTACATGCTTGGACAAATTATTCTCACTGAATTTGTTTCCATTAAAAAAACATTTATTTTCGGGTAACAGTTTATCTGATTTCTCAGCTCGCCCGATGTAATAAACAAATTTATTCGCGAAACATACATACGTATGTATTTTCGATTTTCGTACTTACATATTTTTTTAAATATTGAATTTCTTGCATTGAAATTGAAATGAGCAGGAGCGCAATATCAAAATAGACGTTTTTGAAGTGAAAAGAATTTTTGAAGAGTTTTTGAAGTGAATGATGGGAGAAAATAAAAAAACAGAAAAAACCTGGTTGCTCCGATTAAAATGAAAATTGGAAAAGGCTCTTTATTACTTCTCTGATATCTTCGAAATTATAAAAAGGAGAAGGTTATAAATTAAAAAACTTTTTAAGCCCCACGTTGTACAGTCTGCATATACAGTCGTTGGCCAAAAAACTTGCGCGGTTACATCATTTCAACGTTTTTACATAATAAAACTAGTTTTTCTGTTCTTCTTTAAGTTTCCTCCTACTATTTTTTCTGAGTCACTTTCGTGCTCTTGTTTATGACTAATTTAAATGGGCGGTCGCGTAAACGTGTCCTGTGTGTGTTTTTTTGCAGTGAAAAGAATATTAGCTTACGTTTATTATTTAATTGTTATTCGAAAGTGGTTCTTTGTAGATCGATTCCTAAAAAAGTGTTTATTCAAGAATTTTTTTTTTTACTTTTGTGTACGTGACGTCATATTTTTGAAGTTGTAAACAACTTTTATCTTATATCCAGGATTATTTTAAAGTGAATTTTCGTGTCACATTATTAAATTCTACGTTTTTCGAACAAAATGGGTGGGAAGGACATCAGGGACAAGCAAAAATCTGCTGCAGCTGTTCACATTGAAAATGGGCCACATGCCTACAGTGCTATAGCCAGAAAATTGGGCATAGGACGGGACAGTGTTCGGCGAATCGCCCAAAAAATAGAGGCCAAAGAGGATATTTTCGTGAGTAAGCGTGAAAACTGCGGTAGGAAACGGAAAACATCAAATCGAGTGGATCGCAAAATAGTCCGTGTTGGATTGGAAGACCGCCATGCACCAATTCGAAGAATCACCAATGCGATAATCGAGCCTGGAGTGAAAATATCGGAGAGAACAGTAAGACGTCGTCTGAAAGAAAATCAACTAATATGCTGACGTCCAACAAAAAAGCCTCGTCTCACTCCACGCATGAGACAACAGCGACTGGTTTGGGCCCGGCAGCATCAGGGATTCACAGAATTCGATTGGAGTAGAGTAAGATTCAAATTTAGAAACACCAATTCTCTTTAGCTGTGTTCAAACATGAAAAATACTAACCAACTTTAATTTTTCAATTCCATAAATTATAATTAGCGACGAATGCCGCTTAGAGGCGGTCCCGGAATTTTACAGTTTCGTGTGCAGGCGACCAGGCGAACGCTATAATCAGGACTGCGTGGAAAAATCAACCAAACATCCACCGGTCGTCATGTTATGGAGCTGTATATCACAAAAGGGGGCCCTGCACCGATAGATTTTGTTCAAGGAACGATGCGACAAGACCAATTTCGGAAAATGCGACAAGACCATTTCGGAAAATAGTTTTTTTATTTACAGTGCAATCGAGTTTAAAAAAAAATTTATGTGATTTCCATGGGTGAGCAAGTTTTTTGGCCAACGACTATATTGAGTGTAGGCTACTGTAAAACGAAAGACATCAATCCCTACACGTAAGATGAAAAAACGACGAACCTCATATTACATAGGTTAATGGAAAAATAATTTATTCAAAATGACTTTAAATTCTACTCACAGAGTGCTATAAGTTATTGAATATTGCATTGTCATTGAGCACAAGCCGTTCTTTAAGCTTAAGCGCTCGACCAAGTAAGTCTAGAAGTTGGTGAACTCGATTGCAAAATACCGTGGACAGACAAAAAAACATGAAAGCGAGCTAAGTAAAAAAACATTTTTTTTGTTTTTCAAGAGCGACCAGATAAGAGATACTTTGTTTTTAATTTCATGCTCGGATATTGCGATTTTTCTATCTGATTTTTTTCCATCAAATAAACAGTTGTCTTCGGGTAACAGCCTATTATATTTCTTTGCTCGCCCCGCTGAAATAAAAAACGAGACAATAGCGAACAGCAGGCCAATAATCTAATAGTGATAATTATTTGATCGCCTGTGAAAATCGGGAATTGGCAAAAATATTTTCATAGCATTTTAATCAAAATTGCACTTTGCTGGCCTTCTGATGGGATAAATCTGGTATAAATATTTATGAAACAAAGTTGATTAGGAAACTTTTGTTTCACGAAATTTTTTTAGGGAAAAATAATTTCCAATTAACTTTGTTTCGAAAATATTTAAACTTGTTCTATCTCCTACTTATTCTATCAATTCCTACTCATAAAGAAAGCCAGAATAGTGCCAGTGAAGAATCAAATACCTTGATATTTATGTAGTCCATAACTACAAGTTTAGTAATTAGAAACCATGCTTCCGCTCATAAAAATCGAAATTTGAGATTTTCCTTCAACAAACCGATTTGACCTTGAAATGATCAAACATTCTAAGGATAATTTTTCATACAATTACCCGACATCACATACCACAAAATTGGAGAATAAACACTTTGATGGAAAAATATTTTAAAATGAATTTAAAAATAAATTTAATTTCAGATTAGTTTCACTTTTCCCGTGTGCTGACAAAAAATATGTCACTATCATCAAAATTTTAGTCGCTTTAGGCGAATTATCGATTTTATAAAAATTAAATAAAATCACGAATGCATTGATTCAGATTAAAATTAATATGCAAAGCAAATTTTATAAACAAACGAAATGTGTCGGGAATAAAGATCAGCACGACCAATATTTTGCTCGGCTATCAAAACAAAAACTGTCACCCCAAAAAAAAAAAAATTTAACTCTATGTTTATACAAATTTTAATAGTCACTCGAATCGTAACATTTTAAGTATTCAACAAACAAACTCGGCACTCATTTAGTTTGACTGTGATATGAACAAATAATAGCCGCATATATGTGAGATAAATTTCCGATTTAATAAATTCGATATCCATATATTCTATATGGTGTGTGCATACGTACATATTTTCATGTATAATGTGATTTTTTGTTATTGTTGTGTTTTTGGATTGCAGATTCCAGAACAAATATTATATAAAAACGGAAACAATTTATTGAGATTATATTAAGATAAAAATGATAAATTTTAGTCACATTTTTATGGTTTGTTGAATATTTTTCTATTTTACAGCCGATAATTTAATTGCATTCATAAATCTATGCCGCCTGCATTATACAATTTCACAATCGAGTGATTGTCAAAATTGATAAGAAATCAAAAGAAAGCGCACCCACCCACCGCTCATACTTTTGGACCACTTTTCTCTTACAATTATTAAATCAAACAATATGATATTTTTATTAATAGTGGCACTACACTTTAGTTTGTACAATACACTTATGTACATAGTTTTGGGTTTCATACATAAAGTCAATATAATTAAAAGCGAGGGAAAAACTCTTACTTACATATTGCATTGAATTTTGATTGAGTGAATTTTGAAAATATTTATATAGGCGTGAAGCATTATTTATGATATTGCATCAAAAAACAAAGGGGGATGAATATCAAAATGCAATAGAAACAAATATAAATTGCAAATTGTAATAAAATTAATGAATTTTTATAACCCTTGGTCTCTCCCAAAATCTCCCTTTAATATAAAAAAATAATAATTTTTATGATGTTCTTCTTTATTTATAAAAGAATAACTTTATGACTTTTATTGTATAATTTTAAAAGATGGCAAATCCAGTGTTTGGTAAATTTTATAACAAATTTAGGGAAATTCAGCAATAAATTTCCAATAAACATAAAATCTATGGACTTTGTCGTTTACGTACGAGTACAAATCGAAAAAATGGCGCAATTTTGGTTTGGGTTAACCTAAATTTGGCCCGACTCAAAATTGATCGTTATAATTTTTTTGTATTTATTTGAATTTGAAAAGCACACGGCAGGATACGATATTAATATTTTGGTAATTACCTTTTCACCCCTAAAAATCAAATTATGATTTTCAATTTAAATTTGAACTCAATATAAATGAGTATAAATTAAAATAATGACACTAATATTTTGTAGGTTATAATAAAGGGAAATCAAAGGTATGTACACACGTTTATTAACCCAAACGATACTCAGTCCTGTGTACACCGAGCATAACTCACACATAAACAAAATAATAATAGCAAACGATATAAGGCAATAAAATAACAAAACCACCCAACCACCTACTTTAGTGGATACAAACAAATTCGTTTGGGGAAAATTTTCATTGAATATTTAAAATTATTTAATTAATTACACATGCTAAAAACCTGTATAAATGTCAAATATAATTTGACTAATTCCGTAATGTCACGCATACATTTTTTTGTTGGTTTTTTTATACAAGGAAACAATGAAAATTGATCAAACAATAAATATTACTCTTATGAGTTATTGGCATTCAAAATTTCAAAACCTAAATCGTTTTTATACCACAATAATAACATAATAACAATAATTAGTAAATGTTTGATTATTAAGTGTCAATGAATCAAGCCAGAACACAAAAATAAATTAAGGTGTTAAATAATTTAATTCTTAAAGGGGACTCTAAACTAATTTATTAGAGGAGGTTGATGCGTGTGAAATATTTGCCAAAAAATCCTGTTCATGTGCAACATAGAAATCAATAAAAAATCTAAAAAATAGACAAAAATCGGTTGATGGGTTTCGACTTCGGTTGCCATTTCTATAGAATTTCAGTCAGAACCGACCGATGTGAAGTTTCTAACGTTAATTAAAAGTGTCGCTACACAAATTAACAAAAAAGTGTAGCGTACACAAAAAATATTTTTAAAAGTGTATGCAACTTATTTATATTTAACATGTACATAATTTATAAGAAAAACCACAAAAACTATCCCATCCTAGAGTTTTCGCAATATAGCCACTACTATTATCGAAAAGCAGACATGCGAGCGTATTCAAATTGGTATAGCCCGTACACATAAAAAGGGTTGGGCTCCTCTGAAAAAACTTCATATTTTGATAAAAAAAATTATATGGAAGCTGATCCTACACTCCCAACTAACACTCCATCCTAGAGTTTTCGCAATATAGCCACTACTATTATCGAACAGAAGATATTCAAGCCTATTCAAATTGGTATAGCCCGTACATACAAAAAGGGTTGCGCTCCTCTGAAAAAATTTCATATTTTGATAAAAAAAAATTTGCGGGCTCCGCTGAAAAAATCACTCCGGGATGGAGTGTTAATTGGGAGTGTAGGATCAGCTTCCATAAAATTTTTATCAAAATATGAAATTTTTTCAGAGGAGCTCAACCCTTTTTATATGTACGGGATATACTAATTTGAATAGGCTCGAATGTCTACTATTCGATAATAGTAGTGGCTATATTGGGAAAACTCTAGGATGGAGTGTTAATTTGGTATTTAACCTCAATTGGTAAATATAAGTATATTATGATGAAAGTTAGAAAACTTTAATATATGTACATACACTACCGCGCTCATAAGTGTTTAGGCACCCCGTTTTTAATTTATTATTGATACAGTATTATGTTTACGAAACAACATTTGAATAAAATGAAATACTTATCTGAAACGCAGTTTCATTATACCAATGATATTCGGTTAATTTTACTACCCTCTACCTTAATAGTCTGTTTAAATTTCCAGAAAAATTTACCAGTCGGGGTTATTCTAGGTAATGATGTTTAAATTGTTTTTTTGAAAAGATTTCAGGAAAAGAGTCAAATACGATCAGTTGCAGTCTGATATTTACACTGTTAACATCGTAAGCGAAATATCGAGTGACAATTATTTAAAATGCCTCCAACAAGAGAACTTAGTACTGAAACACGTGCGCTTATAGTACCTAGCTTACCATACAGCTGGCATAAGTAATTGACAGATAGCCAAAAAATTTAAATTAAACCATGCTACGGTCGAATATTATGATACAAAATATCAGGAAAGTGGCAGTTTTTTTAATAAAAGACATAGTAGACAACAGCAACAACATCTGCAGATGATCATAGCTCAAGAGCAACAACATCTGCAGATGAAAACCGCTCCGAAAATAACCACAGAATTAAATATTGGTCAACCAAAACCAGTTAGTGTTTCTACGGTTAAACGTCGTCTGCAGTAAGCCAGACTCCATGGCCGTGTTGCTACTAAAAAGCCATTACTACGTAAACAAAACAAGCAAAAGCGACTTAAATGGGCCCGTGTACAAGGTTTTATGGACGGATGAGTCCAAATTTGAATTTTCGGTACCCGAAGATGAATATTCGTGAGAAGATCTGTGGGTGAACATGCCAGTAAATAGTGTATTGCCGCTACCGTAAAGCATAGAGGTAGTTCAGTGATGATTTGGGGCTATTTTGCTGGTTGGGCGATGTTGTGAAAATTGACGAAATACTAAGAAAAAAGGGTACCGACAAATTTTGGAGAACCACTCAATACTTTCAGGAATCCGACTTTTGGGTCAACATTTTATATTTCAACAAGATAATGTACCAAAACATTAATGTAAATTATGTAACGACTATCTTCGCCTTTTAGAGGTTGAAGGAACGATTAAAATTATGGAATGTCCTCCCGACAGCCCTGATTTGAACCCTATTGAGTTACAGAGGGAAGAACTGAACCGGGAAGTACAGCAATTAGCTCAAACATTAGCTTCTGTTATGTGGAACAAACTTCAACCAATTTGGAACTCAATAACGCCAGAAACTCTTGCAAAATTTATTGCCAGAATGCCTCGACTGTGCGCTGCGATTGTTCAATCAAGAAGCGGTCACATAAATGAAAGTAAAATTTTAATTAAGTATTTTAATTTTGACATTTATTTAGTATATTGCCATTAATATATATGTGTATGTACCTAAAAAATAAATATCACATTTTTACTGAGTTTTTATATGGTTTATGCTGTTTTTGACAGTGCCTAAACACTTTTGAGAGGTAGTGTATATCAGTATATTTTTCGTTTGTTTTTAATTGGAAATTATTAACTGAATGTTAGTTTTTGTGGTTTTTCTTATAAATTATTTATATGTTAAATATAAATAAGTTGCATACACTTTTAAAAACATTTTTTGTGTACGCTACACTTTTTTGTTAATTTGTATAGCTACACTTTTCATTAACGTTAGGAACTTCAAACCGATCCAGAACCGTGCTAACCTAACCACCCAGAACAAGTCGATCTTATTTGGAACTAACTCGATCATGACATATTGAACATGATGCTTGATTATTATCTAAATATGCAGCCGGAACCATAAACAGCCTAGCAAGAATAAAGTGGTTACAAGTCAGACTTTTTTGGAGTTTGTTCAGTCAGCCCATGATATTTTGAAGAATCATAAAAAAGTCAGAAGTTTTTAATTTAAATAAAACATTGTTGTTTTCTACAATTTTCCGTAGTTCAATGAACCATGTTTCTTTCAGCGTTCCAACATTCTTCATTGTTGTCGTAAAATTAAAATTTGTTGCAGTAACAATTTTTTTCTCAATTCAGCTCGTTTTTTTATTTTAGCTATTTTTATCGTTAGAGTTCAACAATTTTAAGATTTAAAATAAAATGGTTAGTACTTGAAACTACAATAATTTTGTTGTAAATAATTCTAACTTCTCTCATCTATTTCAATTTATATAGTTGTTTTGCAAGACAATGCATTCTGGTCAGTCATTTATGAACAATAAGAACATATTTATAAAAAAAAAAAAAAAATAATCATTAATTTAATGAATATTTAGTGAATTTTAATGCATTCATTGCAAGTGAAATTGATAATATGTTTAATATATTTATAAATATGGACATATCCAAGAATATAAGTGAATTGAAAAAGTCTGGTGAAAGTTTTACAATTACGGCGTCATCCGAAGTAGTGTGATCTCGGTTTTAACCGAGTGTGGAATTAATTCCATTAATATATTGATTATGATACAGTCACACGATCTGGAACATATTTTTAACACGAGAGAGTTAATAGGTGATAAAGTAATTTTCCGTTATAATCTTCAGCGATGGATAGAATCTAATAACGTAAGTTCGATTTATATTAATAGTAAATTTATTTTATGTGCAATGGAAATTATATACACATTTGTATGTTTCTTATAGTACGAATGGATTACGTGTTGTGGTTCACACAAAACTCTGTCAAATTCAAAAACTGACGACTGGTTAACATCTATACAAGTGAAAAAATAAATCGCGGACATTCCAAAGCACATTTGAACGTGGAAGATATTTTGGTCTGTTCAGTTCAAGGAAACGAAATTATAAGTGAATTTAAAAAGTATAATGTACTAAAATGAAGCCAGTCACAAATTCGAATGGAACATTCGACAATGGCAAAAGTGGCGGAAGCAATAGTTAAACAATTTCCTACAGAATGTTTAGTAAGCAAATAATTTATACATAATGAGTATTTTCACTGGTGCTATATCCTATTAAGGGATTTTACCGCCACGAACGAGGCTTCATAATCATATAATCATATTAAGATCAATGGAATAATCACTCATTATAATCTCAATACAAATTACATATTATATTATTATATTATAATCATTTACTATCTAATAATTAATAATGTATACTATTCTGTTCTACCAGTCGACGTATACTACGTACCACTAATTGGCAAACACAATCCAAAAGTAAAACTGTATGACCGGTATTTCAATAAACGATACACAGCTAAACAAAATTCGTCGGTCAGGTTCCATTGAAAATATTTTAACAGAAAAACCGTTAGATTGCGAAATCAACCAAAAAAATGGCTTCAAAACAATCAACCTAGTAATATTCTAGAATTTTGAAAAATACTTCACAGCAAAGAATGCGGGGAAAAAAAGTCCGTTACAGATGTACTGAAAGAGTGGCCGCGATGCTTATTCAATACATTATACGTTCATTACTGATTGATGTTTATTTTGAAACTATTTATCCTGGCAAAACAAACGTATTTTTAGAAGATTTCGAAGATTTCGAAATGAAAAATAAGGAAATATTTTTTCCTTCTTGCATTAAAGATAAACTGAACTTAAACTATTTCAATGATATGACAAACCGAAATATCAGTACTGGTAAATTATATTTTTATTAATCGATTATTTACAAAATTTTACTAGTAACGATTTATTCAGAAAGTTTATCGCCTTTGTGAGTTTCAATATTCAGCCACCATGGCCAGACAGGGAAGATATTTCAAATATTTCATAATTCTCATAATTATTACGTTTAGTTTTAATTGGGTGCAGAGTGTATTTAGACAGCCCTAGCTCCTTGCATCTGTTACAGCTCTAACGCCCAAAACGCCTCTTTTAATTAAAGGTTGATAAATGCGTCTGACATTTGTGTATTTCAAATTTAGTTTTTCTTTGTACATTTTATTTTTTGATGATCAATAAATAAATCAAATTTTGGAAAAATTTAATAATAAGCATACTGGATATTAGTAAAATTTTAATCGAATAAGCTGCAATAACTTTCAAATCAATATTTTTTAAATATACGATTTTGAACACTTTTATTTGACAAATTTCTAATCTATACAACAATTTTTATTGCAGATTCTATTATCTAATTTTTATGCTGCTTTAGTTTTACCACCCAGGCTAAACAAAACCTCGAAGCCATCAATATCCGATGCACAAGACGATATGTTAATTGAACTTAAACAATTAAAACAGAAAAAGCAAGAACTTCGGGACCAAGCTATGAAAGAACATTTGAAGCTGCAGCCAAATATTATTGCGTTTGGAGCAATGAAAGAAAACTTAATAGAGTTCTATGTGTATTTTGACGGAGTGACATACAAGCTACCAACGATTTTAAGAGGTGTGGATTATTTAATTAAAGTATGTTTTGCATTTAACCTAGAATATTCAGCAAAGAGTAAATACGTTTGGATTTTTTGACAAGAATATACATAAGTATTTAAAGAATTTGTGGTAAAAAAAAAATTCCTTAAGTTTATAATATTATTGCTCCATTAAATAATGTAACACATCTCTAATCGATCGAAAATGTCATTTAAATCATCCACACATATTTGCTCAATTTGCGAAACAAATTGTCAATATGCCAATTTGTCTAAATCTGTAGAACTTTTAACACATCTTAAACCTTTTCATAAAGTACCATTAACTTTTAAGCATGCTTGCAAGTTTAATTCTAGTAATAAACTTTTTCAAAACTTTCATAAATTCAAAAATCATATTGCTTATCATGCACAAAATAATTAATAAAGTTTTGTAATTGCAAGATTTGGTACTTTCAAAATTTGGTAATTGCTACATTTTGTAGTTGCAAGATTAATAAAAAAGCAATATTTTGTTAATGCAACATTTTGAAATGTAATAATTGTAGAGGCTGACGGCTTCGATAACTCTCACGGGCACTTGCCCTCCATCCAGATTCCATCCCGATTAGCCATTTTCTAGAACTTTATCGCAAACTCATTTTTGAATATTGTTAAAAAATCATTTAAGAGTCCCATTTTCCCACATGCTAAATGTTAAAAATTCAAACCGGAATTTCTTTAAAATCGGGTTTCTTTTATACAAAACCGGAATTTTGAAACCCGGGATTTTGAAAACCGGGATTTAGAAAAAAACCGGGATTTTGACAAACCGTGATTTTGGAAACCGGGATTTCGTTATACACCCGAAAAATATTTCTCTAACAAATCAATTAAATAATGACCCTAATGCTGCACCAGCACTTGTAGCACAATCCAATAAAAATGGTACTGGAATTTTTTACAAATTAATTACAAATTTGTTACACAGTTAGAAAATTTTGTGCAGGTCCCGTTATCCTGCAATTCGTGTGTGGGCTGGCGTTAGACAAAGCTACACCACATTTCGTATTTTTATTAATATTTATTGTATCGTAGTGGGGGTGGTTTTGGAATTTTTTTACAAATTAATTACAACATATCGGCATAGCTCAACCCCCAAAAAAAACTACCCCTAAGGGGTGCAATTCTTCAAAACCCATATTTTTGGTTAAATCATGTTTTTGACATTTCAGTTAATATTTCTTATATCGTACTGCGGCGGTATTGTAACTTTTTACAAATTAGCTACAGCATATTGGCATAGCACCAACCCCCCCCAAAAGCTTGCAAGATGAGGTGCAACTATTAAAAACCTTATTTTTCGTTAAACCACGCTTTTTGCATTTCTGTGAATTTTTGTTGTATATAATGCTGGGGTAGAACTACAATCTTTTTACAATAAAATGGCATAATTTAAATTATATTGTAGAAAACTACCCTAAATGTGAACAACCGTTTAAAATCATTGTATCGTACTGGTTGATAAAAGAAGATTTTACTAAATAAATTACAATATATTAGAATAGTTCAATTGCCAAAAACTACCCCTAAAAAGTGCAGCTCTTTAAAACAATATTTCTCTGTATACACTGAAAAAAATTTTGTGTATTTTTTTTACGAATATCATTCGTTAACTCGAATTCCTACTATTAATGTAAAAATCTTTATATAAACGTAGAAAATAAAATAAACAAAACAAATTCTACAACTGCATGCATTAATAGTAAGAATCGCAGTTCGTAAATTTATAGTTCAATTAATAATTTTTTTGTATTGTTGCATTATATTTATATTTGTTGTTAAAGGATACTTTCAATTGTAAAATTGAGTTAAAAGTCTTTATACGAATAGGTTCGCAATAATGAATTTTTATTCCTTAAAAATATGAAATTATACGTAGTAAAGATACAATAGCGAAATTCGAAAATTATGGTATACGAGTATCTCGATATTCATATCGATGTTAACTTTTACGAATTTTATTATTAATATTACAAATTATAATATATAGTAGCTAATTATGACAAATATATAAAAAATTTATAGAACATGTTTAAAAATATTTATTAAAGATATAAGGCTGTAACGAACACACAATTATTTACATAGTTTCTTTTTATCATTAATGACTTGAACATGTAGAAGTTGTATGCAACATAATATTAATTACATACTGGTATAGTTTATTGAAAATGTAATTCAAATGATCGAATTTGTTCATAACATATTCATCCAAACGATTCATCTTTTTTTAAATTTGTCTTCTGTTTACGCACATTTTCTTTGACCATAACTTATCTTCGACTCTCTTTATAATTTACCCATCCACAAATATAAAATAATCAAGAAGCACGCGCATGATTAAACTTTAGAACGATATTCGGAAGGTGTGCCTTTTTACGATATAAGTTGAGGATGTATTCACATACCACAACCACGAGTAAAACTTTAGGCTTTGTAACCAATGTATTTTAGAGTGTGCGGATAAATTGCCGAATTGAAAAAATGCTGTTTTGAAAAATCCTGTCTTATTTTGAGAAATACAGTTTTGAAATATGTATTTGAGAAGATATCTTTCTATACACCACCCCAACTTAAAAAAAAATTAATTTGTTTGTACTCGTTTTGAAATTTCATCAAATATTTACGCACTATCCACGAATTAGTTCGTATTATAGATAACGATAGAAAAATATTCATAATATATAAGAAAAGTCCGAATATCTACGAATTAGTTCGTATTATAGATGACGATAGAAAAATATTCATAATATATACGAAAAGTTCGTACATCTATGAATTAGTTCGTATTATAGATGACGATAGAAAAATATTCATAATATATAAGAAAAGTCCGTATATCTACGAATTAGTTCGTATTATAGGTGACGATAGCAAAATATTCATAATATATACGAAAAGTTCGTATATCTACAAATTAGTTCGTATTATAGATGACAATAGAAAAATATTCATAATATATACGAAAAGTTCGTATATCTACGAATTAGTTCGTATTATAGATGACGATAGAAAAATATTCATAATATATACAAAAAGTTCGTCATATTTATATTTTATACGTATTATATTTCATATAACGGTCATTTAGTTCATTCGTTCTTAAAATTTGTTGCAAGTTTGTTGTGTCTTGGTGGTAAATTAAAAAGAAATAATTTATTGAAATCATAGTGTTTTATTTCGTTTTCATAATTAATTATAAAATAAAAACAACTATTATTTTGTTTGTGTAATAAAATAGTGATAATTTTAGTTGCATATCAGATAAGTATTATATTTAAAGGTATTTTTTTGGATCATCCGCATAGAACAGCATTCATTTTTATTTCACTACGTAGTCACAAAAATTTATTTATTTATAGGCATTTATTATTAAATAATTCTTAAATAATTTTATAGATCCGAAAGTTGACGCTGCTTTGCTTGCTTAAAAAGCACATTGACTACGACGATGTATCAGCTAATGAGTTCGGGAGTATTTGGCACGCTTGTAGCCGATACAAAATTAAGGAAATACAACACGACCTAACATCTCTTCAAAATATTTTAATAAATGAGGAAAAATCAATTAATGAAAAATAAATGAATAAAATCAATTAAAAGGGTTTCTATAAAGGTAAATTAAATTCAGAAATTAACGTGAAAGTCAATTCAATATGTAAATATATAATTCAAACAGTACATTTATTGTAACTCTTTTTTACTTTTAGACGATGCCGCTCTTCAGCTTTTCTGGTGCTTCCATTGATTCCTAACTTCTATTCAAAAGGAATATTAAAAAGGATGATACCGGACAGGAATCAATAATTTACACAGGATTTTCCAGGAAAATTAGATGAAGAAAAATTAGAATGCATTTAGCCATTTGTACTGGGTATAGGAAACGTGGTGCAGTGTGAAAAATATTTTATGTTCATTTTTTAACAAATCTTACCATATTATAAAACAAAACAAAAATCCTCTAAAGCCAGTCTGATATTACAAGAGCTTACAAGTTAGAGTACTGTTGGTTTATATTTTTTATTATCCTAACTGATTATTTTTACTATTTTAATGCTGAGCTGATAGACATTTTAACTTATTTTGTATTATTCAAAGTATATTATTAAAATAATATTGATCATTTGATTAATACTTATAACTTGTAACTATTTGTAGGAAACATTGAATAAATTTCTATGTTTTATTAAGTTACATAATTACAGTTACATAATTAAGTAATAAATCATAAGGTGAAGCAAAACTGAAATTTACAATTAAAAAAATAAAAATATGAATCAAATAAAACTAATAAAAATACAAAAATAGTTAAAATTAATTAATTATTTGAATATAAGTGTAATGGTAATAGCTGTTTTGAATAATTTTTGATTTATTATTTTACTTAGTATTAATTATGCATTAAATTATATTTTATTGTGAATATTTTGTAAAGATATTATAAGTGTTATATTATGATTTAATAAATAAAACATTCTCGTCGTATGAAATTAAGAAAAACATAATTGTGCTTATTATTCATGAACTGCATCTTATATTTGAATAATCGTCATCAATATATTTACGAAAATAGTTGTTTTATTTATGAATTATTTCACATTCTATGGGCATTGTCAACTTACATATAACATTAGTTTCGTAAATATCAGTATTGATACGTATATAAAATGAATTTATTTAGTTACATGTATGAATTAGACGTTATTAAAAATTTTAATTTCCAAAATGTTATGAAAAATTTCGTGCTATCTATGAATTTAATCTTTCAACAAATCATCATTTTGTACTATTTTACAATGCCTTACGTTAATAATAAGAAATTATTCATCCATAAACGCTTGCAATTGCATTAAAATTATAAACTTTTTCGTATCGTATATGAATCAAATCATAAATGAGTAGGCGATCGATCGTCGTACGAGAAAGACGCGTTTTTGTCTTTCTCTGTATAGAAAAGTAAAACTTAATTTTTTTTTCTGTTTTAAATAAATAAATAATTAATATGTTGTATATAAAAGTTATTAATTAAATTAAATATATAATATAAAGTGTTAATAAATAAATATTAGTAAATTAAAACTTGAATTAATGTGAAAATTTGCAATTATTATAACAATTATTTTATTATTTGTGTGACGCATTGACGCCTGCAATAGTGAACGCATCACTCACAAGCTAAGTGTTTTTTTATGTTTCATACTTTTTATTTATACTTTGCTTAATTTATATTTTTTATAAAAAATTTATATAAATATTAATTTTAACTATTAATTTAAATATTTTTTAATATACATACGCATTTGTAATATGTGTCGTATGATTCACGATTGTGTGTGTGTGTGTGTGTGTGTATGTATGTGGGTATGGATATATGTACGTACATTCACGCAGTTTAGTTTAAAGTCAAATAAGACAAAAAGGATGAACATAAAATACTCTTCAGTTGCTTATCATTCATTTTACGTTCATTTTGAAATGAATTTTTATGCTAATTTCTCTTCGCTCTTGAGTCTTGAATAGTAAAATGAATTTTCAGAAATGTTATGCAGTAAAAAACGAATAGTGTCTAGTGAGCGAATAATGAGAAACTAAAAAGGTTGATCTTATTTTTTGTGTTAGCGAACGGGATCCACTGCTCTTTTGGTTTTACTTTTCTATTCTAATAAGAAAGCGAAAATTCATTATAGTACTGATTGGATAAGATGTATTGTTGCATCGATCGAATAGAGAATACATATCATTTCTTTCTTCTTTATTCTTGATAAGTGAAGAGTAAAACAAAATATTTTTTGTTCCTTTACATTATTCCTGTTGATCAGTATTACAAATAATGCATTATGCCTCTATTCCATGGAAATAATCTGCTGCCAGCAAAAATAAAAGCGAGAAAAAAATATAGATATTAGTGGTTGTGTACGAAACAAAACATGTTGTCAGTAAAATTTTGCTGAGAGGGGAAGTGTGATAGGGGAAGTTTGCTGCTATAATGCTGCCATAAAAAATGTAAATTGTAGTATTTTTTATGGCAGCATTTTTCACACAACTACAAAACATGTGTGTAAAGATAAGAAATTTTGGGTTATTCTGGATTGATAGCCAGATAGTATTTTTACATCGGGGTGGGGTTGTCGGGAGGATGGAGGAGTTTGGTTTCGAACTAGTGAAGCATTGAATTTTTTGTATTTGAAGAATTCGGTCGTCTCATCGGACTGCAGTGGCCGGACTACAGGGGTATTGAGGGTACTTTGAACTAGTCAAAGTGTAGTCGCAGTGCCTTAGCGAATTGTAGTGATTCGCTACGCAATTGCCGACCCCTTGGTAACCTCGGGTTTTATTGTATTTAGCGCATGCGTGCGATTTCTATATGGGGTTTTGGGTTGTTCTGGATTGGTAGCCGGATAGTGTTTTTACATCAAAGTCACCTTGATGTAAGGGTGCTGTCTGGCTGTCGGTCCGGAGTAGCCCGGAATTTCATGTGGAGGTCGCGTGTATGCGTTGAGTGCAGTGGGATCCGGGGTTGCCGGGGGGTTGGCGGTTGCGTGGCGAGTCATTGTAGTTCGCTGGGGCGTTGTGATTGTGCTTTGATTGGTTCGGGGTGTTTTCAATGTTTTTGTGGTTTGGTCGCTGCGGTCTGATGAGACGACCGAGTTTTTTAGGTGGAGGGAGTTCGGTGTTTCGTTGGTTCGGGGCCGGACTCTTCCGTCTTCTTGATGGCCTCACCTTGATGTATAAGAAATTTTTCTCACACTCATATAAAATAAGTTGTTCGCCATTTTTATACTCAAATGTCGATTTGCTTTTTTTTTTGGGCTGAAATTTATTAACGTTAGTGGTTTTTTGTGGTGTATATATTGAAGTTCGAGTTGTGCGGGGGTGTACGGGTTGAGTATTTTGTGAAATTTTTATGTTGTTCCGGGGTGTGGAACCGTGGGGTTTTACTGTGGAATGGAGTGGGGGGTATTTCTGTTCTTTGTCACTCTCATGAAATTTGAAAAAAAAAAATTTTTTGCGTGTTGTCGGCGGAGGGGCTGCTGTTAGCAAATGTTAACCATGGAATTGAAGCTTTAATTCCATGGAAGGATTTGCTGACAGCAATTTTTTTTTTTTTTTTTTTTTTTTTGCTGATAATACGCAAAGGGAAGGACTTTGAAAATTCATGAGAGTGACGACGAACGGAAATGTTTTTTATTTCGTTTTGTAGTGGAATTTTATGGTTTTACATTTTGGCATAGCCTACGGGTTTCGTGGAGTGTTTAATTTGTGCATTTTCGTGCAGTTCGATTTTTTTATATACATATTTTAATTTTAATGTATATACCACAAAAAAAATTGAGAAAAAATGGAAATTGAGCGGGAAATTTTCATGGCATTCGTGTGAGGGTATTTTTTCGTGTTTGCGTTGATTGGGTCTGCATACATACAAGGCGTATATATTGAAAGACGGCCGTATACACATACATAGGCACTGATGCGTATATGTGGGTTTGTGTGCATATCCATGTGTGTATGTTTATGCGTGTGTGTGTGTAGGTTCATATGTATTTATACTTATGTATATTTTTAGTTATACATACGCATGTGTATATTTATATAATATAATTGATTTCCTTTTTTATAATCATTTTATTATTTTAAAAATTAATTTGATATATTATTATATTAAAATTATTTTAATGTATAAATGTTTATGGTTAATTATTTTAATTTGTTTTTCATGACTTTTTTGTAAATTAATTTAAAGGAATGAGACCTCATATGTGTTACGGCATGGCAAAGGGAAAATGGTTTTTAATTTTCATTTGTTATGTCAATTAAATCTTTGATGTGATATCCTTCGGCCTTTTAATGTTGACTGTTTTTTTAGATTGCTTACTGCTGGCACTATTTTATCTAAAAGAATTTATGGCTCAATAATATTTCTCGAAACAGGTTCGTCTTTGCATGGGAATGATATATACGAATATCGATGGATTTGCGTTCTAAACCTAATCAACGACCTGCTCATGCACCAATTGTGTAAAAAGCATTCCGCGTGGTTCTATCTTCCGTTCGTGTCATCACCTCACATAAATCATGATCGTTTTTGTTTGATTGTGACAGTATACTGCGGAAGATGCATAAAATCAATTTGGGCTTAATTGGAATTCTAGCAAATCGCAATTCTAGCAATTAGCATTAATTTGGGAGAGGCTTAGTTCGGCTGGGTCATCTGTCAACGGGTTGTCTTGACGGATAAATGGAGGAATAGAAAAATTCCATGGCCGATCATTTTCGAATTTATTTTGTTGAAAAATCCAGTACTTCACCCTGGATTTATGTTGGAGTGCCGGTTCAGCTCAACATATCAGATCCGAACATGATTAGTTAAGACATTGCTTAGCACGGCCGAGCTCCAGAACTTCTCTAAAATCCATTTTTTAAATTCACATGTAATTCTGCTTACCTGATTTGACAATAATTGGTCGGGATATGGCCAAGTTCCATTCAGAATGATTGAATTTTAGAACTTTATCAAAACGACACGTTAAAATCCCAATACAAGTTGATTTTAGTTTATTAGAATCCTAGCCCAGCTCTACAAGATGAACTGGAAAATTTCGGTTGGAAACGGCCTATTTCATTCATTATAGCTGAATCCGAAAATTTCGTCAAATTCGGCTTTGCACCCCGAATTTGATAATTATTTGTTTTGAGTTGGCTTAGTTCCATTGAACATGCTAGAGTGTCAATCCAATTCTGCGTACCATATTTAACAGTTATTAGTTGAGGAATAGTAAAGTTCCATTGAGCATGATATAAATATCCTGTGCACTATAATTATACTTGGTAATTAACCGAATATTCTCTTCTTTGGTGAACAAAATTAATAAAATATTTGAAATTTTTGCGAATTAAATTAAATTTGTTTGAAATATCATATCCGGTAGTTAACCTGGCATTAAATAACAATGATATTTTTCCGGGAGCCATTGCCTTTGGGATGCCTTACATATGAGTTTTTTTTAATATTTTCTTATATTTTTTCCCCCCTATTTAAGGGGTAAATACTAATGGATTTTAGACTAATTTTAATATAATTTAAATAATTATGGTTTCAGGAAATCCTATTGTAAGTTGTGGAATTGCAGGAGGGTTAAATTAATAAATATTTATATTATTTAGGAAGCCGGAAAATATTAATTTAGAATTAAATTTCAGGAAATCTACAGACGTGAAATAATATTTATTTAAAATATTAATTGTTGATTGTGTAGATTAGAATGGTGTTGTCATTGCATTAATAACTATCGACTTTATTTAGGGGTCTGCAACTGGGCCGATTTAATCAATTAAATTTTGCATTAATTTACAATTACATTTCAGGAAATTTCCAGATGTACGTGAAATAATACAAATTTTTTCTCAGGTTGCTGATTTAGAGAAGCAATTGTTGAAGACCAATACCATCGTTATCCATTAAACCTATTAAACCTTTATCCTTCCTTAGTAGATTAGTATTGTGCTGTCTTTGTGTTACTAACTATCGGCTATACCTAGGTGTCTGTAACCGGGCCGATTCTGTCCCACTTAACTAACCTATCCAATCCTTCGGTTTTGTTATATGTAAAAAAGAGTGTACGGTGGGCCCGGCGTCACCCGGGAGCTCCTGTGTAAGAACTTGGTCGTGCATTCAGAATCAATCAATCAGAATCAAGTATATGAATCAAATCATAAATAGTACAGACTAATTCGTAGCTACAACAATTTATTAATTTGTCAGTTTTATGTTATTAATGAACGTAATTCGTAATATTATAGAACTCCTGCATTGGCGCTGTTTTCACGTATTTTTCGTACTATTAATGCAGCTTTTGTCTCTATAGATGCAGGATTTTTTTGAGTGTAGGTATTACCCCTCAAATAGGTACCTATAAATTTATTACAACAGCCCACACCCACAAAAATCGACCAAAAAGTATCGAACTTCATTCCTATGCAAGAAATAGGAATGGAGTTCGTTACATTTTGATCGACTTTTGTGGGAGTTGTAATAAATTCATGGGTTCCTTTTCTTGCATAGGAATGAAGTTCAATACTTTTTGATCGATTTTTGCGGGTGTGGGCTGTTGTAATAAATTCATGGGTACCTGTTTCTTGCATAGGAATGAAGTTCGATACTTTTTGATCGATTTTTGTGGGTTAAATCTCACAATATTCGTATATGAAACAACAACAAATTGCTCTGTAGAAACAAATACGGAGCTGTTTTTTTAAATACTCAAGTTGTTACAATTACGCAACAACTTTGACGTTTTTGATTTTAAAATGACCCATTGCTGGGTCTCAAATAAATATTAAAATATTTAAAACCAAGAACATTATATTTTAAAATAACGTTTTTTCCTGAGTATTGTCACATATAATATTACATATTCTGTATTAAACGAAGAATTTGTCACTACTTAGCCTGAAAAGGCCCGATTAACCCTAGAAAGGAAACGCGGGATGAAAAAACACCCCAGACCAGTTTAAATCTCGCGGCAAACACAAACGGCTTACGTTTACGACCCGAGACCGTAACCATAATTCAGTTTCATCATCTGAGAGTAGGAGCACACTCGCATGATCAGTAGCACGTGGAAGGTGGAGCAGTAAACATTTGAAGTGCGTCTGGGGTGTTTTTTCACCCCGCGTTTCCATTTGTGTATAGTTTTCGTAATCTTAAAGTTTTTTATAAATTCGTGTTTTTTACACTTTTTCTGGCAATAATGAATGTATAGTGAGTGGCCCACTATATATATTTACATATATTATACTCGCGTGTGTATACCATAACCTCACTTTAGTTTTCACTGTTTCAAGATACGAAAAATGGTTAGGCGGTACAATTTAAGACCTTTGAAAGCTGTAGTTCAGTTGATTAATCAGGAGGAAGATCACATTGAACTTGTGGAAAATCTAAGTGATGAAGAAAATCTAACGAAAGAGGAGAGTGGCTCAGAATCGGAGCAAAGTGCAGAATCAGACAACGAACAAGTTGAGCCCGAGCGTGAAATTCATATTTTACGGTAAATTTCGGTGCGAGAAAATGTTTTTCTTAGTTATTTATTGTAATTTTTAGTCGGAGGAGTCAGATGATGATGGCTCGGGTACAGCTCCAGCATTCAAGAAACTGCGTAATACAGAGAGGAGAGAAAGCAGGGGAAGAGGACGGAGAAGAGGCAGCAGTGGTAGTAATCGTGGACGACGAAAGAGTATTGTTGTGGGTAAAGATAGGCATAAGTGGTAAACAACTCCACGTGAAAGACGGTTAAATAGAGGCCACATAGTCACGAATCTTGCCACTCCACTTGGACCTGCAAAAGAGGTCAAATCTCCTTATGAAAGTTGGAGTTTATATTTTGGCGAAGTCATGCTGTCAAAAATTGTCTGGCATACTAATGAAGAAATCGACCGTTATACCGAGGATCGAAAAATAAATAGGCAGTTGGATAATACATATAAACATGTCGACGTAATTGAATTGAAGGCTTTCGTTGGTTTATTGTATTTTTCTGGTCTTCAAAAAAGAAATATGACCAATATTCACGATCCATGGGATCTAAAAGTCGGTTGCATAAGATACCGTGCCGTCATGTCGCTAAAAATATTTCAAGCCCTCCTACAATCTCTGAGATTTGATGATAGAACACTGGAACAATTCGTTGTGTTGAGGATGAATTCGCTCCCATAAGACAAATTTAGGACTCATTCATTGAAAAATGCAGAACTCTATACAGCCCCGAAAAGCACTGTACCATTGACGAACAAGTGTTATCTTTTCGTGGGCGCTGCCCTTTTAAGGTTTATACCGGTCAAAAACCAGATAAATATGGTCTAAAATGTGTCAATTTGCATGACTCTCAAACATTCTACTTAGTCAACGCAATTCCATATGTCGATAAAGTGGTTTTGAAGGACAAAACAGAAAAAGTGCCATCCTATTATGTTAGAAAGTTGAGTGAGCCAATTTATGGAAGTTCCAGAAATATAACCTGCGACAACTGGTTTTCCTCAACAGACATTTTCGATACAATGTTGGAAAACAACCTCACATTGGTTGGAACTCTAAAAAAAATAAACCGCAAATACCTTTGTCTTTCAAGACTGCTGGTGAGCCAGGAAGTTCAAAATTCACTTTTGACCGAACGAAAACTGTGGTTTCCTACACTCCTAAGAAGAAGAAAAAGGTCCTTGTTTTATCAACGTTCCATCGATTGCAAGAAATATGTGAGACTACAAATAAACCAGAGATAGTCAATTTTTATAACAAGACAAAATGTGGCACTGACACATTTGACCAGATGTGTCACGAATATTCAACAGTAAGAAAAACTAACAGATGGCCAGTGCGAGTTTTCATGGGGATGCTGGACCAATCGGGGATCAACGTCTCGATCATATACAATTTCAATGCTGCAAATCCATCACTCAACAGGAGAGATTTTTTGAAAAGTTTAGTCGAAGATCTGACAATTCCTCATATCCGGAGGAGGAAAGATTTCTAAAAATCTGCACACCAAACAGTATTTTGTATTCAAGAGGTATTGGATGAAGGGCCAATACGACGGGACATAGGTGGAACAGGAAGACAGGGAAGATCTGTTCATTGTCCCCGAAACATCGACCGAAAATATGGAGTCAAATGCTCCAAGTGTCAGGCCTTCGTGTGCCAAGAACATAGAGCTGTTATCTGTCAGGCATGTGGTGAGCAAGAATGAGAGATAGAAATCAAGATTTAATGATAAATTTAATATCCTTTTTCAATAATTGTAGTTTATCATTCCAAATAAAGACATTTTTTACCAATTTGAACGAAATTCTTAATGATTATTAACTTAATGATTATATTATAAATGATTACTTGTGCGGCAAAAATCGATTTTTCAAATTCTTGCTATTTGCGCACTTTGATTTCTCAAAATAAATACCTTTTTTAGAGAATTGACCAAAACCACTATAACACCCTTAAAACATAGTATCTACCCTTTAGAACCCCGTTGGAAATACTCGATTCGCTCAAAAATACAATGAGACATCGTGATTTTAGAAAAAAATGCCATTTTTGTTAGTTTTTCACGTTTTTTACCCTTCTTGGTAAATTTTCTAGGACCCTTCAAACGGTTAGCCAAAACTACTTAGTTCACGCGATTCTATATTAAAAGGCGAAAAAATGAGCCCCTTGGAATCCTCAAAGTCATACTGGACGCGAGAAACGGGCCCTTGAAAATTGGGGTGTTTTTTCACCCCTCGTTACCAGATTAGGTAAAAAAAAATAGCGATACCTTTCTAGGGTTAATTCTAAAGTGCGCTGAGAACAAAATCATTGTTTAGTCCTTTCAACCTATAAGCCACTTGAATATATTGAAATAAAATAAAATGTATCTCCCTCCATTGCACTAAATGAATATTTATCAACTAAACCCTAAACAAAATTATGTATAATGCCTCATGTATATGAAGCAGGCTCGATAATAAGCCCGAAAAACACGATATAACAACACTAAATTATCACTATCGGGAGAATTCGCTTTCCCAGCCTGAAAAAATGTCACTATCACGACAGTAAATAGTATCGATACTCTTCGATAATATTCAACCAGAAATTTTAACATTACTTTAATGTATTTTTAAGTTATGCTCTAATTGCTTGGTAGTCTAGACAAATCTGATCTCAGCTTATATATGAAGCTATCTCGAGGCTCAAGCAACAAAAACGCGACGGCAAAACAAAATTATCATTATCGTTTAACATTCAACCCGAAATTTTAAAAATTACTTTGATTTAAGTTTAAATTATCTTTGAATGTATTCGGGTTGAATATTATGTCATGAAAGGGTACCGTCACTGTTTACTGTCGCGATATTGACATTTTTTCGAACTGGGATAGTGGACTCTCATGATAGGGAGTTTAGTGTGGCCACCGTGTTTTTTCTGGCCTGCGTATCGAGCTAGCTTCATATTCATGAGGCAATATACATAATTTTGTTAGCGGTTAAGTTCACAAATCCACCGAATATCATAAATTTAACTCAAACATATTCGTACATAAAACGACCACCCTGCGCTGAACAGACCTAAAGCTGGGATAGACCTAAAGTCAGCTGAAAAAGACAATGCGGAACCTCAATTATCACTACATGATTGACCTCCATGAACTTAGCCCGATTTTTCAGCACGAAATTTTGATTTTTGAGATTTTCGGAAAAATTTAACTACAAACTGAGGTTTTCAGTAAAATTCTATCTGAAATTATCTGGATAGCTGTTTGATTCTCGCCTCACAGGCGAGTTACGAGCACTTGAAATATGCCGTGCTCGTGAGGTGAGGTATATAACAAGCGCTCGTGCCTTGCCTGTACAGGCCCGAAACTCAGCCCGAAAAATGCGTTGACAACTATAAACTATCACTATCGTGAGAGTTCACTATCATAGACAGAACTGAGCTCAGCATATATATGAAGGTATTCCAAGACTCAACCAAGAAAAACGCGAGGGTTTACTATTTAAGTTCGAAAAAATATTGATGCGGCCTGCGATATCGAACTGTCATGATAGTGAGTCGCGTTTTTTGGGTAGCTTGATATACTTGAGACAGTATACATGATTTTGTTAGCGGTTTAGTTCACAAACCCACCGTTTTAGCGCAGTTAGCTAAATATTAATTTATTATAGAATTGTACTTACACATGTAACACAATTGAAAATTTCTTGGAGAATATCATAAATTTAATTAAAGCATCTTCGTACTTAAAACGACCAAGCAACGCCTGGGTTGCTGGGCAAACCTAAACTCCGTTAAAAAAGGATATGCGGTAAACTTAATTATCAATACATTATTGATCTCCACGAACCTAGCCTACAATATATTTTGGCAAACACTTTAAAATGTTTTAAATTGTAATACAATGGTGTGCTTTCTATTGCTTATTTTATTTTGCTTGTTCATAAATTTGCATTATAGTTCTATTTTGCGTATATTTTGTATCATGACAGCAGTGGTATGGTCATAAGTATAAAAATAAAATTTCGGACTGTAAATTCGCTGGTTCCTTTAAACAACTTTCAAACGATATTCCAGATGATTATAAAAATGAAAAAATGCAACTACTTACAGTGCCACAACGGTGCTTTTGAATACTAATGTGCATCAACTAATTTTGTGGCATTCAACAACTTTTCAATGACATATAACAAGTATATAATCTGGAAGCGAATAATTTGCCAACAGCGCCAAAATGGTGGTTTGGTTGCGTTCGTTCGTTCATTCAAACAATTTTTTTGACCAATCATTTTGCTTCAAAATCACGATATTTTGTTCCTCTGGATTTTTTCACAAGAGATGAACAAAAGAAATGCATGCCTCAATTTAACGAATCTGAATTTTTAGATTCTCATATTCATAATCATTTCAACATGTCTCGTCTATTGTTCTGGAAGAAAATAACTTAGAACAAGATGATAAAACGTGATAAAACTTAATTTGTGTTGACAGAAGATTCATTCATATTTAAATCTAATATATAAATGTATTTTTTCCGTAAATAATAAAAATATATTCAATTTATACGCAAAACAGCCTTTTTTATTTTAATTTTTAAGCTTGAGTTCCCGAGAGTGGTTATACAGTCGAAATAAAACAGCCAATCAAACAATTGACCAAAACAGTAAATAAATAAGTAAAAGGACCAGTCATTACCGTACAAATGACAGTATCATTTAATCCACAGTGACAATGGCTGACCAAGTCAAAATCAGCTCCAAATTATAATAATTTCCATAAAAAATCCTCTAAACACATGGGTTTTTTTTAAAAAAGGCACTTTATGAGAAATAACATCATAAGCCTGAATAGCTTACGTAAAGGAGCTCGAATAATTTTACCACCCGCATTTTCTCTAAACGCCCTTTTCAATCAGAGCAAAACAAAACAAAAGATCAATTGACTTATTACCACTATTAAATCTCGAATCCATCATCATAATACAATCAAATGAATCACTTTTGACAACAACAAAAAACACCGAGAAACATGGTTAGAACCACTATATATTTTAGACATGTTTTATCTGCAATCACTGTGAGTAAAATAAATTCGCGTCAAGCGAAACAAACAGATAAAATGTCAACAAACCAAATAGCATCATTTACTATAAAATACAACAAGACAAAAAAAAATCAAGCCATGGATATAAATAATTGGATTACTGGAATTGGAACATTAATATTCCACGATTATTCATTTTTTTTGTGCGGGAGATGAATAAAATTTTCACTCAAAATAATGAAGTCAGATTTAGAAGTTAGTTGGTAAATAAATTTACGAGGTTAGATTTTTTAGATTATTATGTATACATAATTTAGTTTAGTTTGTTTTGATAAGCACTGAGTTAATTGTATACATATACATAATTGGCGCCTAAATGGTATCAACTATATATACGAGGATAAATGACAGACCAAACACTTTCACATATATCTATATACAAAAGTTAATTAAATTTTGATTTTTCCATTTGCATTTTTCCGATATCTGTTATGCATGGCTGTTCTGCACATTTGGGATTTCAACATACTGCAATAATGTGTACGTCGAATACACACTGGCATACACAAACATGCTATGTAAACAAATTGAATACTAGAAAAATAGAAAATTGAGAGAAATCCCTGTTGAATTTTCGATGCGAAAAAACATGACAGTGATTTGATTTTCCTATTTTGTTGATTTTATAAAATAAATTTTATTTTATTATTTTTTGCTGTATGGGCGCTCGTTACATTAAAGAGCAGCAATGTCACCATCGCCTTTCTAATTTTACAATATATAGTGGATTATTAAATTAAACATCAAATAATATTAACACTTTGAAGTTGATAATAAATTTATGTAAACGAAATAGCAATAGAAAACCACTTTAGAGGGTTCAATAAAAATATTATTCTGAGTATTAAGGGCAATTTGCACAGTTTATTACGAATCAATTTTAATCACAGCAGAACGGATTAAATATTTAAATAAGGCCGTGGACTAATTAGCGTATAAAGACCATTGTTTCTTTCCCATGTCCAGTGACACATTAACGCAATAATAACGTGTCAACACATTTAGTCCCGTCGAGTGCCCCACCATAATTGTCGGTAAATTAGAAAAACTAGCAAGATTAATAATTTATTGCTTTTAATATCATGTTTAGAACAAAATATTTGAACAAATTATTGACAGTTACAGACAAATCAAATTTATACTGTACGCAGTTAAATTGCACAGTTATAAAAACAAAAAGGAAAAACTAAGCTTTCAGGTAGCAGAAGAGCCCGTTCCAAACAAACGGAAGAACGTACATTTAAATTAGGCAAAAACTGATTACCGTTATCAAGACCCTCAAAATGGGCACAAAGTAATAATAACCTCGTAATGCTGATAATTGGGCAGCTAAACCAAATAATTTATCAGACCAGCAGATTATATAAAACAGTGAAAAAGATAAATTTATAGTGCTGGCATGCATGGGTTTCATAAAATGTCACACTAAAGGTTTTTGTTATTGAAATGTAAATTTTACCTAGATAGCAATTTAATACGGATAATTATGGCCAGTTAAAATGAAAAAGCTCCGACCTGCTGAAACAACTGATAAAAGAAAATTACATTTGATGTCGCATGTGATGTCTCGGCTTCCGTAATGGTGAGCGGATTACGGATTACTGTCGTTCAAAATACGAAAAAAATTAAACGTGCGGAAAATAAGAGATTACGCTACTGGCCGCAAGTGGCAGAACTATCATTAAAGAGAATTTATTTTGTTATGTAATTACCAGCGGAAACTTTTTTTTCTTCATGTATCACTTTTTCACTAAATAAAACAACTCAGCGGAATAAAATATTAAAAGTGATCCTTAAAATGGCAAATTGATTGATCTCCGAAATAGAGGAACTCAGTATATGAAATCTTGAAATTTAACAATATTCCGTTTTTCCGCCATTTCTTACCGAGTTACGATGAAATTTGGATAGTTGTATTGATCAGGGATTTTAAAGTAAGTTTTGGACAAAATTCTAGGGTCTGTTCGTGCTGGACTAAACTGTCAATTTTATAACCAGTCCTTATGAAAAATGGTATCTGTATATTTTACACGATATAAATAAATTTTAAATTGGAGGAAACTCGGCTATTTCTTAATTAAATTTTGTAAAATTTGCATTGCATACAGCAATTCGGAAAAATTTATGAATTAGAATTTTCTCTACAATTTTTTGATCATCTGCGGCCATATAAGTTATTTTCAGATTTTGGTCAATATCTCAAAAACTTCCACTAGTAACCAATTCTTTCGGTTGTTTTTCCCAATCGCCTAGGTTATACTGAGACCACAGAAAATCTACAAATTATAGTGAAAATTTTAATCAATAAACTTTCTCCAAATTTTCCAGATAGTCTCAGAATGACCTAAGCTATTAGAAAACCAACCAAAAGTATTGGTAGTCTAGTGGAAGTTTTTGAGGTATTGACCAAAATCTGAAAATAACTTATAACAAATCCTTTCGAAACAAAAATTTGATCTTAGATCAAAAATATGATTGCCAATAGATGCATTTCAATGACATTTCGATCAAATTTATTGCATTGTCAGTCATTTGATCTAAATTCAAAATTTTGACTCGAAAGAATTGGCTATTGGCTACCCTAAATTATAGTGAAAATTCTAATTCATAAATTTTTCGAATTGCCCCTGCGTATGCAATGCAAATTTTACAAAATTTAATTAAGAAATAGCCGAGTTTAAAATTTATTTATATCGCGCAAAATGTACAGATACCATTTTTCGAAAGGACTGTTTATAAAATGGCCAGTTTAATCCAGCACGAACAAATCCTAGAATTTTGTCCAAAACTTACATTAAAATCCCTGATCAATACTAATAAGACAGAATATCGTTAAATTTTAAGATTTCATATATCGAGTTCAATCAATCAATTTGCCATTTTAAGAATCACTTTTAATACAGTAAACGCTCAATTTAACGGACTAATTGGGGGAGTCCATTAAATCCAAATGTCCGTTAAATCCGAATGGAATTTTTTTCAATTTAATCGACTATAGATTTTGCACTTGTTCTGGAATATGGCCACCTAGGACAGAACTCGTTTATCTCTTAACCGATTATGAAGGGAATTTATTTGTTGGATGACAAAGAGATTCCTAAACAGTTTTTAGAAGAAGTTCTGGAATATGGCCATCTGGGAAGGAACTCAGGCATTTCTTAGCTGATTATGTTGGGATTAGGTGTGGTGGATGTAAATGGGATTCTTAAATTATTATTGAATGAATTTCTGGAATATGACCACCTGGGACGGAACTCAATCATGGGATTAATAAATGATTTTTGGAAGAAGTTCTGGAATTTAGCCACCTGGGACGGAACTCGATTAACTTTTAACTGATTATGATGGGTTTGAGTATATTGGATGGAAGTGGGATTATTAAATGATTTTTGGAAGAAGTTCTGGAATATGGCCATCTGGGGCGGAATTCGTTCAATTATTACCTGATTATGATGGGATGGAGTATATTGTGAACGAGTTCAGCCCCAGATGGCCATATTCCAGAACTTCTTTCAAAAATCATTTAATAATCCCATTTCAATCCAACATACCCAATCCCATAATAATCGATTTATAATTGAACAAATTTCGCCCCAGATGGCCACATTCCAGAACTTCTTCCAAAAATCATTTAATAGTCCCATTTCCATCCAATATACCCAAACCCATCATAATCAGTTAAAAGTTGGTCGAGTTCCGTCCCAGGTGGCCAAATTGTTCCGTCCCAGGTGGCCATATTCCAGAACTTCTTCCAAAAATCATTTAAAAATCCCATTTAAATCCAACATACAAAATTCTATCATAATCAGTTAAGAATTGATCGAGTTCCGTCCCAGGTGGCCACATTCCAGAACTTCTTCTTAAAATCATTTAAGAATCCCATTTCCATCCAACATACCCAATCCCATAATCCCATCATAATCGATAACCGAAAAATGGTAAATAAAAAAATTGTCCGTTAAATCGAGCGTCCGTTAAATCGGGGTCCGTTAAATCGAGGGTTTACTGTATTTTATTCCGCTGAGTTGTTTTATTTAGTGAAAAAGTGGCACAATGAATAAAAAATTTCCGCTGGTAATTACATAAATTGTCTTTAGTGATAGTGCTACCACTTACGGCGAGTAGAGTAATCTTTTATTTTCCGCTGTCAAATTTTTCCCTATCTTATACAGCATAATGACTTCACTATTTTCGAACAATTATTGACTCCCACGCGTACCGACGAGAACTTTTTCCTAATATGGGATTCCCAATTGGTAAATACGAGTTCACCTCCGTTGTTGTCAAAACCTAGCTTCGTAAAAAAAATATTAACGCCAAAGTCGATTTTTCTGTCAAGAAAGTTGTAAGTCTCGAATCCAATTGTTCTAATGATAACACAAGATGGGCCATCTATTGGTTTGTTTTTACATCATAAGCTATGGCAACACTTTTGTGAACGATTTGCTTGAAATTTTGAAAGCTTGTCTGATTTTCGCGTCAATACAAAATCATGTTTTCGCTTGAGGAGCGTTTCGAAATATTTAAAGTTTAATTTCAAAGTCAGTGTTGTGTAGCCGAAACCGCGCGAAATTTTAAAAGATATATGGGTATCAAAAGAGCACCAAGCGGAATCGCTGCGTAGTGAAATTGGTGAAGAAAGTTCGTGAGAAATAAGGTTTGTTTTTGGATAACAGAAGTGGTTCTCGAGCTAAGATAGTGCACACGCCCGAGAATATTGCGGCCAAGTTATTAACGCCTCCGATACAAACGAAAATCGTCACCTTAGCCTGGGAGAAGGTGCAATACGATTTACCCTATACATTCAGAAGCGTAAGTCAATTGGAAAGGGAAATGATGGTGCAATTAAATGGAAATTAAATGATCGGATAACATCAGGAAGCGGATTGGATACTATCATTTTGTTGACTACCTGAATCGAGTATCGATACGCGATTTCAGCCATCTCCTATCATATACTACATACCACAACCAAGCAAGCGACCGTCACAGCATAAGTATGAAGTTTTATGGAGGCTGCACAGGGACCAAATATTGGCCGAAAAACAGTTTTTTGTTAAAAATCGTCATTTCCAGATCATAAAACTGATCTGTCTGATATTGATTGGACCAAGTACTGGACAAGTGAAAAGAGAAAGGTATACAACCTTTGTGAAAGCTAATGATTTTTTTTAATTTTAGAAACTAAAATTAAACATGCGCAAAAAAACAAACCGAAATTATTAAAAATCGTTAAAATAGGAATGACTGATGAAATTTATTTTTATTGACCTCGTGAATAACAATTTGTAGTGGTGAATTTAACATAATGTTGAGAAGATGAATATTTTGGAAAAAATATTATTTCGAAAAGCGAAAAGGCTTTTTCTTTGCTGCTTCGCGCATTACATTTTTATAGCGCTTAGTACCTATAATCTCGATATGCGAAGTAAATGTGATTAAATTTTACGTGACGGGACCAAAAATTTAGACAGACTCAGACTTGAAAATTAGTCATTTAGTTAGTTTATGATGTTTTTCTGAAATTTTAAAAAATGCCATGTCCTTAGCATTTTAAAAGTAAAATATTTCAAATATCTCATCACTTATAATAACATACGAGGGCAAATCAAAAAGTCTTGCAATATCATATGAAAAAAAAGAGTGAGTGAGACAGCAATATTTTTATTTTTCGACATAATCTCCTTTAAGGTTTATACATTTGTCACATCGATCAATTAACTTGCCTAAACCCTCTAAAAACAAAGATTTCTTTTGCTCCATAAAATATCCATTTACAACAGACTGTACTTCATAGTCACTGGAAAATTTCCGGCCCCTAATTTTTTTTTTCAAATTGGGTAACAGAAATTAGTCACTGGGTGCCAAGTCTGAACTGTACGGTGGATGCGGAATTTCCACGAAGCCGCAGTCCTTTAATGCAGCTTGAGCAACATTAGCCTTGTGCACTGGTGCATTGTCGTGAAGAAGCAAGATTTTTTTTCTAACTTTCCTTGGCCGTTTTTCTCGGATCGCTTTTTTCAATTTTCGCAAAACCGCTGCGTAATATATGCCCGTGATTGTGGTTTTCGGTGGCATATAATCGATTATCAAAATTTCTTCAGCATCCCAAAAAATTGTTGCCAAAACCTTACCAGCAGACAGTTGAGTTTTGAATTTCTTTGGTGGTGGTTCGCTACGTTTAATCCATTGCATCGATTCTTGTTTGGATTCCGGACCCCAGTGATGAAGCCATGTTTCATCGCCTGTTATTATGTTATCCAAGAAATTTTCTGGATCTTCTTTGTACATATCTAAAATCGCCTTTGAAGTTTGAACACGCATTTTTTTTGTTCTGCATTCAACAAACGGGGAACCCATCGTGCACTTACTTTCGACATGTGAAGGTGGTCATGTAATATAGTATATGTGGTACCGTATGAAAGAGAAAGTCTCCACGCTAACCGCGGAATAGAAATACGCCGGTCTTCCAATACAATAGATTCGGCCAAAATTACGTTTTCATGGCTAATAGCATCAGCTGGCCGACCCGAGCAGTTGTCGTCTTCTAATGATGCCCGACCACTTTTGAATAATTTTACCCACCTTGTTACTGTGGCATATGATGGTGCAGATTCGCAGTAAACTTTTGATATATAGTTGAATATATAAATTGCATTTCGGTCATCTTTACAGAAAAATTTAATAACGGCGCGATATTCAATTTCATTCATTTTAAGAAAAATTCAAAACACGTGTTACTAAATTGACAAAAACAAACGAACTGTAAAATTTACATCGAAATGTTCTTCTAGAAGTTTCATCGCGACAAAAAATGGTTTTGAAAAATATATTGTTGTCTCACTCACTCTTTTTTTTCATATGATATTGCAAGACTTTTTGATATACCCTCGTACGTTACAGTTTAATAATGACGAATTTTTATAAGTTCTACAATTAGTAAAATTAATTAATCGCTGTCAGTAATCTATATCAATCTAAACGATATAGTGATTATGACAAATCATAACTAACAATTAGATCAATTTTATAAAATTATGCGCAGCTGATATCATCTTGATGTACATCATACACTGCTTATTATCACACATACGAGTATGTAGAAATATATTACCACAGGGTTGGACACGTTTCACCAGTCTTAATAAAATATGGCAGCTAGATTATTATCATGGCATGTATAAGCCTTTAACTCGTTTATATATATAAAACCACATAATTCAGTGTTCATTTATGTTTGCAATCATCTACCATCGTCTCGTGAACCCGCCTGTACCCATAAATTGTGAGATGCGGATACGTTCTCCTGTATCTATGTACAATATGGTGAAAGCAGAAAATCAAATCACAAACAATATTCGGATACATATTTTCATCTCTCAATAAAAACCATAAATTTCCTTTAAGCTATTTTTGTATGGAGGAAAATGGGAAATTTATGGAAAATATGAAAAATATGTATAGATGCGTATCCCCATCCTCCTATACACCGAGTCTATATACACATAAAGTATATTTACCCAATATCATATGCGATTTGCTGCAAATTTGTGGGGTACATATTCGTCCGTAAACACGGAGCTCAAGAAAATGCTGAAAATAAAACGTTGAGACGCGAGGTGGTTATACAAAATAAAAAAAAATTTATTTTGGCAGTTGAAAAACTAATAACGATTGTATTGAATGAGGCGAGAAAAATTTTATTACATTTTTGTGTAGGAAAACACGTTAGGAAAATGATGAAAACTACATACACATAAAATTTCTATTATTTGCGGGTTAGAACATTCAAATTTGTTGTTCATATATAACAAAATGATTATAATCGAATTTGAACTGACAGACTGCGTATATTACATATAGATGTTGTTATCTTACGCCTATGTCCTTTCATTTCATGCGGTGGGGATTTTTTTTTTCTAATCATAAAAAACGGTGGAAATTTTTTATGCTACATACGAGAGTAAAACGCACGTTTGTTGATAACACATAAACATATTTTATATAGATTTGGTGTGAATACAGACACTTGTTTATTGTTGTCTTAAATATATTGCCACTGAAATTTATTTAGTTTAGTCGATTTTCTGTTCTTTTCGAACGAAACTCCCCCCATGGGATTCTGATGTTCTTTATTCAATTTTGATGTCCTTTCCGCATATTCATGCCATACACCATCATATACGACGGGGCAAATACATGATTTTATGTGACTGATATAATTGAATACTGAATTTTTATTAAAACGATGAATTATTGATAAGATTTCCAATTCGTCGTTGTTGTAACATATTTAAGATTTAATATTTATGACGTATAAGAACGTCCTACTACATATAAATACTAAATTATTTCGTGACTAAACGCCCATATAAGGAATTAAAATTGCATGTCAGAGATAATATAAAATGAAAATCTCATGTTTAAATATAAATGGTAAATATGTAATTGCAGTTTATCACACACCCAGACAGAACAGAACAAAAAACTTTTTCAATCAATATGCAATTTAAATTTGTGTATCAAAACAATCTCGGGCCAACCAATGCCTCTGCCAAAGTGTCAAACGACATACTATATTTATATGGCAGGACGTATTATAATTCAAATACGATTTGACATCCAGATAAATAAACCAACAAGAATGTATATTCGGAACAAAAAATGAATATATTTCACCCTACTGACCCCCTTTATATCGCTATTTGTTATATAACTACATACTCGTATTATGTAGTTTATTTATGTAATTTTTATTTAAAAATGCAAACGAAAATCTTTCTTAAACCCGATTTAAAGTTTTTCCCAATAATTGTTTTTTATTTTTTATTTTATTGGAATTCGATGTTTTTGTGGTTGTGGGCCATCAATATACTTGTATGTACATGTAAAGGATCCTAGAATAACTGGATTGTTTTTTGTGTTTACTTTAGATATCAGGCATTGATCCAAACTTTATTGGCCATTAAGGTTAAAAATAGTGATTTATTTTGTTTAGTTTAACAAGAGTTTGTAGAAGTGTTATGTTTGTACACCAACTGACAATTACGAGTATTTTATGTTTGTTATAAAACGGAAATAATATAATATTTTGCAAGCAAACATTAGAGTTTGGTATGATAAGAACGTACAAAATAGTGAATGATGGGTGACTTGGTCAACAAAACCGTTTTGCGTTGCGGTTGGATCGAATCTTAAAATAATCTCAAAAACATTGAGCAAAATGTAGATTTATTAAGTCCCACTCATTTAAGTTTTGAAACACCTGTACACACACAAGTGCCAAAACGGTGAATTTGCGAATTAAATTCCAGATAATAAAACTTTTCTTCCTCAAAAATCTTTTAAAAGATATTCCGCATGATTTGACGGAATGACAAAAATCAGCGCCGCAACGGTAGTTAGGAGTACTAAGGTGCTTTAACTAAATTTTGACATTCTTCAATAAAATGTTCAATGATATGTAATACTTATGTATATGTATGTTTCTAAAACAAGCGAACAATTTGCTAGCAGCGCCAAAACGGTGGATTTGTGAACTAAATTGCTCACCAGCAGCGCTGCAACGACAGTGGGGAGTACTAAGGTGCTATGGGTAAATTTGTCGTATTCTTCAAAACCTTGTCATTGACACACCCATATGACACCTATATATTCTATAATAAACGAATAATTAGCTACCACCGCCAAAACGGTGAATTTGTGAATTAAAATGCTGATACTAAAATTGTTGCTTTCTACAAGACCTCTTGAACGGTATACCACATGGTTGTACGGAATTTAAAAAACACATCTGCTTGCAGCGCCACAACGGTTGTTTTGTCTACTAAGGTGCATTTGACATTTTTCAAGACCTTTTCAATAATATCTGGCACATATATTCTATAACAGAGGAATAATTGACCATCAGCGCCGAAACGGTTAATTTATGAATTAAAACACTATCAACAAAATTATTTGTTTTTGATGATTTCTTATGGAAAAACCCGATCCTCTTCAGGTAATGATCCCAAAACGTTTTTTTTATAATTCTCCAAGTTAAAAATAGACGAAGAATGGCGAAAAAAATTCACTTCGTACAGTCATCCAATTCAGATAGTCGGACATTGTTTTGTATTTTTGGGATGAAGGACATTCAAAACGCCGAGAAAAAAAAATGGTTTTAGATCAACGCTTTTTTATCGTTTTCGTCATAATTTCAATAACTTGGTTTTGCAGGCAGAAATTAATTTAGATTGCATGGAAACGATCAAACAAACTTGGTTTAAGGTCCCAGGAAGCGGTATCTTTTCTTGAAATGTAATCGGATTACGAATCGTTCGCTGGCTACTGGGAACGACGGAAGTGTCTACAATACTCGTAGGTTTCTTTTAACAGCTTTTCATACTCCTCGATGCCCATCATTACCCTAGTGGTGACAATTGGAAGGATTAATACGAGGTTGGGGGGCCTTTCATACGGTCTCTGCAGTGAAACATGATATGTTCATATCGGAATTCCAGTTTAAGAAGCGACGGTAAAGCTGGTCGAAGAACTTCGTTGTATGTGTTTTTACCACAACTAGATCATCTATACCAGGCGTGTCCACTAATTTTTTTGAGAATTCTACTTTTCCAAACAATACTTTTCCGCGATTTATATTGTTTACCATATTAGGACGAATGACGATATCCACGGTCATGGCAATTTGACCGACCGGATTTGACAAAGAAATACGTAGCCGAAGATCGATTCGGAGTAGAGAGTGGGCCATTTAAAAGTTTGTTTTTAAAAACGCTATAAAATTAGGATACATTTTTATTTTGTGGAGACTTTTTTTATTGTGTAGGTTGGAATCCTCGATTGAAGAATGAATAAAAATTTCGTTCATGTGGCTTTACAGTAAGCCATCCTGTGATTTCAGTTTTTAAGAACTTTGTCGATGATTTTGGCGCCGATTTCGCAAATAATTTTCACAATGTTATGTTTTAAAGCTGGAATAGTCTCTGGATTATCCACATAACATCTCTCCTTAACGAAACCCAATAGAAAATGACCAACGGTGTCAAATCGTAATTTCGCGCAGACCAATTGACATCTCCAAAATGGCTCATTGATTGTCGATCGGTTTGTATGGCATGTGGCGCTTTGTTCAAACAAACGTTTTTTCATATTCATAACGTAAAAAGTAGGTTAGCATGGCTCTGTAACGGTCGCCATTGAGGGTAACGGCGTTTCCAGTAGCGTTTTTGAAAGAAAAATGGGTCAATTATGCCACCACTCTAAAATCCACACCAAGCAGTCACTCTTGGTGGATCCATTGGCCTCTTTCTGACTACGTAACCTGCTTGTTTACATAGCCCCAGAGATAAAAATGTGCTTCGTCTGAAAAGATGATTCTTCAGAGAACTGATATCGAAGCGGATGGTCTTTTGCTTTCAACTGCTGAATCATTTGGACCTTTTAGGCGTATAATCCCTTTGTACAGGAGGTCTTTGTGCAGTATTCTCCTCAGGATAGTGCAACTAATGACCATTTGCTGTGATCGACACCAAGTTGAGGTCGAAGGATTCTGTCCTACACTATGGTGACGGATCATGTGAGCCCGTATATAATGCATTACCATGAAGGGTTTATCGGCGTCTAAGATACTTGGCTGAAAGGAGACACTACAAAGAAGAAAATCAAAACAGATGCTCCTGTTGTTATTAATTTTTGTTCATATAAAATTTGACAGGTGTCAAATTCTGGTATTGCAATGAGCGAAACAGTAATAGTACTAAAAATCATACAATGACAAATACAGCAGATGGAATCTAAATGAAATGCTAGAAAAAGATGGCATTGGAAAAAGCCTTTTCGGATTGATAAAAAAAGATAAAAAAATGAGAACGGTGTTTGTGGGATCAAATGTTTTTCCAGTAGTCAAGTTTTGGAGGTTGAAACTGTACGACGCGAAGAAAAAACAGAAACTTAAAAAGAATGAGGAGGAACGAGGATATTTGGTGAATCACAGCGGGGATCGGAAAAAATCAAAAAAAAACGGGAAGGTTAAAAAGGGATATCGGTCGGTTGATAAAAAAAATTGTAAGCAAAAATAAAAATAAATATAAAAAAAAGTAAAAAAAAAATATCACTGTTTGGATTAAAAAGAAGAAAAATGAAAATAGCACACGTTGGTGGAAAAATTAAAAAACAAGGAGGTAAAATATCGTGTGCTGTTGTGAAAATCGCAAGTTGGTGAAAACTTAAAAAATATAAAAAATATCGTGGCCAGGGAGCAGTAGTATTCGTGCGCTACACCCTCAACGAGAATCCCGAGGAAAAAAGAAAGAAAAGGAATACGGGACGTGGTCGAGGGACAAGAACGAAAAGCAAACGGCCGACGAACAGAGAAGCAGAGAAAAACGAAATCATTAAGTACGTTTAGACCAGGTGAGTCCCCTTTTGTTCGCGCAGTTGACAATCGAGATCAGTTTTGGTTGCATTGCTTTGGCTATCCAAACACAAAAAAAATAAAGAGGGAACTCGGCCCCGCACCTCATTTTGCTGTTCGAGCGGTTAGTCCGGCTAAACGTGCAATGTAGATTGGCTCCCACCAAATTTTTGTGATATACATATTTGAAATTTTTGTCTAGCAATTCTTTTTCATAAATTGATTTTAGACTTTCAACAAAGAACCGTTTAAATTGGATTAAAATAAATTTCGAGAATGACGAGTTTTGCTTTACTACCATATTCACTCTTTCAACTTATCCTTGCTTTTTTCACTAGTTTATAATTCGTTTTTGGTTAAAAAGTTTACCATTTACAAAAACAGCAAGGAAAAGATTTAAATAAATTTAAAGATTAAAGTAGCCCTCTGAATACCTGGCGACCTCTAGTTGTATGTAGCCTTACCCGTGTACACGGATCTCTGCACAGGCGAAAAACTATTTCTCCGTTACTCGTGGGAATCAGATGGAATCTAATATAAAAAAACAAAGAAGTGGCCAGCACTTCCAAAACGCTGGGTGAGACGGAGGGGTCTAAGACTCCAGCCGTCGGTGTGGCTAAAACTGGTTCCGAGGCTAGCAAGCCGGGAACCAGTGGCAGCGGTAAAAAGGAGAAGGTGGTTGCTCCTTCGGTCTGGAGATACAGGGCTAGGCGTTCGGCATTCCGTGTCTTGGACAGATCGGCTACAGTCCCGGAGGAGCAATGGACGGAAGAACAGAGGCAATCGGTTGAGTGGGCGAAGAATCGCATTGCCGATGTAAATAAGGAAAAAAGAAGGATCTTGGGTCTAAAAGACAGAGGTCGAGCGAGGAAAAGCATGGAGATTTGGATGCCGAGAGAAAACGGGCCAAGCTTCATGTAAGACAACAGTCACAAAAGGGGCATAAGCTCTTCAGCGACGTTGTGAAGGAGGGGGCGGTGGTGCTAGCCGTCGTGGACGAGAACCACGAAGATGGGAGCATCACCGGGGAAAAATGAAGGTTGGTGTTTAAGGCACTTACTAGGTCCTTAAAGTCCTTGGACAATATCCGGGACCACCGCCAATTTGTAGAGACGCGGGATGGTATCAGCGACGACTGAAGCTGACCGCGTGCTCAGATCAGCGATCGGCCTTCTTATAAAGAAAGGCGAATGAGGAGGTAGGTGAGGTATGGCCAGGAACTAAGCTCAGGGCAGTTCCCAAGGAGGAAATACCGAGCATACCTAGGGCAATGTCCTGGATTCCCATGAAACCGGCAAACTTGGAGGAATCTCTGAGGATTATCCAGGTTTGTAATCCGGAACTTCCGACAGGGAACTGGAAGATTATGAAGCTGGAGGAGCCTAAGGGTAGCTTCACCTCCTTCATTTTAGGGACTGCGGGGGGAGTGAGACGTAGGATAACGTCGACTCCATCGGGTCCGATTAAATCGATATAGCACTGCTGTCGTAATAAGGTAAGTGAACTCTGTTAACAATGATCAGGTTTGTGCAGATAAATTTACATCATACAAAGGCTGCATCCAACACCTTTGGATCAAAAATAACAAGATCTGTGGTCTGCGAGCGAAGGGGTACACCCTATTTTACGCTCGTGGGACGGAAAAGATCAGATCATGTATACTGGTGGTTAATAATATAAAAGCTTATTTACTTCCACAGTATTGCAAAGGGAACATAACTGCGGTCTGCATAGAGACGGAGGGGAGGAGATTCTGGCTTGCAGTCGCATACATTCACCGAGAAAAGCCAATGCCGCCAGATATGCTGGGGCACTTGTCAGTGACGCGGAAAGAAGGAAGGTGGGAGCTATCCTGGGATGTGACGCGAATGCGAACCATACCATCAGGGGCAGCTCGGACATCAATGATAGGGGTGAGTTATTTTTCGAATTTCTTTTAAGAACTAACCTCACTATTAGTAATACAGGTCAGGAACCCACTTTTATTATTAGTAATAGACAGGATGTTCTGAATGTTACTCTGGTCTCTGAATTTATTTCTCCGATGATCAGAAAATGGAGGGTGGCGAAGGAGCATTCCTTCTCCGACCATCGTTACTTAACTTTTAAGCTAAATCTCCAAATTACAAATCAATACATGTTCAGAAATTCGACGAGACAGTATGGCGTGTATGAAGGCAGTTATTGGAGGGCATCATTCCATCTCGAATTCCAGGACTCCCCGACACGGGTAGTGAACTGGACTCAATGGTGGATACTCTTACTAGGGCATGCAATATCTCTATGAGGTAAGTTTGCCCATTAACAAAGCTAAGGGGAAAGCGAAAACCTGTTTGGTGGACCTCAGCACTTGCGGAGTGCCGGAAAGCTTGCGGATCTGCTTTCAATAGAGCGAAAAGATCTAGAGAAATTCAAGACTGGGACTTCTATAAGCAAGACCTCAGAGTTTACAAAAGGGAAGTAAGGAAGGCGCAAAGGAAGTCGTGGAGGCGCTTTTGTGATAGAATGGAAGGGGTCTCAGAAACCTCGCGCTTAAGAAAGATTCTCTCTACTAGTCCAGTTGTTCCAGGCTATCTGATAAAACCGGATGGCGAATGGACGGCGTTTAGTGAAGAGATTCTTGATCTTTTGATGGAAACTCACTTCTCTGGAAGTGAGGAAGTGTCAACTGCGGGGCCTTTGAATGACTGCGGGTCTAGGAATAACTGCGGGGTCCATCTGTTACGTACAGAAGATTTTCTGAATACACGGAAGATAAAATGGGCTATTAAAGAGTTTAAGCCTTTTAAGTCAGCTGACCCGGATGGGAATGTGCCACCAGAAATTCAGAGGAACTCGGAAATCTTGCTTCTCTGGCTGGAAGTCACCTTCAAAGAGTGTCTGAAGCTGAGGTGCATCCCGATGAAATGGAGGGAGGCTAGAGTGATGTTCATCCTGAAAGCAGGTAGAAGCTCGCATAGCAACCCTAAGGACTTAAGACCAATATCTCTATCATCCTTTCTGCTGAAAATCATGGAAAGGCTGCTGGACCTCTATATTCGGAGAATTGTACGCAGAAACTGGCCACAATCTCAGCATGCGTACCATAAGGGTAAGTCCGTGGATACGGCATTACACACTTTGGTTCAGCGAATTGAGAAGTCACTGGATTTTCAAGAATTATCGTTGGTGGCGTTTCTCGATATCGTGAAGGTAATTAGGGAAGGATTGCTGCCACTTGAGATCGAAGACCCAGTAACCAGGCTGATCGATCACTTGCTTGGAAGCAGAAGGGTCATTGCGAGGATGGGGGAAGTTTCCGCCAGAGGACGAGTAGTTCGAGGAACACCCCAGCGAGGTGTCCTCTCTCCTCTTCTTTGGAATGTAGTAATCAATGGACTACTATTGCAACTGAAGAGGGAAAGAATAAGTGTGGTTGCTTATGCCGATGACGGAGCGATAGCTGTTTCGAGTAAGCAGCTGGGTACAATCAGGGATGTGATGCAGAATGCGCTATCAATCACTACGAGTTGGGCCAGTAGATGTGGATTGGGGATTAACCCATCTAAAACAGCTGGTCCTTTTCACTAGGAAATATTAAATTCCGGCAATGGTTCCACCAAGCCTGAATGGTACTAGACAAGGTCCTTACTGAAAAGGCGAAATTCTTAGGGATTCTTCTGGACAGTAAGCTCAGTTGGAAACCAAACATGATATAAAGAGTTAAGAAGGCTACTGTGGCACTCTACTCTTGTAAAAATGACATTGGAAGAAAATGGGGCTTGAAACCGAAGCTGGTACATTGGCTTTACACGCTAGTTGTAGGTCTCGTACTGCTGTATGGTGTGAGTATGGTGGCCAGCTCTGGAGAAATTAACATACAGGAACATGATGGGGAAGGTGCAGCGGGCAGCCTGTCTGCTCATTAGTGGGGCGCTGAAAACAACCCCCACTAGTGCCCTAGAGGTCATGCTGTACCTTCTCCCGTTGGATATCCTTGGTAAGCAAATGGCGGTCAATACGGCCACCCGGCTATCAGCGACTTTGGGGTGGAAGTGTCTACAAAAAGGGCACTCAAGTATAGTAAATTCAGTGAGGCATGACCTGGCGAATTTGGAGTATATTACACCCCTGTTGTGTTTTGGCAAGGTTTTTAAGGTGATTCTCCGCTCTAGGGAGGATTGGAATAGTGGTTTCATTATGGAGACCGGGACAGCTAAATTCTTCACCAATGGCTCCAAGCTCGATGATAGAGTGGGAGCGGGTGTATTCTGTGCAGAATTAAATGTTAGTTTATCTTTTCGTCTGCCTGAGTACTGCAGATTGTACCAGGCTAAAGTTTTAGCGATTGAAGAGATCATGAAATGGTTGAAGCATAATGTAATATCATTAATTGATATCACTATTTATGTGAACAGTCAGGCGACCATTCTTTTGCTGGATTCAGTTTCCTTGACGTCAAGGGGGGCGTTGGATTGTCACACATCTCTTAACGAGATGGGTGAACATTTCAATATCCAGTTGGTCGTGGTTCCGGGCCATTCTGACGTTGAGGGAAATTGCAGGGCAGACGAGTTAGCAAGGTACGGTACGACTCTCCAACTGGAACCAGTTTCTAGTTGGAGAGTCGTACCGTACCTTGCTAACTCGTCTGCCCTGCAATTTCCCTCAACGTCAGGGAAGCAGTTGCCTTGACAAATGTTAGGTGGATCGCCAGTTCAACTGGCAGGGTAGCGAAGCAAGTATGGCCTGAGCTGAACTTGAATCGCTCCAAGATCTTAATCACACTAAGAAAGCGTGATTTAGGTAGAATTGTGAGGATAATTACTGGGCACTGCCGTTTCGGAGAACATGCAAGAAGGGCTGGGTCTGGATGCAAATGACTTCTGCAGAAGCTGCATGGACGAGGAGGAGGAGGAGAAAACTCTTGCTCACTTCTTTTGCTCGTGTCCTGCGCTAGCTGGCAGAAGACATGATCACTTGGGCAAATACACTATGGCCTCTGTGATCTCGAAAGCTGTAGTGTGCGAGATCTTTTACGCTATATTAATAGTACTAAATGGGTTTAAGGGAGTTTATGATGTCGGATCCTGTGGTATCACAATGGGCCATAATTGGCCTAAGCGTACGATAGCAACCATTTAAACCTAAACTAATCTAACCTTATGATTTAATTTTCAACCAGTAATGGTTCACCTTGCTGGTTTTCTGAAATGTATGCAGGGAAAATGTTTTTGATTCTATGTACAAGAGTTTTACCAAAGGTCCGGTTAATTTAATTGTTCGCTTTAGCAATCAAGTGTATTCGAGGTCTACGTATGTAAACATTCATGGTAAAAGAAAATCGGGTGTTCGCCACAATGTTATAACTCTTCACGTATGTATATCAATTTCTAGCAGTTTCGTTATTTTGTATAATTTTCAAATTTTCGTTACTTTTCTGATATATAAAAACCTGCTGAGTAAATTTAAAAAAAGTTAATTCTTGTCATTCTCGCAAGTTGTGATGTGAAATTAAAATATTAAATAAAATATATAATTCGATGTCACCATTTTAATTTCATATGGTTACCAACATGACCCCTCCATTTTTTTTATTTAAGGTAGTCCCCTCCTAAAATGACACTGATCCCTATAAATTTATATCGATTTCGTAAATAATTTGATGTCTAGTTAAACAAAATGTATAACTATATGTAGTCTAGCCTAGTCATTTAACTACAAAACTATATATTTTTGATTAAACTAAAACCAAATTAAATCAAACACAGACAATTTATCATTTAAAACTATTTAACACTAATAAATCACTTCTTTGGCTGATGCCCAATACAATGCAGTAAAACTCTAATTGTATTTTATATTTGTTCTCGTCTATATTTGTACACTCTATTATTAGCCAATGCCCCCAAGTAATACAACTAACGATCCATTTTATCCAAAAACTATAAAAAAGCCATTAAAGTGCATTTTTCAATTTTGAGCAAATATGAAGACACACACACACACAGTTAATCCCATCATAAATGAGACAAACACAGACAAAATATTAATCCAGCGACCATCTATTGTTATAAATTTCGTATAGAATATATAGTTTATTGTTATGTCCGTAACATAAATAGAGTTCGTAGTGCTGGTGGATAATCTTAATTACATAACTTAAGACAATGAACGTGAACTATACAATAAAGAAACATTTTCATTGTTTTGTATCCTGGACTGGTTTATGGTGCGATAGTCTGGTACTGGAGGGAAAACAATTTTATTACTCATGATATTTATTTACTTTGTTCAATCGATAGTTTTATATTCAGGCGGGGGTGACTGTCTTAATATCTATATATCTTTATATTATATACAAACCATGTTTAATAATTTTATTGGATTTTAAATTATAATTATAATTATAAACGATGTTTTTGATTTAGTTTTATACGAATCCTTCTGCAGGTTAGTGAATAAAACTCGCTGAACACCTGTTGTCACAATTTAATTACGTACCTGAAAAGACACAAAAAATTAGAAAGGAATTAGTTTACGGGAATAATCTGTTGAAATATTTTTCATGTTCTCATGAAAATTTATTTGTTTATCTTCTATGGTATCTATGGTGTCTGTAACAGAGAATACTGCCTCCTAGCAACATACAGATTATGTAACAGGTGCTTAATGGGAATATTCTTTTTCGCATTTCTTTAGCCCGTCGTCTTTGGTGTATATACAATTTGTATTATATAAATTGAGTTTAACGGTTCAAACTGTTAAGAGCATCATATACAATTTTCAAGAATAAAAGCAAAATTCACGTATACAAAGTAAATTTATGAAAATGATTAGAGTAATTTTCCAGGTTGCCAGTTGTCGTTATTTTTATGTGTCGATTTGATTATTATCAACACTTGCTTTCTGATTTGTGTTCAGGTCTCTTATAGGTAGCAAAGCAAAACCATCAATTACGAAGAGTGTCACATGAATTAGAATACAACGATAACAGGAAATGTTTTGTAGCGTATGCTAAAATAAATCAGCGGTTGTGTTGTGTTCAGGGGTACGGTAGCTGAGTAGCCCCGATACGTTTATAGGATTTTTCGTTTTTAAATTTTAAAATTTAAATTTAATTAAATTTTATTAAAAATTTTAATATTAGGATTTTAAAATTTAATAAAATTACTAGCGTACAGCTTTACTGTGAATACTGCATATAATGATTAAAAATTAGAGATCTCATTCGATAACTACAGGGTGACTGACACGAAGTGTTACCAACTTCAAACTGTCATAGCTGTCAAACCAGTGATGACAGAGCGCTCAAATTTACACTAAGGACAGTTCATTACATTGTTTACAAGCGTACCAAAGCATGGCTCGTGAGGCGAAAAATGGCTCGTGCGGCGAACATTTCGCTCGAACCGATGCAACACATATTGAAAGATCATATTGGACTAGGCCTTGAAATTACATAAAACGCATGGTCTCACCGATGCTCAAAAAAAGTTAGAGTGGAAAGAGCAAAGGAGTAGTTACGCTTACACGAAAGTGGCGATTTGCCGAATTTGGTTTTCTCCGATGAGTCACCAATCGTTATTGAGCAATATATGAACAAGCAAAACGATCGCGGATTTACTTGCCCGCCCGTAACGGCCGAAAGTGGTTCACCGCTCGATTATTTGAACCGTGTCATCAAGATAAATGCTCAAATTTATCGGGACCATGTGTTGGAGGGAGCGTTGAAGCCTTGAGCACAAAAACATTTCGGCCGCAGAGCCTGGACATTTCAACAGGCTGAGAAACAACGTTCCGCGGTTCATTTCAACTGCCCAATGGCCACCAAATTTACCGGATGCAAATCGGCTACATTTCTCGGTTTGGGGTATTTTGAAGAGCAAGGTTCGGACAAAAAAATACCAAAGTGTCGATCATCTCAATGAAGCGCTTCGCCGGGAATGGGCCAAAATACCGCAGAGCCACTTTCGTGCTGCATGCAATAGCTTTGTCGGCCGTTTGAAAGTCATAATCGCGGCTTATCGTGGCTAAATCGAAAACTGCTAATGCAATACGAATATTTAAATATTTGTAAACATTTTTTACTTTGATTCAATAAAATTCATCAAAAAATAAAAATTCTGTGGCGTTTTGTTTTGGTAATACTTCGTGTCAGTCACCCTATCTACCCGCCTATATTCACAACAAAATAAACAAAAGAAATCAGAAAACGATTTCCCACAAATGCTTCATCATCGAGTTCCATTGTAGCTGTTGTGTTAGGAGGTCATATTGGATGGTGATTACATAGCTGCAGTTTCAAGCAGATTAATCAAAGTGCATTCCTGAGTAGGCCCATTCCTTGATTATCACCGATGATTGAAGTTGTGAGGCATACGATTCCCTTCCGAATGGATGAATGAGTATGTACCGAACTAGTGACACTGTCCTTGGCAGGACTTTGGTTCTGTTTTATGTGACGACTTGGTTGTTGTCGGTGAGCGGGATGATTCGCTATGTCCTTTATATTCTCACTATCTGCCTCACTTATCGGTTGTTGGATAGGCAACTGAGACACATTTGTTATTGGTCTCTTGATGTGGGGATGATCATTGGTTTTCGTAGTTACGATCCGATTTAATCCATCCCTGTCGGGATGTAACTCCAGAACTCGGCCTAATTTCCATCTGGTCGGAGGTTAGTAATCCATTTTCCATTTATTCCAAAACTGCAACCGCATGTTCTGCGGGACCCTCCATCGAGATGAGAAGTTTTTTGGGGCGTCTGGATGTTCTTTTTCTGGAAGAGCTGTGAGAGCATTTCCAATTAAGAAATGCCGTGGTGTTAACACTTCTAGGGATTGTAGATTCTCAGTTAATGGTCAGAGTGGCCTGGAGTTTAGGCACGCTTCGATCTGGTTTAGTAAAGTTTTCAATTCCTCGAACCTCGTATCGTCTATACATTTTTTAAGATGAGTTTTGATGGATTTTACTCCTGCTTCCCACAGTCCCCCGAAGTGTGGTGCTGAAGGAGGGATAAAATGTGAAGTTATGGGGTGCGCTTGCCTAAAGGCGCTTACGAATCCTTCCGCTTTGGTACTGAGGTAAATGAAGATGCAGAATACCCCTTGTAGGATTATTTCCACGGCCTCTTCTCGTCCGTATATTAATGTGTCCTGCATAATCCACTCCAGTATATGTGAATGGTCGAGTTACAGTGACTCGAGGAGCAGGCATGTTTCCCAGGTTTTAGCCTTGAATCGATGGCATCGGACGCAATGGTACGTTTAAATGCTTGAACCCCTCTGATGATCCAGAACCTTTTGCGAATATACGCCAAAGTCAGAGAATTACTCTCATGTAATGTTTGGCGATGGCCCCAATCCAGGACCAAGTCCTGGAAATGTCCTGGAAATGTCCAGTCTACCTCCTACCCGAATTACATTTTTTTTTGTCCAGGAATGGATATAGTGAATGCTATACTTATTATGTTTGGACTAAACGTAATAATGCGTGATCCTACTCTTCTTGCCTTATTAGTCCACGATGTTTGGTTCGCCATCTTAATATGTAGAATTTTATTCGGATGAGATTGCTGAGATCATGTTTGTTGATTAACCAATCAGTTGATAATTGATTAGTTATTATTTGGAGATGTGAACTGAATGTAATCTCTTCTGATGTCTCGGAAATCTACTTCACCTCATATAGTTCCTTGTTCAGCAGAAAACTTGGTCCCTTCCACCAACTATCCAGTGATCTCATTTTTTTTTGGTCACCCCTCGAGGTGCCAGTGTGATCATGGAATCGGTCCATAAGATTATGTTGGTGATATTCACGTCTAGCACTTTGGTTACTTGTTGTAGTAATCACTTAAATGATTAACAACAGTGCTCCACTTAGCTCTAGGTGAGGGATGGTTAGTTTGGACTTCACTGGAGCCACTTTAGTTTTTGCCGTTAGTGATCGGCTGGTTATTTGATCGTTTACGGTGATTTTACTGTATATTACGGCCGCGTTCGCGGATTCGGATGCATTACAAAATCCGTGTAGCTCAACACTGCAGTTGTTTGTGGCATAAATAAGGTATCGCGGTATCTGGATGGCTTGAATTTCATTTAAGTTTCTCTTTAGGTGATCCCATTTCATAGAGAGATCGGGTGGCAGTAGGTCATCTCTATCCAAGTACAAACTCCACATTGTCTGATACAATAGTTCGCAATTGATGATTAATGGTGCAAGCCATCCCAGGGGGTTGGTTGACTTGTTGGATTACACCGAATTCCTAATGTTTTAATCGCCTGTTCGTCGGCGAAAGTAAACTCACCGATCATGAATTTACCGCCCGGAATCTCTGCCAAGAGGGTCTGATGGTTGCTACACCATTTACTTATTTCCATTTTTCCTTTATGAAGTTAATTTGATAATTGGGATTGCAGTTGTTGATCTTCAACGGCGTCCGCACACTTTAGGACTTTATCTACATAAAAATCTCGTTTGAGAAGGCGACTCGCCTCTGGATGTTGAGTGGACTCATCTGCAGCCGCAGTTGATGCGGTGTCCGAATGGCGAGAAGGTGCGGCGGATTTCCAATTCGGAACGGTAGTCAGTTGGTATTGTTGCAAAGGTTGATGTTTGTTTTCTCTCCAAATGATGGTTTCATAACTCTGATGTTCTTTCTGCATTCAAGTATGTATCTCAGTAGTATGAGCCACAAGTCATTTTGTAGTGGAGGCCCAATATGCATCACGTCATTTAGACTTAGGCCTGTAGATGTCTGCAAGAAAGCATCGAACACCAGCCGAATTTTTGCGGTATCTATACTTTTCAATACCGAATTGTAAGGTAGATAATAGTTGCCTTTATTGGGTCTAAACGGCTTCATATGTTGCAATTTGATGTACGTAGTCATGCAATTCACATATAGCTCCCGCAGGTTAGAATCCCGGCTCAACTTTTTCTCCAATTGTAAGAAACGTTGGAGTGCTCGATGTCCAGCGTGTCCCAATAGGGCTACTTGATGTTCTTTAAATGGAATTTGTGCATCATTCTGGTCTCGGCTGGTTGTCTGAGAAAAAATCTGTTCACATTTATGTTCGACCTCCGGTCTGCTCCTGATGGTCGGAATTTGCTCTATTTCCCAGAATCTCTCCATATCTTCCTCGTTTTTGTTACCGATATGGATTGCAGCTTTTTGTGGATCCACCAACCGAAGCTAGTTTTGATTGCGCTAGGCTTACTCTTTATGATTCAGATGCCAATAAAGTCGCTGTACACGTCTGCTTCTAGCAGCAGATCGGTTGGGGCTGGAATATGTATTATGAGCCCCAATTCCTGATATATTTACCGTGGTTTGTTGCAGTGGTATACCCAGACGTTGAACCGCGGATTCCGTGATAAAAGAGAATTGTGATACTGAATCTAATTAAGCTCGTACATTGGTTGGAATGCCACAAATGAATTCTTGTTATACAACAAGCATTTGGTGCAGATTCCCGCTCTGTTGATGAAATCAATGCGTATTTTTATGCTAATATTGCGAAAGTGGTGACACTGCGAGATGAAATGCCCGTGTTCTTGGTAATAAAACCATGCGATCGTAGTTTTTGGGGTAATAGGCCTCTGGTGGTAGTTCCCCATATTTATGAGTACTTTTCGCTCGACTTTGTACTCAGGTTTGGCTGCCCGTGAAACTAATGGTTTGTTCAATCCGGAGGCTCCAAACGCTTGAAACCTTCTCAATAAGAACTCTAAGCAGTTCTTTAACGATGGCACTTCGCGTGGGTAATCGAAGCTGTTTGCAAAACGCTTCAAAGTGTCGAAGTCTAACTTCTGCATTACAAGATGTGCGATGATGGCTTCAAATGGCTTTTCCAACTGAATATTTTTAATTTTATGCAGCATGTCCATCATGTCCATGATGGTGTCACGCAAATTTCTGATACTCGCAGCTGATGGATGTTTTATGTTGTGCGGGGGATGTAGTCGCGTTGAAATACGACGAGGCAAACAACTGCTTGTTATTGTTATACAGTGCCTGTAGGATCTGCCAAGCCACCTCGTAATTTCACCTATGGTCGGTAGATGAGCGATTAAATGTGCCGCTTGTTGTTGGAGATGTGATTTTGAATACGTCAATTTTAGTGTGTTTGAAAGTTGAGTGTTTTGATCGGCCGCGTACCAGTTTTCATATTTGCCGTGAAACGTAGGTATATTTCCACTTATGATTCACGGACGATGTTGAGGTAGATGTTTTAGTTAACTCTTACTTCATTTTGATTATTAGGGACTCTACTTATATATGTTCCCGTAGTAAACGTCGGTAAAGTATTTGTATTGACCTTCCTCGGAGTTGAGTTGATGAATTTTTAATATGAGGTACTCGTCTTAGAGATCTCTTGATGTTAGTTATGTATTGATTGCATTCATTTTTTGATACATTAAACACGAGTGTGAAGAAAATGCTAAACTTTTGCTAATTTCATTAATTGTGTTTGTGTTAGTGATATTCCCTGGGTAAGACGGAATATTATCGAAAATTAGAGTTACACAACCTCAGGTATATGGGGTGTTAGTTGGGGACCATATCAATTAGAAAATATATTCAGATGCTCCCCATCCAAGGGAGGGGCAAGTTAATATAATTTAGTATTATGACGAAATATAATAAACATCCTCAGGCTTACTGAGATATCCCTAGAGATCTAAACACAACTTCAGGTATATGGCGTGTTAGTTGGGGACCATATCAATTAGAAAATATGTATATTCAGATGATCCCCATCCAGGGGAGGGGTAAGTTAATATAATTTAGTATTACGATGAAATATAATAACCATCCTCAGGCTGACTGAGATATCCCTAGAGATCTAAACACAACTTCAGGTATATGGGGTGTTAGTTGGGGACCATATCAATTAGAAAATATATTTAGATGCTCCCCATCCAGGGGAGGGGCAAGTTAATAAAATTTAGTATTACGATGAAATATAATAAACATCCTCAGGCTGACTGAGATATCCCTAGAGATCTAAACACAACTTCAGGTATATGGGGTGTTAGTTGGGGACGATATCAATTTAAAAATATATTCAGATGCTCCCCATCCAGGGGAGGGGCAAGTTATGAAAATTTAGTATTATGACGAAATATAATAAACATCCTCAGGCTTACTGAGATATCCCTAGAGATCTAAATACAACTTCAGGTATATGGGGTGTTAGTTGGGGACCATATCAATTAGAAAATATATTCAGATGCTCCCCATCCAGGGGAGGGGCTAGTTAATAAAATTTAGTATTACGATGAAATATAATAAACATCCTCAGGCTGACTGAGATATCCCTAGAGATCTAAACACAACTTCAGGTATATGGAGTGTTAGTTGGGGACCATATCAATTAGAAAATATATTCAGATGCTCCCCATCCAGGGGAGGGGCAAGTTAATAAAATTTAGTATTACGACGAAATATAATAAACATCCTCAGGCTGACTGAGATATCCCTAGAGATCTAAACACAATTTCAGGTATATGGGGTGTTAGTTGGGGACCATATCAATTAGAAAATATATTCAGATGCTCCCCATCCAGGGGAGGGGCAAGTTAATATAATTTAGTATTATGACGAAATATAATAAACATCCTCAGGCTTACTGAGATATCCCTAGAGATCTAAACACAACTTCAGGTATATGGGGTGTTAGTTGGGGACGATATCAATTAGAAAATATATTCAGATGCTCCCCATCCAGGGGAGGGGTAAGTTAATAAAATTTAGTATTATGACGAAATATAATAAACATCCTCAGGCTAACTGAGATATATATAGAGATCTAAACACAACTTCAGGTATATGGGGTGTTAGTTGGGGACCATATCAATTAGAAAATATATTCAGATGCTCCCCATCCAGGGGAGGGGCAAGTTAATAAAATTTAGTATTACGATGAAATATAATAAACATCCTCAGGCTGACTGAGATATCCCTGGAGATCTAAACACAACTTCAGGTATATGGCGTGTTAGTTGGGGACCATATCAATTAGAAAATATATTCAGATGATCCCCATCCAGGGGAGGGGCAAGTTAATATAATTTAGTATTACGATGAAATATAATAACCATCCTCAGGCTGACTGAGATATCCCTAGAGATCTAAATACAACTTCAGGTATATGGGGTGTTAGTTGGGGACCATATCAATTAAAAAATATATTCAGATGCTCCCCATCCAGGGAAGGGGCAAGTTAATAAAATTTAGTATTACGACGAAATATAATAAACATCCTCAGGCTTACTGAGATATCCCTAGAGATCTAAACACAACTTCAGGTATATGGAGTGTTAGTTGGGGACGATATCAATTAGAAAATATATTCAGATGCTCCCCATCCAGGGGAGGGGCAAGTTAATAAAATTTAGTATTGCGATGAAATATAATAAACATCCTCAGGCTGACTGAGATATATTAGAGATCTAAACACAACTTCAGGTATATGGGGACCATATCAATTAGAAAATATATTCAGATGCTCCCCATCCAGGGGAGGGGCAAGTTATTAAATTTAGTCTAGGGATATCTCAGTCAGTCTGAGGATGTTTACTATATTCCGTCGTAATACTAAATTATATTAACTTGCCCCTCCCCTGGATGGGGAGCATCTGAATATATTTTCTAATTGATATCGTCCCCAACTAACACCCCATATACCTGAGATTGTGTTTAGATCTCTAGGGATATCTCAGTCAGCCTGAAAAGTTTTATTATATTTGGTCATAATACTAAATTTTATTAACTTGCCCCTCCCCTGGATGGAGAGCATCTGAATATATTTTCTAATTGATATGGTCCCCAACTAACACCCCATATATCTGAAGTTGTGTTTAGATCTCGAGGGATATCTCAGTTAGTTTGAAAATTTTTATTATATTTGGTTATAATACTAAATTTTAATAACTTGCCCCTCTCCTGGATGGGAATGTATAGATTTCTAGGCATATCTCAGTTGATCTAACAATTCTTAATATATTTTTGGTTATAATACAAAATTCTATAAATTGATCTCGTCCCTATAGATAAGGATTTCCTCACTATTTTTCTTACTAACGTGAGCCCCAACTAATAATTTATATTTCTCAGTTTGCATTTAGATCTCTATAGATATCTATTGTGGCACTAAGAGCTTTCATTTTATTTGTTACCATTTCTAAAAATAGGAGTTCCCTGCCTTTGGAGCATGGTATTATTTTTTCAATTTTTCTATTATCCCACCCAATTTACCCTAGTGTGGTTTATAATTTCTCCGGTTATCTCATTTAATTTTAATAATTCTTCCTTATGTAGTTCAGCGTGTAGCGTTTGTTACTAATCTGCCTCGGATACTAATTTTCTAGTTATTTTTTTTTTACTTTTATTAACCGCAATATTCTTATTAGTGAATATTGATTAATGAAATGGTAAATATATTATAATTTCTCTCGGGTTATTTTAAAGATAATTGCGAAATATTTAAAATAAAACTAATAAATTAGGAAATACGTTAATTCCGCTTAATACAGATATCATTTTGATATGCACCAACACATATAAACGTTTAGCATAGATTTAGTAAAAACTTCACACTGCTATACAAACATGTGAAGTTTTTGCTAATTTTTTTTACTAGTAAAACTTTAGCAGTAACTTCACATGCATACATTAAACGCCTTCCGATATCTTGTGGTCGGAGTAGTTTTTGTACCGGGTTTGAACCTTCCTCTGCTAATCTGTAATCACTTGAACCGTCCATTATGATGCTCTCGACTAAATGTTGTTTGCGCCTGAATGATGTTGTATCATTGTTATGCCCTAGACAAAGCCTGATGAAAGCCTGGCTCGAAGAACCAATGCTAGTCTAGCAAAAGACTGTTTAGTTTTTAAGACTAAGCTTTGTTAGACTAGCGCTGTGATCTAATTAAATTACAACGCGTGGGGTCTAGTCCTCGATGGTCATATAATTATGTGAGAATATAAAACTGAGTTGATTGTGGTCTATATCATTCTGTCTGCCTTTTATTATTACGAAAATTTTATTTATACAAAATTAGTAGCTGTCCAAGCAGTTTGGGATTTTCTCAGTTAACAACAATCCGAACAAATTAAGTATCGTGCGCCGTCACCGATCTATATACATGGATACGACTTGACAAAAACTATATGGTAGTGAAAAAATAGTTCTACGTTTGTGACAGAGACAGAAAAATTTTCTGTTTTTTCTTGAATCCGAATTTTCGAAATTCAAATAATGTAAACAGAAAACTGGTTCCTATGAGTTTTTGACGTTTGACGTTTTGACGACACGAACTCTTTATTTTATTCGAAATATTTGCAGGTGCGCATTTGAAATATCAAGGGAATTCGCAAGAAGAAATTTGCATACAAAAACGGTACCACATGAATTAAATGAATAAAATATGATTTATAATTTAAATCATTTGAATATTATTATTTGTTCATTGACTATAATAATAAAAAACCAATTTCAGAAATTTTCGAAATTAAATCTATCCCCAATACGGTCCTATCTTTCGGAAATATTTTTTTAAAGTAAGAGGTGTATATAAACGAGCGATATGACTATAAAAAAAAAGTGCTCCCATTTTTTGCAGTTGTTTTATATGGTTTCTGACATTCATGTCGTATCCATGTATATAGATCAGTGTGCGCCGTATTGCTGTAACAAATTTAAGAAAGTCCCAAAAACAAACATCAACAACAACGCGGTCGTACTCATTCAAACCTGGAAATGAAGTTATCATGAAATATTTTAATCAGAGTGATGCAGTATTCTGCCAAATGAGCTCAAAAATTTGGCGAAAATGCTGCATTACGAATTTTGTGATGATAGTGATAAAAACATTGGTGTTTATCATGTTAAAAATATACAACGCCCACAACATTTTACTATTACATCCCTGATTGAAGTCATCTCAGGGGTAGGGGTTTCCCCACGAATTTAACGAATAAATTAAATAGGCATAATATAATTACGAAGATGATCGTGTTAGTCTTTCGGTACTTACATTTTTCCCATCATAGATGTGAACTAAAAATTCCCAACTATACACTGTTATTCTGTTAATCGTGTAACAATACCTAAAACACAGGGTGTTTAACACACATCAATATTGATTTTATAATTACCATCCCATTTAGAATTAACATCACGCATATAATTATGCTTAATTATGTTTCCACAAATTTCATAATTAAATTACTGATTAAATATTCTATAATGACAGACACTTAATTAATCGATAAAAAGAATATTACTTTGTTTTTATCGAATTTACACCAAATTGTCTTCCTTCGTTACACGCGCGGAGACGGGTACGCCTCCCGCACATCTCGATCGATTTGTTACACAGAACATCCATTAAAATTTTCATTATACGGAAATAAAAATAAAATAAAACCTTTTTAACGACTTTTTCGAGCAATATAATTTATGTTCTGCCAAAAAGATTGTCTTAAGTGCCAGTGAGACATACACATACAAATCTACATATAAAGGTACAACGAAAAAAAAACACAATCTTGATTTGGGAGCAGAATCAACAAATTTGTTAAGATGCGCCTCGTATATAGTATTTCCAATTAGTTATGAATATTTTATTTATATAATTTGGTTCTAATCAAATAAAATATAATCTCTAATCATTTTTGAAGAAGGAACACAACAAAAAGCAAGAAAAAAAATCTCTCATCTTAATCTCGCAGCAATCATTTTCAATTCAAAAGATAAGTAATCATCTTATAAAATTGTATATCGTTAAAATATTACACGAGCACTGTTGGGATTGTGGAATGGAAAATTTGTATATTTTCCTCAAGTTCAAAAATCAAATATTAGATTTAATTGATTTGAGTTTTGTGCTGCTTTTTTCATTTTTCAAAAGCATTTTTGTCGCACTTGATTTACCGTCAATAGAAAAAAAAAATCAATTTTCAAACGTAAAGCAGGTACATAATTTAGACATAGAGAAATTCAAAGTGATTTTTTTATTTTCAAGTTTCTGGTTAGGGTGAGTTTTGAAATATTTGTTTAGGTTAATTGTAAGTTTCACGGGCGACTAAATAAACTGTAATATTCTATTAATATCGGTCAAGTTTATTATCTCCTCCACTATTATACAAATATACCATAAACTGTTTGAAGTTTGCTTTTTGGGAATTTTACAATCCAATTTTACTTCAATCAAATTGATAACTTTATCTTAATTTATTCATGTCAATGATTTTTTGTGTTTTCAACCCTAATCACATTTACTTATTTATTTATATTTTTTTTTTTTTTTGTACACGACCCAAAAAAAAATTACCACCCTTTAAATATTTGAATATGTTCTCTCTATATACGTTTATTGTTACTAAATTCTATTATTTATTAGACGTATACAAAACATCGCCGCACTCTCTAGATACATATGCAATCAATTTATACCTTTTCTAATGTTCTATGACACTTTTTTGTGTTGGATGTGGTTGAAACGGTAACAATAGATTATTTTCTAATATCACATACGAGAATAATATGTGGTTTATGTTTCGCCTTTTTTCCTTAAATTTTGGGTTTTGACTTAACCTTAAGTCGGGAGAAGTGTATACAGATATCAAACGAAATGGAATTACGGTGTCTTATTCGACGATCCAAGCTATATAGGGGAACATGAACTGGGATTTATGGTTCTTTAAAAAATGGTACAGAAAAATTTGATATTCATATCTGTAGGGTTTAATATTTTATAAAGAAAAGTTATAGCACACAGTGTTTTAGCTTGTTTCACCTGTATATAAAGTGAAAGCATAGGGCGACCCATATGCTGAACTAACCTAAGCTGGGTGTCTACCGTTGATTGAGGATTATTGCTAAAATTTCCTTCCACAATTTTGTTTCAACTTATTTTACTTCATCGTAGTATCGTTTTCTTCCCAATCATATGCAGACATAAATTTATCTCGAACAACTCATTGTAGTCTTTCATAGAATTTCCGACACCAAATAACAAAAACTACGTGTCTGCGAATAATTATGTAGTATACATTTTGTAAACTACATAATACACTTTGCAGATAATCCACTAAGAAACTGTCTGATAAGGAAAATGTGTAATTTTACATCAAGAGGCGTCGAGAGGTAAAAGGCGTCGGTCTAGATCTATATAACAGTAAACATTTCATTCTCACCTGCAGGTGGTGCTCTGCAAGAAGTCGTTTAATAGAAGACTTGAAGATGAAAGAATTGAAACTGAAGACGCAGTAAAGTTACAATTGTACCCAAATGCTTATTTGAATCTAAATTGTATCTCATATCTTCTAACTCTCTGACATCTTTAATTTTATTTCCTTTTTCGTGTCGATTTTCTTGTGGAGAATTATAATTTTTTCTCTACGTATAACAATTTTATAAATAATCATTTAGTAAAATTCTCTGTTAATTTATAATTGGGTACAATTGTACCCATTCCAGTCCGCTAAAGGTGTTTTTTTATTCAGTCACATAAAGGTTAAAAGAAGGCTCCCACTATTCATGTTCACATTCATCAAATGCGGAAAAATTGAAAATATTTTTGATATCAAAGCAAAACTCAATATAAGGGTTAAAATAGAACCACTGAAAAAGAACTCGAGACTATAATATCCAATGTATAAACTGTACAAGATGTATAAACTTTAAGAGGCAAACATGGCTAACTCTAAAACTCTAACGGTATAAGAGAAACGATTCTAACTACCACTTGTACATACGAGCAGAACAGAGGTCCTACTCGCAAATAACGCAGCAGCTAACTAATGATACTAAACAAAATCTACTCGAGACGATATTCTGAAGCTATAAGTATATAAGGGTGGGGAAAAATAAATCTATTATGTTTACGTTTATTTCGGAGCTTTAAGATGCGTTTATGGTTGCAATCGTTCGTTCGGTCATTTTTCCGACCAATCATCTCTTGTGGAAAAATCCAGCAATATGATTGGTCTTAAAAATTGTCAGAACAAACGAACGAACAACAAAAAAAAAGAAGCCATTATTTAACATGGCTACACTACAATCATTCGTTTGGCTCAAATATGCTTCTTTTTTCGATAAATCGTTGCCATTTACCAGGCAATTTCATTATCCCGATATTCCAAAACGCCTTGTCCTTATTAGCAAAATACTGAGATAGCTAGTTTTCACAAGCCTCACTTGAGCCCATTTTTACACCACTATGAGCGTTTGCTATTGCCAGAAAGAGAAGACGATATTCACTTGGTCCTGACTGTAAGGTGGATGCATAAGAACCTCCCAACCAAGCTCCCGCAGCTTCTGGCGGGTCATCATGTACGTGTGAGGGCTGGTGTTGTCCTGGTGGAACACGACGCCTGTCCTATTGGTTAATTCTGGCCGCTTCTGGTCGATGGCTGCCTTCAGTCGGACCAATTGCTGGCAGTAGAGGTCCGAATTATGTAGATAATTCCCATCCAATCCCACCAAACATACAACAAAACTTTCCTGGCGTCAATTCTGGTTTGGGCACCTTTTAAGCCAACTACCCGACCTTCGATGATGTAATTTCCCGCTTCACATTTTCGTATGTCACTCATTTCTCGTCGCTTTCGAAATGGATCGATTTCGTCCCTATTGGCCAAGGATTCGCAGTTGGAAACACGGTCAATCAAGTTTTTTGCGTCAACTCGTGCGGCACCCAAATATCGAGGTTCTTTTTGAAACCAGCCTTACGAGGAGACTTATTGTAGACTTTCTTGACTTATTTTGGCGAGTTTCCACAAAAATGAAATTTCATAAAAATTGTTTGTTCGTAATAAAATTAATTATCAAATGTTTTTTCGTCAAATTGGTAATCCCACTTATAGTTTAAGATATAATTCCATAACTAAAGTTGATTGTTGGCCTAGGGTTTGAAATGTACCCTAGACGAAATATGAATTAGACAATATACGATTCAAACAATGTATACTTTGAATACATACTCTTCGCATAAGATGCGTTTCCAAATACATACTTCAGTATTTGTACATCATGTTTGATGATTTTGGAGTAAAGCCTAATATTCCTGCTTACTTAATATAGGCAGTAATCCATTTTTCCATTTTCCATTCCAAAAACCACTAATTACACTGTGCTTGAATTGCAAACTTTTTTTTCGTGACAAGCTGGGCACCCTGGGGCTAAACCTAATTCGAGTACGCTGAATTCAACGGTGCTAGTCCCATTTTAAAGTTAGTCCCCATTTTTGAGATATCGCATTCGACATGTTTTGGCTCTGAGTCAAAATATACCCTCATTTTCACGTTGATAGCTCTAGAACCATTAAGATTTTCGTTATGCTTTCTTCAGCAAAGTTGTTGCGCAGACCAACAACTTTGTCGAACATATCAAGACCGAAAAACCACATCTAATTTTTTTTTTGCTTTTCATTTCGACGAAAAACACTGTTTTTATCATTTTGTTGAATTTAAATCGAGTAGAATCGATCAAATAAACATCGCATCGACAAATATAGATACAATAGAAACTATTTAAAAGAAAGTTAAATCGATTCAATTGATTTTATGGTGATTTTTCCTAAAAAAAAATCCTAAAAAATTAAAATTTTTCTTCTCTTTGACAAAACAATGGCGTGCCGTTGCGATAGTGGATAAAAATCCTGGATTTTTCCATCCCATCGTTTTAACCAATTACATCATCAATATATCAACCATCAAATGTCACTGCGCCAATCAATCACAGAAGCATACGACGGATAAAAATCTCGGATTTTTCTATCACAGATTATTATTCAATTTTTTTCAACTTTTTTGGGCACAAATTTTTGTTTTTCGTTTTTTTCGGCACAAATTTGATATCAGAAATTTTGTGAATTGAATTCGGCTTTCGTCACTCAAACCTTTACCTCGTTAAAAGGTTCTTTTATTTGATATCAATGATTTTGGCACGCCAAATTGAAAATGAATTGAATTGCGATTCGTTTTATTGTTGTCAGTCAAAACAGTTCGCACACACTCGATAGAAATTCATTTTTGATTTCTTAAACAATACAACAAAATATGTATACATATTTTAGTGTGTTAGTTGGAAACAAACATTAATGGTAGCCACCCTCTCGCTGATATTCCATCTTCATGCGATGGGAGGGAAGATAACATCTACTGTATAAAGAAATCATCATAAAGATTAAAAAAATATCGATTTTATGCAAGGAGACTGCCAAATGTTCAATGTTTTTGGTGATTTTTTCGATCACATCAATTTGCCAGTTTTTTCATTTTTTTTGTTATGAAAAAACGGTCACTGGTAAAAATTCTCTTAGCAATGATAATAATATGATGTATTTATATTTGTTTCATTGTAATACGTTGATTCCCTATCATTATGAACCGCAACGGACCGATATTAGGGTGCATTTGAGCCAAAAAACGAAATTTTGCAAAAAATTACGGTGGCTTTTAAGTTATGGAGGTCAAAATCTAAAATATACGAGTTTTCTGGGACAAACGGTTGATTGGACAACGGTTGTAGGTGAGGTTTGTGGCTAATAATCCTGAAAATATGAACCAAAAGTTTTGGGCTAATTTTTTAGCATTTGGCCGAATGTGGCCGGGCAAATGTGGCCGGTCGAATGTGGCCGGCCGATTTGGCATTTTTCAGTTTTTTGGCCAAAATGACCCTCCACCTTAATTTTTTGAATTTTTTTTATATGCTATTTGATAGCTGTCTATACCTTTCTAACGATATGCATATGTCCGGGGTATGTCAAATAAGTTCAGCGATGTGGGCGTGGCTAAAATGGCCAGAAATGGCCTTTCAGAGGCTGGGCGCGGCCAACATGGCGGCCAAATCAAAAAGTTGTAGAACAAAAGTTGCTTAGTTGTTCAAGTACTACAAACCCTGAAAATATGAGATCAAATGAAAGAAGTACGGACAAACAAACAAACAAACATATATAGCAAAGCAAGATTATATGGTGACGTCATAGAAAAATTTCCAAATGTCATAACTTTGGTCAAAATTATCCGTTTTGGACGTTTGCGGTGTCGTTGAATTGGTATTGACATCTACAATCATAATTTACTAGTTAAAACATAATTGGGCACTTTTTGGGGCAGTTATACCTGATAAACTAATTTTTTGGGGCAATTTTTGGAAGGTCATATATATCTCCACTCAATGTTGGTAGAAATTCCAGCTTTTATACATTATTTGGGTCTACTTTTCAAGACTTTTGGTATAATAGACCAATGGTATATAACATGATCCTGGCGGTCTCAAAGGGAAAAAGTTCGAAACTAGCTGTATATATACGAGTTCACCCTATTAAAGCTAGCCGATATTTCTCGTCGTAATAGTCTTGACTATTGGTTAAACTCTCTTTATTCTCTCGCTCCTATCGATTTTTAAATTCCTATAAACTGAAATAATTTTCCTTTCACCCAAATGATAGAACCCAATCCTTAATTCGTAAATTCTTAAGGTCATGACTGATTTTTGCTGCATTCAAGACACTATCTGCATTATCAGTCGGCTGGAAAATGTCGGCTAACTTTAACAGTATTACGAGTTCGACTTTCAGCACAGTAGGTGCTTTCGTCACTCGTTTGGACTGCCGTCCAAAGTGATAATTTACGTGTTGTAATTGGTTAAAACGATGGGAAGGAAAAATCTAGGATTTTTATCCACTATCGCAACGGCACGCCATTGTTTTGTCAAAGAGAAGAAAAATTTTAATTTTTTGGGAATTTTTTTTTTAGGAAAAATCACCACAAAATCAATTGAATAGAGTTAACTTTCTTTTAAATAGTTTCTATTGTATCTTTATTTGTCGATGCGATGTTTATTCGATCGATTCTACTCGATTTAAATTCAACAAAATGATAAAAAATGATAAAAATAGTGTTTTTCGTCGAAATGAAAAGCAAAAAAAAATTAGATGTGGTTTTTCGGTCTTGATATGTTCGACAAAGTTGTTGGTCTTGACCTGCGCAACAATTTTGCTGAAGAAAGCATAACGAAAATCTTAATGGTTCTAGAGCTATCAACGTAAAAATGAGGGTATATTTTGACTCAGAGCCAAAACATGTCGAATGCGATATCTCAAAAATGGGGACTAACTTTAAAATGGGACTAGCACCGTTGAATTCAGCGTACTCGAATTAGGTTTACCCCTGGGTGCCCAGCTTGTCACATTTTTCAACTAGCACAGTGTTATTAGAACAATGAACTGTCAATTGTCAATTATGAAATGTAGGGTTATGTTCAAATAAGTCTCGATTTGAATTGGACCAGCGATTACTTATTTCCATTTTGAATAAGTCAAATAAGTCGATTTATTTGAAATAAGTCACGAATTGGAACGCAGTCTAAAACTGCGTTGCTTTCGCAAATCCCGCTTAGCTTTAATATTAAAGGCCAATTTTGGTATCAGCAATATTTGTTTATGAATTTCCAGTAACGAAAATAATTTTTCATCATAGTTGGCCTATTTATCAGTAGTAATTAAAGTAGAGTTGGCTTTAAATAAAACTAAAAAAAAAAAATTTCATAAAACCGATTCGGCTTACAATACTACTGCAGATAAAAGCCAATTATGATGAACAATTATTTTTTCCGTTACTGAAAATTCACAAACAAATATTGCAAAAACAACAATAACAAAATATGTATATATGTGTTTGTATAATGTCTCGATAGAACGAATTTTACAATAAATAGTTACATACAAATATTTTCTATCAAAAATTTTAATTTTTCTGAATGTTTTCGGGAATCTCATATAAACCAGTTAGTATTAATTAAAGTAAGTATTGAGATGCTACTAGGCCCTATCTAATAGAAAAACCAGTTTATTTTATTAAAATTTTGATTTTAGGGTGTTTAGGACAACGAAGTTGGCATCTACTCTCTATAAATCACTTGTAAGGTTTTCCTAAGTTTTCTCGGAAAATCCCAGGAACCCAACATCAAAATAACTTATATTTTAACAATCTTCTAGGTCTCTTCTATCTTCTATTAAACATCCAATCACCTTAATCTTGACTAAATTGGGGGAATAGGGTGTTTAGTACAGCGATGTTGGCATCTGCTGTCTGTTAATCACTTGTAAGGTTTTCCTAAGTTTTCTCGGAAAATCCTAGAAACCCAACACCAAAATGACTTATATTTTAAGAATCTTCTAGGTCACATTTAACATCAAAACACCTGAATTTTTACTAAATTTTAAGATTAGGATGTTTAGGACAGCGAAGATGGCATCTACACTCTATAAATCACTTGTAAGGTTTTCCTAAGTTTTCTCGGAAAATCCTAGGAACCCAATATCAAAATGACATATATTTTAAAAATCTTCTAGGTCACATTAAACATAAAAATACCTCAATTTTGACCAAATTGGGGGATTAGGTTGTTTAGGACAGTGAAGGTGGCATCTCTGATCACTTGTAAGGTTTTCCTAAGTTTTCTCCGAAAAACCTAGGAACCCAACATCAAAATGACTTAAATTTTAAGAATCTTTTAGGTCAAATGGGATTCGGTGCGACAGGCAAGTACAAGCTTCACATCCAGCTGATGTTACAAACAATGAACATTTTGGTCACACAGTAAAGGTTAATTAACTTCATTAACTTGTTATTTAGGCTTGCAACTGCGTAAGGTAGAACGTGAATAGTTAACCGCGAGAGAGCTGGGAGCGCTTCAGCCCCAGATTTCAATGATTAAAAAATAAAAAACTAGTTATTGTGAATCTATAATTTAAATACATTAAATTTACAAGGTTCTGTTAGTTTTATATCGTCTCCGGTTGAATTTGAAAAAGAAAAGGATGAATATGATTTGGATATATTACGTGAATTTGATTTCGATAAAGTTTGATTTGAGTTGGAAAAGGATAAAAGTCTTGAGGGAAAATGCGAATATTATTTGGAAATTGATGAACATGATTTGTAAAAGGTTGAATTTGGAGTGCAAAGCCCAAATATTCTTTGTTTGTATGGTTTGCTCAGATTTTGTTAAATAAGACACATACTAACGTCGATTTTAGGTAAATCGGCCTGTATTGTAGTGGTATTGCTTTGGACATTCATTCATTCAAACAATTTTTTCGAACAATCATAGTTCACCAAAATAACGATATATTTTCTTCTGCACTTTTTCACAAGAGATGGTTGGTCGAACAAATTATTTGAATGAATTAGCGAACGAAGTAATAAAGGATCATCCGGCCTAATTTTTTCAAAGAGTTTTTTAACAATTTTCACTCCTTCCTTCCTTTATACGACTGTCAAATTAGTAGTAGCAGTACATTCATTCACTAGAAAAAATTCAAATTGGTATATCTTAATAGGCGAACTTACAAAAACGAAAAATAAGTTAATACCAACACAAGCTGGTTACCGAGGGTTAGGGCTTAGTCAGTAAGAATCCGACAGTCAGTAAACAGTCAGTAAGAATATTCTTATCTACACTGTTATGAGCGAAAAGAGAGCAGATGCCATTTTCGCTGTCCTAAACACTCTAATCCCCAAATTTGATCAAAATTGAGGTGTTTTTATGTATAATGTGACCTAGAAGATTCTTAAAATATAATTCATTTCGGTGTTGGGTTCCTAGAATTTTCCGAGAAAACTTAGGACATATAAAAATTTACCTTGCAAGTCATTTATAGAGAGTAGATGCCAACTTCGCTGTCCTAAACACCCTAAAATCCCAATTTTAACAAAATAAACTAGTTTTTCTATAAGATAGGGGCTAGTAGCATCTCAATACTTACTTTAGTTATTAGTGGTTTATATGAGATTCCCGAATTCCCGAAAACATTCAGCAAAATTAAAATTTTTGTTAGAAAATATTTGTATGTAACTATTTATTGTAAAATTCGTTCTATCGAGACATTAGACGAAAACATATACACATATTTTGTTATTGGTGTTTTTTGGACAGATTTAGGACAAACTTCACCAACATGTACAGAACTGTGAAGTTTGTCCTAAACAAATCTTCATTTTTTTTTTTTTTTTTTTTTTTTTTTTTTTAGGACAGATTTAGGACAAACTTCACGCGAATCACAAAATAACAACCAAAAAAAATTTTCATAATAAGAATATTCGCGAAGGATCAAATTTACGATTTCGTATTTTACGAAATCGAAGAAAAAAATATTCATAATAGCCCCCCTGAAAAATGTTACAGATACATCGGTCACACTCAAAGATTTTTAAATCTGGCAGAGAGAATCGAATCGTAAAATGTATGAAATATTCAACTTGGGCAATCATTCATTCAGCAGAGAGTTCGGGCGGTTATGCTTATGACAAAATTTATATCTGGATTAAAAATGGCACCTAAATTTCTGAATCGTTACAAAGTCGTTAAGGCGGGTCTAAATGAAAAATTGGCAATCAGTAGTAGTTAACATTACACAATTTTGACATTAAGTTGGCGAAGTTGACCCAATGAGTCAACGTTTGTATAAGTTAATCCGCCAATCAAAACTTTGAAATGACAACAAATGTTTGACAATAAATTGTTATATTTATTCTAATTATGTCTAAATGGAAAAATTGTGAAGGAATATACAACAGATTTAGAAACGTATTAATTCAGATTAATTCACATTCAGATATAAAATAAATAATAAATGTGTAAGGTCGATGAAGAGAAATGAGAACTGCGACAGACTCTGTATTTTTTACGCTATTACAGTTGCCGACGAGGAACAATAGTCGATATCCGTAAATTTGTATCAATTCGTGATTTAAACATTCATTTCGAATAGATGAAGTTTATATAGGTCACGAGTTCATAGACCTTTAAATTTCTTCCAAGACGAGTGAAAATTATATATAATCAAGATAAAGCCTAATTACTTAATAAATCTGGACGATGGTCTGGCTTAGGCAAATGCACCACGTTACAACACTACAAAATATTTATTATTTTTATTCTTATTGATTACATACTTCCGGTATTTTTATGTTTTTATGAGCATATCGTTTTAAACTGGGAGACGACAAAGGCAACAACAAAAACAATACTGCATATAAGAACTGTTTTGATCATGAAAATAAATTGCATTCCGCATTCTTCTTGATTACACCACAGATATCCATGTACTTATATGTGCTTAAGAGATGTGGAAATTAAATTATCTATTTACGATGTTATTAACTTTTGCCGGTCGGTATTCTTATCTTCATTGCGGAAGTTTGCTCTAGGTTAAAATAAAAGAAAAGTATAAGTTGGAAAAAATTACTTTCCTGTTCCTTTATAACATGTTAATGCGATGTGATTGCATTGCCCCCAAAGTAATTTACCTATATACATGATTTAGAAACGGAAGAAGTTTTAAAATTAAACTGCATTAGATTTAGAGATGATAATAATGATAGAATCTCTTATGTAACGAGTATTGCCGGAAAGGAACGAGTAGAACAGCAAATTAAAAAATTTAATTGGACCTTTAGTTGCTTGTAGTTGTTGTTACCAAAGCTGATTATTAATATATTTTAACCACAAATCAAGAAGAAACACTTGATTAATTTTATTAATTTTCCGAGCCGATTATTTTAATAATTAATTAGTTAATTTTAATATTAAACTCGATCATGCGGTTCGAAGTTCAATATTTTACAAATTTTCAAAACAAGTGTTCATTAACTCACTCACAGAAATTAAACGAAACAATTTATTTGCATGAAATTTTTTTATCGGTAGGCTAAGTAGACGAAAAGAATTAGAAAATAAAAAAATTCTATAACCGTTATTTCATATAGATTTAAGGTGGATTCAAGGAGCCTTTATGGTTGCGTTCGTTCGTTCATCCAAACAATTTTTTTCGACCAATCGTCTCTTGTGAAAAAATGCTGAAGAAATAAAATCGTGATTTTGGAACAACATCATTGGTCGAAAAAAATTGTTTGAATGTACGAACGAACGAACGCAACCATAAAGGCACCTTCAATGTTGCGTTGTTTCATACCTTCCTTTCTAAATTTTTTTAAACCAATTTGAGCTGAAGAAAACATTTTACAAGAGAAAAAACGTCACTTTTAACCAATGAAATTGGTGTAAAAAAATTTCAGTAGGAAGAAAGGAACGAAAGAACGCAACAGTAAAGGCTCCTTTACCGAACTTATTGAATACTCCTCGTACCTGTTTTTCTTCTTAATTCTTAACCAATAACTCTTTACGGTAGACATTTACAACGGATAGCACACTATCAGTCTATTAATAGGACTAAAACAGTACCGACTGGAAAATACTATCTGTTGCCCATGCACCTCTTCTAGTTCTAAGACAACTTGAGGACTTTGTACTGCGACCATTGTCTTTATTATATCAAAATCAATCATGAGTTTGATCGAAAAACGATATTAACTTAAAAAACAAAAAAAAAAAAATTCCGAAGGCATAAAAATTAGGCCTAAAGGCGGATATCATCAAATGTATGAACAAACATCGTTAATGAAACAAATGATGTCGCTATTCTAAAACTATGAACATATCGGCAACTTAATCCTTAATATTAACGTTGTCTCTTCTGCTAAGTTTTAAATAACTTGTAACCATCCTAATATTTTTTGTTGAACTATAGCATTCAGGCACAATTACTCCAACTACTATTCCAAGCTTGTGTTGCTTTATAGCTGTGATTTTGCTTAAATAGTAAGCTGGAAGTTGAAAACTAGTCTGTTATTTCCTAAGAGCATTAGAAAGTTAACAAATTTGTAATGTTCTACATGAATCGGTCCCCAATCACATAAGTTTCTGTGCAATTTAACATAACCACTTAAATCGAAATAAGTGGTTATGTTGAACTATATTCTAATCGATAGTATTTCCCGGTTTTTCTTTCCCTTCAATTTTTCATCCAAACCCGACTATTTTTGACCGAGATATAAGCAAAAAAACAAAACCACTTATGTTTGTTATAGGTTTTTGGTATTTATTGAAAACCACTTAATTGTGACAATACTCAACAATATAAGTGATATTTAAAACAATAATTTTATTTGTAAAATCAGAAATAAATTTAGAATAAATACTTATCTTGAAATAAGTTTTTATTTTGAATTTAATTTTGCGGTTGATATTTACTTAAATCGATATAAGCGTTTTTTTCTAAATGCTAATTAAATATTTTGGGAATTTTCGGTGAATCCAGAGCAGATAACAAGTGCTTGAAAGTGTCAATAAACGTACTTTAAAAACCCTGATACCATGGATCCAAAATAGTTTAGTTATGTCCTATAATTTTTTCACAAATTAAATTAAAATTTAAATTTGGTCCTCCGAAAAGCAGCTAAAAAATAGATACTTAGGTGGTTTTGTTGAATTGCCACATTTTTTTAAATATCTTTTTAATTACTGTAAATTTTAATACAACTAAATAAAAGTTGTTTTTACATATTTATATTCCTGGAGTATATGAAACAAAAAAAGATACCCATTCTGAATTGGGCTGGTAATTCGCCAGATATGAACCCGATTGAAAATGTTTGGGCTGTATTAAAACAGCAATTGTCGAAAAGTCATCACAACTAAATCAAAGTTGATTGAGGAAATTAAAAATAGTTGGTACAACGACCCTTTAATCAAGGATACCATCATAAAGTTGATCAACAGTATGCCGCGTCGTAATTCAATTTTCAAAATAAAAGGAGGTGGACGACATATTAGCCGGTTGAATGTTTAATACAAAGGTTAATAAATCCATTCTAATGAATTAAGGTAAAAAAACGTGCTTTTTTAACCAAATTTCCGCTGAAAATTTAATTTTTGAAAAGTTCATATTAATTTGACCAGGTACGGTAAGTTATAATGTTAGTAGCATAAGTTTCCTGTAGATATTTATATTCCTCCTATGGGTACTGTAAAATTCACTTGTTAAAATTTAGCAATTAGGTACATTATCTAAACCCACCTACGGAAGAAGCAGATGAATCAACCACAGACGAATCGATTAATGTATCCACAAATCAGCTATTCATAGGAGGTAGCAAATTCCCACATAAGAATATACACAATGTACACACGTGGACATCACCAGATGGAAGAACCAAAAATCAAATTGATCCTAACATGTCAGAGCAATGAGAAGCAGAAGTAAGCTATAAACACCTATCCACCAACAGAACAGGAATTTAAAAGTGCTATTTATGGCCTATTTTTTATTATATCGCAGACATCAGATATAAAAAAGCCTTTTCCGTTTTTTTATCGGATCGATTCGATACATGTTTTGTTCGTTTTTTATTTTCTCTGTCATTTTTCGATCGTAATTTTTTGTCAGGTAGTTCAAACAAAAAATGCTAATTAATAAATTTATTTGTAATTATTTTTATTTTTGTAAAATTAATAACCCGCTAATTTATTATTTTTTCGTATGGTAGATTTCCAAATTACATATTTTCAGTACAGTGTATAAAACTCGGTAAAAAGCCTTTTCAGATAAAATATGATCCGATTGGTCAAATAAATAATCTCTCTGATTTATCAGACATTTCGGATACATTAAAAAAACAGGCCATATAAACGAAACTATAAACACCTATCCACCAACAGAACGGAATTTAAAAGTGCTATTCATAGCCTATTTTAACATAGCAGATGTTTTGGGGTCGCATTATATAGAAAAATGCAACGAAATTTTAGTCCAAGAATATGCAATGAAATAAAAAAAAATAAAGTAAATACGAGAGAACTAAAACACGCTGGAGCGCCGAAATCAATTTTTGGACTCAACCTTCTTTATTTAAGCATTAACAAAATTTAATACCCAAAACTCAATTTTTTAGCTCAAACATTTTTATTTTTAGGGCTATGTAAATACAAGTACTGTAGACCAAAACAAGTATTTTTAGTTTTTTTTAATTAGTTAACCAATTAAATAATATGTTGATGGTTATCTTTTCATAAAAAGCGCAATGATACATTTATTGTTTAACCTATCTGTCAAAACTCAAAAATTCTAAGGTACTGTCAAAAAAGTATTCCATACATTTTTTTGTATTCTTTTATTACATTTCCCGCAGAATATTCTAAAGTCACGTGACTGTTATTCTATTCCTTTTATTCTTTTTGCAGAATGAATAAAAGAAATTTCGAAGAGACTAAAAAAGCCTTTTCGTTTTTTTTAATCGGATCGAACCGACACATTTTTTTCGTTTTTTCATTTTCTCTGACTATTCTTAGATCGTCATTTTTCGATCTGAATTTTTGTTGAGGTATTTCAGAGAACAATTATTATAAATTTGAAATATTTTGACAGAAAATATGGCAGACGCTATGGAATATGGTAATTAATAAATCAATTTGTAATTGTTTTATCTTTTTATTAATATTACGTTAATTAATTATTTTTTCGTGATTCCCAAATTACATAATTCCAGTACAGTGTAAAAAAACTCGGTAAAAAGCCTTTTCCGACAAAATATTATATGATTTGTTAAATAAATAATCTCTGATTTATCGAATATTTCGGGAACATAACGGGAATTTAAAAGTGCTATAATTCATGACCTATTTTTTATTGCATCGGATAGATCAGAGAGATAAGAAGAAAGCCCTTTCCGTTTTTTTATTTTATCGGATCGATCCAACAAATTATTTTTTTAGTTTTTCTATTTTTTTTTGACCATTACCAGATCGTCATTTTTCGATCTGAATTTTTTTTCATGTAGTTCAGAGAAAAAACATTTGAAATATTTTGACAGAAAATATGGCGGACTCTATGGAAAATGAGGCGCTCCTTCAAAAGTTAACTCAATTTCAAAAACAAAACAAAAAATCTATTTTGCTTGCCAAACTTCGTTTTATTATCATTAGCACACGTTACATTGTTTTCGTATTTTTTTTTTGAGTTTGTTTATGAAGTAAAGAAAATTTTTTTTCTCTTCGTTTTTATGGTGGTGTTTTTTGTTTGTTTACGAGATTATTTTTTGCTATAGTTGTATTAGTTAGTTTTTGTTAATTATGTATTATTAACACACATTATTGTCAATCATTCGACAAGGTATTGAAATGCACAACATTTTGAAATGCAATAATTGTAGAGGCTAACGGCTTCGATAACTCTCACGGGCACGCGGGAGGTCGCTGCGCTCCCCCCCGCTTAGCCCTCCGAGGGGCTTTAGATTTGAACTTCGGGGGACGTAGGAGCCGGGATCAGCAAACATGTCGCACTGCGTGCCGCACGTAGGAGCGGATTACATAGAATCTATTAATGACGTCAAAAACCCAAACGTTCTTTTCAGGACGACCAAAAATATCTTTTATTAAAAGAACGTATTTATATAATTCCAAGTTTGAAAATTAAATTTTACAATTATTGATTGTGAAATGGTCAAATTCAATTGAGCAGGCCCAATTCCAAAAATTCTAGAAACAAAAAAGCAGAAAAAAGAAAAAGAAAATAAAAAACGGGATTTGGCAAGCAAAATAGATTTTTTTTTTGATTCTAAAATTGAGTTAACTTTTGAAGGAGCGCCGAAAATGATAATTAATAAATTAATTTGTAATTATTTTTATCTTTATAAAATTGATAGTTGCTAATTTATTATTTTTTTCGTGGTAGTTACCCAAAATACATATTTTCAGTAGTGTATAAAACTCGGTAGAAAGCCTTTTCAGATAAAATATTACTATAAAAAAACAGGAGCTAAAGAACATGAAAGCACCCGGCATAGATAATATTCCAGCAGAATTGCTAAATGGCGACGCATCTATAACGGCAGAAATTCCAACTCCGACCTTAGATAATGCAAGAACTGAAGAGTCATCTCTCCCCTCAACACTATATAATAAAAGTATTAGCAATGACCATTCGTGAGCGGATATCACCAACGGTGAACCACCATATCAGAAATGAACAGGCTGGCTTTAAATCTGGTAGAAGCTGGTCCACCAATAGATGCGCGATCTAAAAAGTATTTTGCGAAAGAATTGTACATGAAATGTACAGGGACAACGGAAATAGAGTTCGATACAAGGGGTAGCAGGGGTTCAACACACGAAAATCAAACTATGATGTGTTCTCTTTCCACTACTGTTCTTAATATTTCTAGGTCCAATAAATCGACTCAATGACCGGGATTACGCGGACGATATATGACTATTAATGCATAAGCACACAGACATGCAGCAGAAAGCATTGAAATTAGCTCACGCACAGGAAGTCGGTCTGAAAATTAAGATCAGAAAGACCAAGGCTATGAATCTAAGCACGAACATATATACACCCAGTATCATCTTGGTTGTAATATAGTGAAAACAGGCGGAACTGAAGAGGTTATCAACCAATACACCAACGCCTACGTGTAAAATCCGTACTGCTGTATGGATGTAAACATGGAAACTCACGCAGAGGATCACTAGAAGACTCCAGGTATTTGTGGATATAAATACCTTAGCCGTATAAAAACTGCTTCTGGCCAAACACGATCACAAACGAAGAACTTCTGATTCTTTCCAAAGGATATTCAGCTTTAATGTTTGGGCGGGTATTATTGGTCGAAACCTTATCGGGCCTTATTTTTTGCCAAAATACTTTTCCGGAGATATTTATCTCGGATTTGTTCAAAATGAACTATACTTGAGCTGACTTTACCAGTTTTAGAAAATGTGTCGATTGTTTTTTCAAAATTAAGGTTGTCCGGCACATAACCAACGTATGGTAAGTGAATACTTGGATGATTCATTCCCAAACTCATGGATTGTATATGTGGCCCTATTCCTTGGCCCGCACGATCCCCAGACCTCACACCCTTGATTTCTAAGTCCGAGGACTTGCTAAGGAATTGATGTACGCAATAGAGGTAATTTCATGAGAAATTTTAGTTGAAATGATACAACTTCGCGCAACAACCGTGGAGATAAAAAAAAGACCCCGTGCATACAACTCTGTTAGCAAACAGAGGAATAAAATCTAATAAATGAAGTAGATTAAAAATTTATCAATAACTTGAAAGGTATTTTCTGAACCCCGACGCGGCAAAATGGTATCTCTAATTTTGACTACAAAATGAATGATTTTTAAGAAGAATAATATACAATTGGAAAAGGCATAAAACTAGAGAATTTTTTAAATCAAAACTAATTTCAAAATAACCTTTACTTTTTTAAATGTGAATGACATTTTTCATACTATTACACATTTTCTAGGATTTGGAAGTCTATGTCATTTTTTCATATACAATAAAAGTTTTGTCGTGCATTTACGACTACAAACAAAAAAGTTATAACCATTTAAGGGCGAGGTTTTGGGTAATTAAAAAAAACTTAAAAATATCGTATCTCAGTTACCGTGACACCTAGGACCACAGTTCTATGGGATAAAAACTTCTAAATGAACCCCGCCCAGTCTGGCAAAAGATTTTGTTGACTTACCTGCCAAACACCGTGTATAGTATATAAGTTATTGGATCAGAGAACAATTTTGAAATTACTGTCTCAATTCATAAATACACCATTCTTGCACTATGGGCATGTTATTCGTTTTCGTAAGGTCTTAAAGAATGGTACAAAGTTAGCTGAAGCACCTTAGTACTCATAACTACCGCTATGGCGCTAAACGCAGATACTTTTTTACTCATTGCTATATGATTGGTCTTAGTACTTAAATTTACCACTACGGCGCTGGAAGCAGATACTTTTTTTTATATCCATATGGCATGTCGTTTGAAACCAAGGAAAAATAAAAAATATTGTCAGCAGTTTAATTCATCGATTCTCCGTATCGGCGCGAGTGTTTTTTTTCGGACGAAAATAAGTTAAAAAGGAATTCACAAATGTGTAAGTTGGTACAAAAAACATACAAAACTAAATTTTTGACATGGTACTTTTGCCCTACCCGCACAATTGTGTTAGTAAATCACTAAAGGGATATATAAATATATTGTTACGGTTGCGCCTATCAAACCAGATGGACACAATTGATTCAGCGTGGGCGAAGTATTTATTCAACGAGAGTTAGCAGATTATAGTAGTCTGGAATAGAACCGAGAATATTACGTCTGGATAAACGCAGGCGAGTCTAGAATATTCGATCGGTATATAAATACGAGGCAACAAACACAATTGGAGACTCATTTGGGAGGGTCGGTAAACCAAAGATTAAAAGCGAAAGAGAATAGCGAGAAAACAATAAAAAATGTTAAGTGAAAATATTGGTAAGAAATTATTTCCGGTATTTTCGGGAATAATCCAGAAGTGGTGTAAATTTTAACAGAGCAAATACGTAACAATACATTTTCTTTTATCTAAGGGATGATTTCTTGGTTATTAAAAATATTAATCCTTGAAAGCAATGCGCTTGCAGTTCGGATTAGTTTAGTTGAAAGGCATTAGCATGGAGCGAGGCGATCGAAACAGTGTAAGGAGAAAAGTTGAAAAAGCAGGATTAAGCATTGAGCTAAATTTTCAAATAGACAGCGAGCAATTTTGCAGTATTAAATGAAGTTAGTTTAAAACAAATATCATCTTTGAGCACTTCACCGCATGGGCTCTTCTATTCTGTTTCTCTTGCTTTTATTTATACATATGTAGATTCTATACGGGTGTCCCGAGAAATTTAAATGATTTTCTGGGATATATTTAATCCTCAGGATTTAGATTAAAAACCTTAAACAGTGTCTTCTGGTCGTGCAATTACTTAATTTACTAATAGTAAGACCAAGCTCAAGCCAATCGAGATTTCTATATATAAAATCATCCTTGTTTGTTCATACAATAAAGTTATGCTTTTCAGGTAACTGTATCAATGTGGACAATGCCATCATTATAATCACCAAACCATTTATTAGAAGAATTACTTATATAATAGAAATTAGCTGTTAAATCAACCGGCAAAGGTACTAATTTTTGATATTGAGCTCATGTATAACAGATTCTGTTGAAAATCAAAATTTACATTACCATTTACATTTTCAAGATGTCATTTGAACACGAAATTAAATTTAACCACAAACAAGACTAATCAAATTTTATCACTTAATCATAAAACCAATATTTTAAAACCACAAAATCTTATTATTTGTTGCATAACAGAAAACCACCCAGTAAAATATAAATCAAGTCATCCTCATCAACACTCTCCACAAAAACAACAAGTAAAAAAATTCTTAAATTGTAACAATTAATAATCAGTGTTTTCTCTAAACCCAGAGATACATTAAAAATACACTTACATGAGGTGGCAAATTTTAAACCCAATCCGGAATTTTATCTTTAATTTAAATGAAAAATTATCTTTCAAAATCTCATGTTTTACGTTCGGAAAGGATTTTCCGTATATTTTATTCGAATTTTATCGTAAAATTAAAAAAGGTAAAATGTCCTATATTGTAACTCATACCTCTTGGTGTTGATGTAAAAATACAATACAACAATTATAATTACAAAAATCGGTTTATACAAAATAAATTAAATAAAAACACCCGGAAAATTATAAGAGGATATTTTTCACACCCCATTCATTTAATCACCCACTCCATTTATAAATTTATATAATTTATCATAAATGGTTAGCTAAGTTTGTAAAACCTTTGAGTTAAATCATGAAAGCGATCCTTATTTGCACTTGTGGTATAATGTTGTGTATCGTCCCCACTTAAAAGAAAGGTTTTATTTTTTAAAAATGTGATTTTACCCGAAATTTATTTAAATTAAATGAATGAATTTATCTTGATTTAGAAAATTCGATATATTTTTTTAACTTTCCTGCATTACATCAATTTAGCTAGGTAGTCTCTAGTATATAACGTACTTATACAGTCATGTGCTGATTACATTTACAATTTTTATAATCGGATATCAATATTATTCGATTCAAAACACACATATAACACCACCCCCCGTTTGATTACAATAACTCGATTTTATTTTATATTTCAAGCTTTAATCCGAGGAGGGAAAAAAATATTATCATTTTCATAAATCAAGTTCGAAAAAATACAATATACAGCTGGAAATCGTTAAAAAATGTATATGGCAAATGAAAAATTTAGTGGAAATTTTTTACACCAAGTACATATATACTCGTACATGTATTATGTTACATATATGTATGTATACACTAATGCTGATTAGTCGTTGTTATATTTGTTGTAAACATAAAATGTTTTCGAGCGGAAATATTATTTTGATCTTGATATAAATAAATTTGGTGTCACGGATTGGGAAATCGTGTGTTTTGGGCAACAAAGCCAAATATTTTTATAAATCTTGATGTGCAAGGTTAATAAATGACTTTAAATTAAATATCAATTCGTCTGTCAGCACCATTCTAAAATATGCCATTATATAAGGGGGCGCTTCGGCTGTACGCTCAGCAAACACCTTTTAACACATCACGTCCTATATCCATAATTAAAAAAATGTGACAAATTATAATGATTGATGAATTTAATCATAATTTATTTTTCTTCGTCTATATTATCTAAAAATAAAGTGGAAAATGAATTTTCCTGACACTCACATAAAAAAAACATATCTAAAAATAATTATAAAGCAAAAAAGAAAATAGAAATGTCCCATTTTTTATTATATTCCCCATATTTCGTGAAATTCGAAATAAAATTATTTATGGATTGCCAAAAAAATTGCTGAAAATTGGGACACTGGATAAAAAAAGATTACCAAGATTGGAGAAAATCCAATTATATAAATATCACAAATATGTCTTAACCCCCCCGAAACAAAAAAAAAAAGTTTTCATCAATATATAACGTGGTGGAGACGAAAAATGGTAGAAAATTGGTTATCAAATAGAAAATTATAGACGAAGTGATTATTTCCGGTCAAAAATAAATTTATGAACTAAATTGGGAATATATAAAAGGATGTGACGGGGGTGCGTGCGTGCGTAGGTATGTAGGTGTAATGCGCGCTTCACAACATCTAGATATATAATTATTATTACAGGATATCGATTCAAACAAGCAAAAAATTTCTCTATATGACATTGATCGATCTTTTTTCTAATAAACAATGATTATAAACAGTTTGTTATTTTTTTTTTTTACAAAATACAGGAGATTGTTATCTATGGCAATACAGAAATTAATACGGGTTTTGTCGTCTATGACAATATATATACATATACGAAAAAGGATTACAATTTTATACATGCTGGATTCCCTCATATACACAACATAATATCGTATATATACAAAAGACCGAGTGTGAAGTTAGAATCTAAATTGATATATAATATAATCATGGAATATATCAGCCACTAACCCTTTTTATTCCATATCAATAATATTGTTTTTGTGTAACACAAATTGAAATGTACATGGAGACGAGGAAACATATAATCGAGAAGTGTCCTTATTGTAATTTCTTTAGTATAAAATCAATTTTAGCAACCCCTTCAATAAATTTGTTAAGTATATACGACTACTTTACGCCACCAGTTCATATATTTAGTTGTTATTTTTAGGGTATTTACATACGGTTTTGTTGTTGGACTTGATTCCTTTCTTTTAAACTCAACGTGTGCAAAAAAAAATCTAAATTGATGGGATATTGATTCAAGCTTCCGTAGTTAATTTTACAAATATATTTTTTTTTATTTGAAAAGTAAAATTCTGAGAAGGGATGGCTAAACTGAGAGAATTTCTCAATGAGGATCTATTTTGTAATCCCGAAAGCAACAAATACTGGATGCCTATAATATTCAAATTTGAAGCTTTACCTTGACCTTTTGGTTTTTGTCTTAATACGATTCTACCTTTTTCTTCTTTGTCAACCGTTAAGTAGGCAACGGAGTTTATCCAAAACGAGAAAAACATTTATTGTTACTAAACAATCCACTATTAAAAAACGTTACAAGGATTTCGAGTGAAAATTAATAAAAATAACGTTTGTCATAAAAAGCCGCTGTCTGGAAATCATCACTCAGGCAATGCCTTCTAAACTACTGGCCGCTTACACCAAATGATGACGACACGCTAAGTCGACGTTGTTGTTGCTTTCTCTAGTTGCTTTGTTAGTGTAAATATCATAAAATGATTATTGCGCAGTCTCGGTATAGACTTAGATTGACGTCATGTGCGAAAAATGAGAGTAGTAAAAGGCCAGTAGTATAGAAGGCATTGACTCAGGTAACAAAGTGACCCAAGGTATATTTTCCAACCCACACTGTCAAACCGGTGCACCTAGATACTAATGGCTTCATTGCTTTAAAAATTTTGCTCTATGACGTCATTTCATGTCAATGGTTCAAATATTTGACTATAGATGGCAGTGTAATCGAATAATAATATGATTCTGACGACGTACATCATTTTGTTAAACCTCTAAACGTCAAGAACTTTTTACAAACATTACTGCTTTATACAGTTTGGAAAAGAAACTGTTGACATAAATTTAATGACGTATTAATGAGTAATACGTGCATTGGTTAAACATACAGATGAGCGAGGCAATTAGTCAATGCTAGAAGGAGACAAAAAAGACACCATGTTTTTTATCCTATTGGCCTATATGACAATACTGTACAATCTCACTTGAATAGTGTAAAGTTTTTTGTTTAATCATAATCGAAGTTTAATTTTAATAGTAATTACGAGGGGACTAATAAAAGATCGCCTCGTTGACAAAAAAAAAACAATTTTATTTCGTATTTATTCTTAATCTTCGCCTTTTTTAGCTTCTCTTCATAATCGCCATTGATTTCAATGCATTTCTTAAGCATGTAGATCCACTTCTCAAAACAGTCTTCAAAATGTTGCTTTTTAAGCTTATCAAGTTTAGCATTAATCGCATAAATTATCTCCGCGTTACTGTTAAAGACCTTTCCCCTCAAATTTATTTTAATTTTTGGAAATAACCAGAAATCACAAGATGCTAGATTAGGGGAATATGGTGCTGTGGTCGTATTTATTCGTTATTTTAGCAGTGTGAGCTGGACCGTTTCCTTCCGGTTTTCCAACAAATTTTTGAAAACATTTGGTAAGCAGTCAACATTTGGTATACCATTTTGCAGTTACCGTCTGGCGCTTTTCCAGTGAAACAGCAGCTACTACAGCAGCAGTTTTTGATCGGGTGACGTAAACTGACATCATTACTTTTGATGCTGATTTTTGGTGCTTAACTTTTACGGATGGGTTTGCTTCTGTTGGGCTCCATACCATGGACTGTTGTTTGGTTTCTGAATCGTACTTATAGAACCAAGATTCGTCACCAGTAGCGACTTTACTAAAGATGCAAAACTGCTTATTTTCGAATCTATTTAGGAAAAATTTAACAAAATGCATGAGAGCCTCTTTTTGGGACTCATTTAAAATTCGTGGAACCCATCGAGCAGATTTCCTCGATGTATTCCAGATGATTACTTAATATTCGCGATACAGCCATGGCATTCAAGACCAATTCATCAGCAAAAACTTCTTGTGTCAATCGTGAATCTTCGTCAACTTTGGACTTCACCAGAGCAACAGTGGCGTCATCAGACCGACTCGGGGCTCGTCCTCTACAGAAAAACGTCCCGCCACGGTTTCATCTTCGGAACCACTTTGAAATAGTCTGTAGAGACGATGTAATTTGGCGTTCATTGAATATTTATGGTGGCTTTAGTTTCATAAAGCAGTTGCAAAGGATTTGGTATTTATGGTTTTTTTTTAAAAAGATTTAAGAGTCGCCAACTAAGCGAACTTTTGTTAGTCCCCTCGTAAAATATAAAATGAAATACAATAACATAATTCTGCAGTGTTATAAAACTACTAATAAAAATAACTATTACCCTAATGAAACTATCCAAACGTCATAATTATATGAAATTTTTCAAGAAGATAAAATTGAGGGGAAGTAGTAAGGCTGCAAATATACACACATGTATAAATATCATCAAAATTCTACCAAACAGAGATTCCTCCTAAAACTCTCAAATAGCAAAGTAAAACTCTCATCATTTCAGAAAGACATCACAGAGATTGCACTAAAATCCCACAATACACAAGTAACTAATATGGGTCTGACCTATTAAACGTAGTGTAAACCATTAAAAATGGACTTGATCAGTACGATTTTTTAAGCAAATAAAATCGGAAATTTGTCATCGGCTCCATTTTGCTTCTGAGTGAATCTCATAATGGCTATGAATTTTGGAAGTAGTGGAAGTAGTTGCAGCTATTAGTAGAATGGAAAGGCACCCAAGGTTTCCACCAAATGCCTTAAAAGTATTTAAATACAAATCCTTGCATTTCAAGAAGGGCGTTCCTAAGGAATCGAAGAACGCGCCCATATATCCATAAAATGTGTTCAACTGAAAACAATTAATATTCGCGGCATCGCTTTGATACTCTTACAAGAGTCAACCGATGAGAGTTTTTCTCAAGAAATCGTACTGAGCAAGTCCACATTGAAACGAGTTCAAACTATTAAAACTTAACTCTATATAGTGGTATTTTCGTGATATCTTGTTATTAATCTAAATAAGATTCGCTTACACATTAGGAGCCGATGAGTTTTCCTAAAAAAAATTGTACTGAGCAAGACAATATTGAAATGATTCACAGACCGTTTGATAGGCCAGGCGTTAAGGGATTAATTCTGTATGATTTCATTTTGATCCAATCTCTGAAATGTCTTGTTAATGGCCTAAATGGAATTCACTCAAAAATCGGAAGGACCCGTTAATAGTTTTGTTCAAAAAAATCATACTAAGCAAGTCTATAATAATGAAACGATGCAATCGCTGTTGGATACGTCATACCCTTAGAAGTTTTTTTTTTTTTTTTTTAAGAAAGTATTAATTCAATCAATTAATACTCTTAATACTCTTATTAATACCCTTTTCATTCACGCACACACCACCCATTCACACCTTTACAGTACAGTATACCACCTGTACATTGCAAGCTCCATGTTAATCTGTACATTAACATGAACGGTGGGTGGGCGCTGAATTCTGCACTCCAGCAGAGGGTCTTAGTTATATTTATTAACATCACCGATCGTAATCGATGACACAAATTCACTTTTTGCATCCAGCCTCTGGAGGGATTCGAATCCAGTACCTCCCGGTTCAAGTGCTGAAGCTTTAACATTATATAGTGACATTTTGGCGCAATCTCTGCTTTGATAGCGTAAATGGAACTTACTCAAATTCAAAAGAGATCGATGAGAGTTTTACGTGTCCCGACATAAAACAGAGCCATTGAGAGTTTTACTAAAAAAAATCTGAGCAAGTCCATATTGAAACGATTCCCGCGCCATGTGGTAATTCAGACCCTATCGAATTTTTTCTATATGGCTGCAATTTGTAAGGTCTTGTTATTGGCCATAATAAGATTCACTCCAAAATGAGCCTACGAGGGGTTAGCTCCAAAAAATAAACAAGTTCACATTGGAACGAATCATGTTCCGTTTGGTAGAGTAAAGGTCAAACCTGTATGTATGGTGGCATCTCTGAGATGCTGTTTTATTGGCCATAAGGTCAATAAGCAAGTCAATACTGAAACAGTTAACACGCCGTTTGAGATGTCTTGATAGTGGCCTAAAATTCGCTCAAAATCAAAAGAACCATCAAAAGAATGATAGAAAGTCTCTATTATAACAAAACATGCTTCGTCTTATATAGGTAAAATTATTAGAAGTTAGCTCTATATGGTAGCATTTTGGTCTACTCTCTGTGATGATTCGCCTTATGAATATCACTCAAAATAAAAACGAGCCGGTGAGAATCTTACTAAAAAATGGCACACAGCAAGTTCGAATGATTCACGTACCGTTAGATAGGGTCAGGCCCCAAGGAATTACTTCTGTAGCGGCTTGTTTCATACATTACAAGAAACATCGCACAATGTAATTATTCCTCAAACGGACAATCCGCCGTAAAAATAATTATTTTTTTCAACGGTACAGATAATTATTCCAAATAATGTACAACAACAACTTGTAAACAATACCTCGAAAACATAAAAAAAAAATTTCGCAGCTGAAGTGAAATGAAATTTTACTTATAAAAATGACAAAAGCAAAAACGAAAATGAAAATTTCAGCGCTGAATTTTATTTTTCGGTACGCAGTTTAGCTAGTGAAATTGGTATTTTTCGTATTAAAATATAGATGTCTCTGTGTAACTCTACACATTTACACGGCATTTCCATCTTCTGATACAAAAAAAGAAAGCTATATTTTTGCCATCTCGTCAATTATATTTATTTGATGTTCTGTGTTTTAAAAAATTATATTCAAGAGTTTAAAAATATGGCGGAGGAAAATTGTGCGAACGAAGCTATCTGCGTTGAAATTTTACGAGAATCGACAAAATTATTTTTCATTTATCGGGGCGGTATGTTGTACTATCACAATTTTCGATTAAGTTTCCGTCTCATTTTTCTAAAGCAAAATGATATGCGCTTTCATCCAACAATTATATTCAGTACATCATTTAATTCTAAAAAAGTCAGACATAAAATAAATCGAAGGTAGAAAATTGTAATGGTATACAACATCACGCCCCTGGTTAATTTTGGAGACCAGCAAAAATTTCATTTCACGTCAGTTGCGAGACTAGCCTTAAATGATTAAATCCAACGGTGATGTGATGTTTATCAAAAACTGGTAGAACCATATTTTGTTTATGAAAAATTTGTATACCTAAAATTGGTATAAGAAAAATTCGACCTATTCAATTTTTGGATTTTGGGCGATTTATATTTGTAAAGTTGACTAAGTTATCTAAATATTCATATATGTACTTGATGACCAAGCGCTACTCCTCCATCAAATTTGTCAATAGCATGCAATTTATCTAGTGGAAGACTAATCTATTATAAAACGAACATCATGAATTCACTTTTGGATATAAACGGTTTACCGGCAACTGCTAAACTTATTAAGGCTTTGGTCAAATACGAGGTCTGTAAAATCTAGGTCCTTCGTCTACGACAAAGTGAGTTGCTCTCTTGGTAAAGATTTATTAGGGAGCTCCTCTTTCGGTTCGATTTCAGTCTACTTATAATGACACTGAATATGTCATTATCACAGCTAAGATTCGGAATTATAGACTTGCTCGTTCAAAATCCAAATGAATCCATCCATGCTGAATTATATTATTCATTTGAAGTTGAACGATGCAAAAAAAATACTCCACTGCAAACGAGAATTAATCAGCCCGAGAGCTAGCTTACAGTTGCGATTCTTTATTGTGGTATTGATAAATTCAGTGTTATCCTAAGCAGAGTTGATTATGGAGCTAACAGGTCTTTTCGAAGGGGACACATCATTTGGTGATTCAGCCTTCAACGCAAAAATCTACACACTAGAATTTCAATAAAGAAGATCTGTGTAAATTGCCAATATAACAAAATATACACTGCGTCACATAAAACAATACCGACATATTGAGTGAAAACCCAAGAAGTATAAGTGAAATACCCTAAAATATATGAATGAAACAATTAAAAATTAGTGCGAAATACGTTTACTACATGTAGACACTTAGGCTTATCTAAATAAGTTCGTTAAATTCATATAAATCGATCTCAACTGCAAACCATATATATTTGAACTATAACGAAGTACCAAATTAGATAGACCCATCTACGATTCAGATAAACTAGTACCTATGTTGAGATAACTCGGAGAGTTCAGAAAATTAATATTGACTCATTAGTATAGGGCACCATTAGCCCAGTTCTTTTGATGTGGTCGTGATATCGGATAGGTCCTCGCCCACTATTCAGATACAATTGTCTGTTTAAAAAAAACCTCTAAAAATTGAGTAAATTGCTATGCTAAATAAAGAATTTCACTCACATTATTTGTAATTTCACTCATTTTTTTTATTTCACTCATATTTTTTGTTATTTTACTCAAATATGGCGATGATCCGATAACTTCTCTAACAACTTTGATAATTATGAGGCACAGCGCTTATGTTGCTAATTTGATAGAAACTTCATACAGATTATTTTAACAATAGTTGAATTTTGTAATAATTTTGAGTCAAACTACTCAAAATTTCATAGAATTCTATCACAGCTCTTGAAAATGTTATCAGCAATAGTCCAGTTATCCAAAGAGGTTTGAGTAAGTTCATATGATAAATTAAGAATTTCACTCATATTTTTTGTTATTTTACTCAAATTTCTTGTTATTTCAGTCATATTTTTTATTAGTTGACTTAACAATTAGTTATTTCACTCAATATGGCAGCATGGTAATTTTCAAATAATTCTACTTATGTAAAAGCTTTGTTGACACAAATTCTACGCCTCTAGGAGTAATTTATAACCACAAACTTACGCTAAACACCGAATTTTAAAGGAAAATTATTGTAAAAATATTTTTTATTATTTATTTTGAGAAAATTAAGTGATGAATTATGAGTAATTAATTTGAGTAAAAATCTCATAAAAATAAATATTTGTTACTTTCTTTTAAATAATCATGAAAATATTTGGCATCAAGATTATTGCAAATTTACCATTTGCTTTATCGTCGAAGTTCGGGAACAAGTCAACTGTATAAAATATTTCAGAGAATATTGTTCGGGATGCTTAAGAGCTACATGTAAAGGAAAAGGAATTTTATTTAAAGCTTCCTAGTTTTTTCTCAGTACTTTTTTCGAAATGTTGCCATTCTTTCCATATTTTTTTAGTTTTTATCGTTTTCAGGAATTATATTTCTATTTTACGATGTGATTCCTTTTGTTCCATTTCTTCTTAATATAGTATAGCTCTCTCTGAGATTCCCTTTAAAATGCTTAAAAATATTGTTCGAGCGACGGACATTCACATTACTAGAATACCCTGTTAAAGTCCCCGGAATGGATTGATCGAGGTTGATTTAACAAGGACTTTTAAAATTACGTTTCCTATACAAAGTAACATCAGTGTCATGGCCTTGTAAATTTTAAAACTGAACTAATTTTAAAAGTTAACCATTTTAGTGCGAATTTATATAAATCAAAATTAATCGCGCGAAATAATAGAGTCTAATCTACCCAAAACACAAAATTTATACTTAATGGACCATCATCATCTTAGGAGGACAATTAGATTGACAAAATAAACTCATAATAACAATTTAATCATAGATTAATTTTTCCACCCAGTACATTATGTTTCGGTTACATATTTTTTTTAACACAGTTGTTTTTCCTTTGGAATTTTATAAATTGTATTGAACTTAGAGAAATCACCCTCGTCTCTCGATCCACCCCGAATTTATTTTTGAGTTATTCCCATTTATATCATCTGATACACGTTTTTCCTCACTTTTTTGTTGTTGTTGTTGTTGTGATCCATAAATTAATTCCCCTTCATAAACTTAAATTAGAAAATTTTAAATTTACATGAATAGAAAAATAAAATACCTTTACACCGGGAAAACATTTTATTTTATGTTGTTCACGAACATTTCACTTTTTATTTTTTTTTCCTATTTTCAACGTGAATATCCCTTTTTTGAATTGGGGAGTTCAAAAATAAAAAGGATAAAAATGTTTTTTTAAATTATGGATTAAAGTATTGTGAAATGATAAAAGCATGGAAAATATTTTATTTTCAGTAAAATCCGCACCAGTAAAAAAGGGTTTTCATGTTATTGAAACCGGAGAAATATATACGTTCTCTTTTGTTTTATATAAAAACATTTGATACACATCTTTAAACTTTATTGCAGTTTGATCCTGGCGAGAAGCATAAGAGATTTTGTAATAAATTCCAATTAACCACACGAAGTGCGCGCCGCTATTGGTTTAAATTTGATCTGATTTATCACAATCTAAATTCTAGTGAATTCCCCCTTCCCTTTTATTTCGTATACCAAATTTAAATAAATGTAAATTTTTTGTAACAACAAACTTTTACCCCTGATATATGACAGAATAGCTATGTACCTGTAAATAAGTTTTAATTTCCCAAAAATTTGAATACAAACGCGTGAAAAACATGGTTAAAAGATAACAGAGCGAATTCAACAAACTGGTTGTACATGAAACATGTAATGGAAAACTACAAGATATGGAAAATGAATGGGTATGATGTAATGACACCATCGGGAATAATCAAGGACGAGTTTTGTATTTTTCTCTCGATAATAGAAAAGTTTGCTTGTTTTATGTATGGCGTAACATGTTGACAACCGGTGCTTTTCACTATGTTCCAAAATCCGAAATTGGTAATTTGGATGACTGAAACTACTAGGGAAGTTGAAAAGAAAATTCGTTAGTATTTCCTGAATAAGGGTTTGCATATTTATCAGGAGCATTAAATTGTTTAGTAGAGGAGTGTACTACTTTGAAGTGGGGTACTTCTGAACTCTGCTAATCAAATTTTCAAAATATGCGTTTTTAAATTTCTCGATGTATTTTGAGTGAATTATAGTCATCAAAAATCGTTTAGCAGGCACCAAAGGCATTGATTAATGATTTGAACTATTGAGAATGAATTGCGTTCATTGTGCAATCAATCATTCAAAATGCATTGTGCAAACACCACTAGTCCGGTCTATTTATCTACGGGCTACAAATGGTTCCGGTTGTTAAAACTCTTGTTCCCATTGGTATCATATTGGCTCCAGCAAAAATCTTTTATAGTGCGCAATGAGCTAGAACGGATCGAGCTAATTTTGCAATGGAAGGGATGGTTCCCATTGACTTCAAATAGTTCTGGCTGATGCTGTCGGACATTGTAGTGGTTCCAGCTGGTGTGGTTTCCGAAGTTCATATTTTGCCCAACCATCCATAATAAATTCTGCTCACACAATGTAAGCGACTAATAACACGGTGCTTGAATTGCAAACTTTTTTTTCGTGACAAGCTGGGCACCCAGGGGGTAAACCTAATTCGAGTATGCTGAATTCAACGGTGCTAGTCCCATTTTAAAGTTAGTCCCCATTTTTGAGATATCGAATTCGACAAGTTTTGGCCCTTAGTCAAAATATACCATCATTTTCATGTTGATAGCTCTTGAACCATTAAGATTTTTGTTATGCTTTCTTCAGCAAAGTTGTTGCGCAGGTCAAGACCTAAAAAACGATTTGTCAACGATTTTTCGGAATGTCAGTGCATTCAGCGCATTGTTGTTGAACATTCCGAAAAATCTTTGACAAATCGAATGCAATTGTTTTTTTCGGCACAAATTTGATATCAGAAATTTTGAGAATTGAATTCGGCTTTCGTCACTCGAACATTTACCTCGTTAAGAGGTTTTTATTTAATATCAAAGATTTTGGCACGGCAATTTGAAAATGAATTGAATTGCGATTCGTTTTATTGTTGTCAGTCAAAACAGTTCACACACACTCGATAGCAATTCATTTTTGATTCCTTAAACAATACAATAAAATATACATATGTTAGTGTGTTAGTTGGAAACAAAAATTAATGGTAGCTACCGTCTCGCTGATATTCCATCTTCATGCGATGGGAGTGAAGGTAAGATCTATTTTTTAAAGAAATCATCATAAAGATTAAAAAAATATCGATTTTATGCAGGGAGACTGTCAAATGTTCAATGTTTTTGGTGATTTTTTCGATCACATCAATTTGTCAGTTTTTTCATTTTTTTTGTAATGAAAAAAGGGTCACTGGTAAAAATTCTCTTGGCAATGATAATAATATGATGTATTTATATTTGTTTCATTGTAATTCGTTGATTCACTTTCATTATGAACCGCAACGGACCGATATTAGGATACCGATATCATTTGAGCCAAAAAATGAAATTTTGCAAAAAATTAGGGTTGCTTTTAAGTTATGGAGGTCAATATCTAAAATATATGAGTTTTCTGGGACAAACAGTTGTTGTCATATTGTAGTTTGTGGCTAATAATCCTAAAAATATGAACCAAAAGTCTTGGACTAATTTTTAGCAGTTTGGCCAAATTTGGCCGGCCGATTTGGCATTTTTCAATTTTTTAGCTAAAATGACCCCCCACCTTAATTTTTTGAAATTTTTATGTATGCTATTTGATAGCTGTCAATACCTTTCTAACGATATGCATAAGTCCGGGGTATGTCAAATAAGTTCAGCGCTGTGGGCGTGGCTAAAATGGCCAAAAATGGCCTTTCAGAGGCTGGCCGCGGCCAACATGGCGGCCAAATCAAAAAGTTGTGGAAAAAAAGTTGCTTACAAACCCTGAAAATATGAGATCAAATGAAAGAAGTACGGACAAACAAACAAACATATATACCAAAGCAAGATTATATGGTGACGTCATAGAAAAATTTCCAAATGTCATAACTTTGGTCAAAATCATCCGTTTTGAACGTTTGAGATGTCGTTGAATTGGTATTGAAGTCTACAATTTGCTAGTTAAAAAATAATTGGTGCACTTTTTGAGGCAGTTATACCTGAAAAACTGATTGTTTGGGGCAATTTTCGGAAGGTCATATCTCTACTCAATGTTGGTAGAAATTCCAGCTTTTATACATTATTTAGGTCTACTTTTTAAGACCTTTCCAATGGTATATAACATGATCCTGGCGGTCTCAAAGGGAAAAAGTTCGAAACTAGCTCTATATATAAGAGTTCGACTTCCAGCACAGTAAGGGCTTTCGTCACTCGTTTGGACTGCCGTCCAAAGTGATAATTTACGTGATGCAATTGGTTAAAACGATAGGATGGAAAAATCCAGGATTTTTATCCACTATCGCAACGGCACGCTATTATTTTGTCAAAGAGAAGAAAAATGTTAATTTTTTAGAATTTTTTTTTTTAGGAAAAATCATCATAAAATAAATTGAATCGATTTAACTTTCTTTTAAATAGTTTCTATTGTATCTATATTTGTCGATGCGATGTTTATTCGATCGATTCTACTCGATTTAAATTCAACAAAATGATAAAAAAAGATAAAAACAGTTTTTCGTCGAAATGAAATTCAAGAAAAAAATTAGATGTGGTTTTTCGGTCTTGATATGTTCGGCAAAGTTGTTGGTCTTGATCTACGCAACAACTTTGCTGAAGAAAGCATAACAAAAATCATAATGGTTCAAGAGCTATCAACGTGAAAATGATGGTATATTTTGACTCAGAGCCAAAACATGTCGAATGCGATATCTCAAAAATGGGGACTAACTTTAAAATGGGACTAGCACCGTTGAACTCAGCGTACTCTAATTAGATTTACCCCCCGGGTGCCCAGCTTGTCACATTTTTGAACTAGCACAGTGTAATTTAGGCTGGTGAAACTTTGGTTCTGGTATGATTCCAGCTGAGATTGAATTGCTCCACAGGTAATTTTAGATAGTCCACAATTAGCTTGATCGGATCATGATCATTGTGCAACGCTCCGGGCGATAATGATTCCGGCTGGTTCGACTTCGAATAAAAAATCAAAGTGCGAACAATGATACACAATGGATTGTGCTACTTGTGCCACGCTTGTTGGTTTGATTCTGGGAGCATGGTTTCAATTGGCTATTAATGGCTGGAAATTTAAGAAAGTGCATATAACTTAGAACGGATTGTGTACTGTATATTGTTGTTTCCAGGTTGTTTCTACTTATTCGTTTGGTTCCGTCTGAAAAATCAGTTAGTGCACAATGCCTCATGGTACTGCTCTAGTTAGTTACGTTTCGGCTGATATGTTTTCGTCTGGCATAAAACTTTTATATTTTTGTAACGGGCACTAATGTGCTGAGATCGAAGTTGCCGATCTTCGAACCCAAGTTTTACCAGATATTCGCATCGGTAGCTAATATTTGTCGGGTGTGTAACGAAATCCCGGTTTTCAAAATCTCAGCTTTCAAAATTCAGGATTTTAATCCTGGTTTTCAAAATCCCGGTTTTGTATAAAAAAATCCCGGTTTGAATTTTAAAAATTTGACTACCCAACTGTTTTGTCAAAAATCATTTAATGAGACCCTTAAATGATTTTTGACAAAATTCAAAAAAGAGTTTGCGATAAAGTTCTAGAAAATGGCTAATAGGGATGAAATTTGGTCGTTTATTAACAGATTTTGTTGAAATTCGATACGTGCGATGGAAATGGTTTCTACAATGATCCAAGTACAAAATCTTGCATAACAAAATAATGCAATTAGTAGGTGTCATTAATAGTTTCTACATTATCCGCTCCTACATGCGGTACGCAGTCTGCTGATCCCGGCTCCTACGTCGACCGAAGTTCAAATATAAAGCCCGTCAGAGCGCGCCCGTGAGAGTTATCGAAGCAGCCAGCCTCTACAATTATTGCATTTCAAAATGTTGCATCCTTGGTTTCTTCTAGTAAGTTGGGCAAGATATTTTAGTTTTATGTTAAAATATTATTAATCTGGCCGGCCCAAAATAATTAAAAATTATTTTTTTCAAAATCAAAACTTTAGAACTAGAAGAAAAGAAAACCGGGATTTTAAAAACCGGGATTTCGTAGTATACCATTCTGAAACATTCATTTCAGCATTGAAATGTACATATGGTGCTTTGGTGGTGGATCTATATTTTCAGGCCGACTTATGGGCAAACGCCTTCATATTATGGTTCCAAAATGGACTCCAATATTTCGGAGAAAATTGTCTTCTGAAAAATGAAGACAATGGACGTAAATAACGCCACTGGACCTAACGGAATTTTAGTCCGAATATTGAAGGAGTTTGTCAGTGGCTTGGTTCTAATATTAAAAAAAATCTCCTTTTCCTATAAGCATGGTAAATACGAACGCCTAGAAGAGTTTGATGGTGCAACCAGTTCGGAAACGTGGTTGTCATAAAACTGACCCCTCAAAATACCGGCCAATGTCAATTGTCGGGCGTCGCCAAAGTTTTTGAGAAATGCATTAACCCAGATCTAGTGAAATATCTTGAAATTAATAAAATAAATCGGCTTTCGTGAAAGCCGCTGCACACCCGATCGATCTCTTAATGTATGTTGCAAATAAATTGAATCTGGCGTTAGAACAACATGGAGAGACCTATGCAATCGCTTTAAATATGTTCTTTTGAAAAGGCTCGGCATGAGAATCTCCTTTGTAAATTTGTTGCATGCTGCTTGGATTTGATGACCATCAAGTAGATAAAAAGCTTCCTCAAAGACTGGAAAATCAACGTTGTGTTAAGCGGAGGATAAACAACACTCTCCGCAAATATCGGAATCCCTCTGGGATCAGTTTTGTCAATGACATCATCATCGTCTTAACCTTAGCCACAGTACCGCTGATGACGCCACTATCTATTTCATTTGAGGTGGAACCTACTCCTTCAGAACTAAACGGTAAACGGCTGGAAATTGTCACTTCGTTTAATTTCTATTTGAATACAATATTTTTTGTGTGGGGAAAAAGAATTCTGGGCAAATCTAGGGTATCAAATTAGCAACAATTTAAACTGGAATGTATATACATTGTTGCATTGGCCAAGTCAGCTTCACAAAAACATGGGTTCCGCAATAGATGCAGAAGGTGGTTTAAACCGCATCAGGTTCTCCAGACATGTACGACCCATGTATAGAGTATTGATATCCAGTTTAGGATGATGCTTATGGTCATGCTATCCACTTACTGGATAGCATTCAGCGGCGTGCCATCCGAATAAAAAGCACGCTAGACTTACAAAAGATCTAGACAACCTAAAACACCGCAGAGATGTTGCAGAACTCTGCGTGTTCTACAGATTAATGCATGGTAAATGTTCTGCAGAACTAAAGGAGAAAATACTACGCCAGAAAGGTTAACAAGAGGAACGGTCAATGCACATTATTTACTGTGAAGTTGTCGAAACCTCGAACTAAGGAAGCCAAGCGCAAATTTATTTATCGAACATCAAAGAAGTGTAATTCACCAAACGGTTTCGAATTTCTGTTGGTCTATAAAATGCACAGATTTAAGGCAGCTATCAACCTTTACATAAAGGATCGCGCGTTGGGTGAAGGAGCTCTGACGGTTATAAGGACCTAAAACAGTCTAAAAGTCCGCAATGAATCAAATTTTTTCTTTTGTTCGAAGGTCTCGGCAGCCATGAGCTAACCAATACAGATGCTCTTAAATTCTTGCTCATAAACATCATTTATTCAGTCAAGGCTTTATCACCCCAATGAACTTTCGGAGTATGTATGCAAAAAATTGGAAATTTTGGAAATTGAAGTCAGTTATGCCACCGAAAAAAATTTAAGTAAGATGGTTAGTTTGAAAGTGTACAGTAACTGAAACTTTTAGATCAACAGTTCCATCAACCAGAAAAAATTTATAAATTAACTGGCTGATCACTTCTTTGAGATATTAATTCAGGACAGTCAAATATCTTCTTCAAAGCTTTAGCACAAAACCAAACCAAACAATCATCGACTGAAACCAATTACAATCTGGACATCAACCTAGAAGAAGTGGAATACAAACAACCACACAGTGTCGAGGAACAGTTAACAAGGTATCATTTCGCAGGAACACATACAAGGGCCCCGAAGAGCGTATATGTTTGCAGTTATCATTTAAACTGGTGATTGTTACTAAATGAAATCAAAACGATTGACCACGGTAGAAACTAAATTCGAAACTGATTGCGAGTTAAACACAAACTATGTATCACGAACTCATAGAGAAATATTTGGGATTGAATCACATGGCAACGCAGCAATGGCCAGATAAAGACTACTCAAAAATCGGAGTATAAATGACATTATCTGTCGCATCACGCGATATTTAACGACAGTAAAATCAGAACAGTATTTTATGGATCGGCGAAGATGAAAAAAACAACACCATAAAATGAAGCTTTAATAGTACAGCCGACAACCTACCTACTTTGTGGATAACACTTATAGGCGACATCGGGATATTTACCGCCAGATATTTCCACCACCAACTTTAGATTACAACTTTAAGACCAAAACCATACGAATCACGATATCAGATCCAAAGATCAGTCAAAAAATGTATGCGGGCGGATTAATGTCGTTGATGAATTACTGTGGGAGATGCAATGGCCAAAGTGAGAAAATTAAAGGACGATCTGATACGGATTTTGCACCCGGCCCATTAAATGTTGCGATGATGAATTGGGATAATTAACTGTCACGATAGTCAGAGTTTAGTGTCACCATTGTAATTTACTCATACAAATAGAATTTAGAATGGCAGTGAGGTATGTCCCAAATAACAAAAATAAACTTGTATTAGTATATACACTGTTAAAAAAATTCTTATAAGAATTTTGAGTGAAAACTAGAAAATAAACTCAAAAAAATTATTTGACATTCTTCATAATACCCCGGAAAATCATTTCCATTTTTCTTTATTTGTAAGTAGTTTGTAGAAGATAATTTATTTCAATATATCTTAATGCCGGGTATAAAAACAGCAGTACTCTCCAAATTTCTGGTCAAAAAAAAAAATTGTGTAGAAAGCCACTATGTGAAATTTACACGATAAGAGGATATCAAGACAGAGAAAAAATCAAGAGAGCTAAAGGACATTTCCAAAAAACAGGATATTTCTGAATTTTGTTCTGATAAATGGGATCGTTTCGTTAGGTATAAGTAGTTTTAGTTTAAATATATTACTAGAGTTTATCGGAAAAGGACTATAAGATAACACAATGAAATGAACCTAGTTTCCAAATATTAAAAAGGATGCTGCTAAATTTAGTCTATTTTATTAGTTTGCGTAATTCTTGTTAAAATAAATTCTGGTTGTAGTAAACATTGTCGGAAAAATCACCTATGTAAAAATAAAAGCCTTTGTTGACTAAAATAAATTAATTAGGTGCAATTTCCAAACGATACCGAGAATAAGATATCATTTTTAGTTGTGGAAAATGAAGACGAGTTTATTGGATTGAATAAAATTTGTTTAGATAAATTCTGAATATCCGGGAGTTTGTCGGAAAATTTCACTATGTCCAAATGTTAGCTTCAGGTTGACACAATCAAATAAATCTAGAGTCATGTCCATATCTAGAGGATAGGTGTCATTTTTCGCTCTTGCAAATCTAATAGATTTTATTGGTTTAGATATGGAGATGGCTGTGGATTTATTTGATTGTGTCAGCCTGAAGCTAACATTCGGACATAGTGAAATTTTCCGACAAACTGTAGAATATTCAGAATTTATCTAAATTTAAACTACTCAAAGCTAAAACATCGATTTGATTTGCGAGATCTTAATGTGTTTTATTTTTATTCGATTATTTCTCACTCTTTCTTTCGTCTTTGCAAAATACATAAATCGAATATGAAAAATGTAGCACCTATTTCCGTCTCTTTCTATTATAATATAGTTATTTCGCAAATATTTTATTTTAACAGTGTAAATACTAATACTGTTCTGCATTAAAAATTTCTAATTGGATTTGTATATGTACACGGTATTTTTTTGGGACAAACTACACAACCGTAATTTAGAATATTTTATTTCTTATGAAAATTCGTAATTTCCGCTTAAATTTTTGCAAATGAAAAGTAGCGGTTTTTTGCAATTTTATGAAAAAGACTTAGTATCAAATTTCAACCACCCGGGGCTGTAGAAAGGACACGAACCGAGACTTTAGCGATACAGCAACTAGAGATCGACTATTTTCATGAATACTATACTTGAAACGTAACATAAAGCAGAAACGAGTACTATACGAGTGACGAGTTCTTTTAAAAGTTTGTGAAGACTAAAGGCACCTGTATGGTTGCGTTCGTTCGGTCAATTTTTCGACCAATCATCTCTTGTGCAAAAATCCAGACAAAAATGCCAGAACCAAAGAACGAACACCAACCATAAAGGCGCCTTAAGTTGAAACTAAAAAGCAAATCAAATTATCGGAGTGAAGTTTATGCCAAAATACCAAAATATACACTGTGTGCTATTAGTATTTAAAATTGGAAAAACACTCAAATATTGAATTTTCATAATAAAATCTGAAATTTTTTAATAAACACAAAAATATTTTTACACAAGTAGCAAACATTTAATTTTTGTGAAAAGTTTTGAGTGAATTTTATAAAATGAAATTTTTTACAACAAAACAAACTACGAATCGCCCAGAGATGATCGAAGTGGTTCTGAATTAGTATTTGATGTAAGAATCAAATCTTATTCCTCTACTCTACATGCTCGGAAATTTCTGAAATATTTGTTATTCGAGAGAGAACACCATTGAGTATAATATGGAATTATTAAACATTTGAAATTGTTTAAATCGGTCTCTACGGATTGTACAGAGATGATCGAAGTGGTTCTGAACTATTTGATGTAAGAAACCAATCCTCCAACCTAAGTATTTGATGTAACAAACCAATCTTACTTATCTACATGCTCGGAAATTTCTGAGATTTTTGTTATTTGAGAGAGAACATTATTGAGTGTAATACGATAATTCTTAAACATTTGAAATTATTTATCTCACTACACTCAATGATGTTATCTCTCGAATAACAAAAATCTCAGAGATTTCCGAGCATGCGGATAAATAATTTTTTTTTATATCAAGTACTAGTTCAGAACTAATTCGATCTTCTCTGTGCAATCTAGAAAAAAATGGGGCCGAAATAAATAATTTCAAATGTTTAAGAATTTTCATATTACACTCAATGATGTTTCTCAAATAGCAAAAATCTCAGAGATTTCTGAGCATGTAGATAAGTAAGATTGGTTTCTTACATCAAATACTAGTTCAGAACCACTTTGATCATCTCTGTGCGAATCGTAGTGTGTTTTGTTGTAAAAAATTTCATTTTATAAAATTCACTCAAAACTTTTCACAAAAATTAAATGTTTGCTACTTATAGTGTAAAAATATTTGTGTTTATAAAGAATTTCGGATATCATTATGAAAGTTCAATATTTGAGTGTTTTTTCAATTCTAAGTACTTACAACAAATTTCAAAAGGTAACAGAAGAAATCAAGATATATGTTTAGACTAGATTATAGATTTAGATTTCTGTTAATGGATTTAATTTTCATTTTTCAAAATTTCTCGGTATTCACTTTAGAATTTCATTAGCTATCTACTACACAATGAAAGTGGCAAAATTATTCACAACTTTATTCAGAGTTAACTTTCTTCCCCAATGACTTGGATTCAGAAAAGTAGACGAGTTCTTCAAAATAATGTTAAACCTTCATTTTCCGGTGGTCCTAAACATCATCAGGCAACCACTACAAATAGGTCACATTTTTAAGGAGCACTGGTTATACTAAAAAATACGAAGCAACCATGTAAATAATCAATGCTTTTTTGATAACCTTTCTGTGACTAAAATGAATGATTGTGTCAATTTGATAATTTCTTCAAAACAAAAATAATGACCGGCATATATTGAATTAATCGAAAATTAAATTAATTATTTGATACACGGTAAAAGTTAACTTTCAAACTTGCACTAGTAGGAAGATACCAAGTAGTAAGTTAATCGATTTGTCTATAAATACTGTCTATATAACAACTGTCAATATCAAGACAGTAATCGGTACTGTACTGTGAGCTATTCTTATTTTTATCCTAATCCCACTCTTATTAGATTAATGTACAGCTTACTCTCTTGGGCCCGGGAGAATTTTGCTAAAAAATCTATTTTACCGTACTACATTTATATTTTCAAATCGCCCAAAACAATTAAATAAAACAAAGCGTAAAATAAATATGGCGCTACATTTTATTGACAGTGTGCTAACAGATTTATGTTCCTATTACATATTGTTCAAGTTTATATCGTGCCAAACAAATTAGTAAATCTTCAACCAATTAACCCAGTATCGCACAATGAATTAATCCATCGCAGATAATAAACGTGAGTAAAAATATAAAAAAGTGACAAATAACGTCCTATATAAATATTTATGGGCAGCTCACCACACATCGGCACAATAAAATACTTGAGGCCGAGTGGGGTGCGCCTATTGGAATATATTCACCAGTGATATTGGAACATAAATTTAAAAACTCATTAGATATAAAAACAACTAAAGGCAAATTGCCAACCACAAAAAAATATTTTTTTCGTTTACATCGTCGCAAATATTTGGCAATTGGAATAACATTTCATTAGTTTTTGTGACATTTTTTTTGTTCCGTACACAACACACACACACACAATACAATTTCCTTCTCAGCATTATATAGACCAAAATTAATATACGAGTGTATCTCCTTTTTGGCAAAGCCTAAAAATAAAATCTAGACTAAAATCAAAAATAACAGTTTATTTTAAGTTCATTGAACCGTGTTTTTATGTAACACAACAAAAAGCAAAAAATGTCACATTTAAGATGTTATGTCGTAAAAATGTATTATACATATATTATAAGACACGATCTCTCCTTCATGCGGAAAATTATTTAAAATTGTTGTTGGATTATATTTTAAAAACCAAAATAAATAGGGAATTAGGAAAAATGGAATGGAAAATAACAACAATGATATAATACATATACTGAAACTGAAAATAATTTGAAAACAAGGAAGGAAACTTGGAAATCTTCAACGAATCTGTTTTGTGTAATTTGGATGTGCGTGTGGTTAACACTTTTGTTATCGGGGACGATTTATATCAGATTTAAGAACAAGTGTGTCATAAATTTCATAAACAAATAATTCAACAACTTGTTACTGATGTGGCTAAATAATTATGTCAAAAATTAAAACAAGAGATGCTTTTACCCCAAACTTTCATGTCGGTTTACAGGTTGACATTGAGGTTGCAAAATGCAGATATTGTGGGAGTAAGTAATATCAATGAAGGCATTAAATTTAGGAAATGTATAGAATTCAGTATAGCCAATCATCAGCATAGCCAATGTAAATATTTTAATTAGGTAAACAAGTGGCGAACCTCTTAATCGTAATGGAAAGGAAATTCTTAAGTGGATGGCAAGATTTTGTATTACAAATAAGTATTGGAGTAAACTACCGTCTGGTAAGGAAATCAAACTAGAAGAGTGACACCACGGTGTCTGATTTAGCATCGTACAAATTTCAACTTTTCTTTAGTTCAAGTGGCAATAAAGAAACTTGTTACACACCTTTCAAGGTATTCTAGAACTATAAGTACCATGTATGGTTTAACGTCAGAATGAAAATCTTTTCGAATTCTGTAGAACCAGTAATGGAGGAGAATGTCAAAGAAAGAAAAGATGGCAACAACTTCATCACCAACGTCAAGCAATCATTGCATAGGTTAGTACAAATTGTGGTGGTCACATGGGTATACATAGATCATTTGCTATCATACCTGAACACTAATATCGAATATGGGAACATCAGAACTCTAACGAGAACATCAAGGTTAGTAACAAGTTGAAAGAGAAATAAAGTAATAACATTGAAATACTAAACCTCAGTGAAGTCAGATGGAAGAATACTAGACACGACACACACGAGCAAGGAGTAAGACATATTAACAATAGCTAAAAGAAAGACACCACTACTAGAATAGAAACCAATAAGTAGCATGATCTAAACAGAAAATTTTTAATTGAAAATAAGCAATACTACATTATTCTCAGTACATTCTGCAAGGAGTGCTCCACTTTGCTAGAAATAACATTGGAAAACGACTCATCGACTATAGAGTAGTAATCAGATGGGGGCCACGAGATAGAAGAACCATAAACCAAATCGCGCCAACGCAACGAAGCGCGCCAACACAATCTCGCAAACAACGGAACCAATAATATCAATCAGAAATGGAACAAATAGAACAGCGTGTCACGACTGCCCATGTTCGGCTACCAAGGTTACACAAAGAAACCATGCATTAGATATGCACCTTGGAAGAAAATTGAGGAACGGAGAACGGAAAATTGAGGAAAATTTACCACTTGCTCACGAGAATATGCCAGTAAATGCAAACAAATAAAGGAAATACCAAGAAACGATGGCAGAAAAATAAGCTGAAGACCTTCTCGAGACTGCATAGGCAGCAGCAGCAAATAGAAACATGTGCACATTATACCAATGTGTAAAAAAAAATCACTCAAAAATTTAAATTTACCGTCAATAAAGGATACCCCTGATTAAGTTCTAACCATAGAAAGTCAAAAGCTAAGAAGAAAGAAAGAGTTCTTCGAGGACAAATATGATGGCAACTATAACGAAACAACATCACTGCCACTATTCTGGTTTTCCCTGGGAATAGGAAATTTGAAAAAATATTTTCATATCCTTTTTACCCAAATTGTATTTTTCTGGCATACTGAAGGAATAAGTTTAGTGCAAAAAAATTTCAAAACAAAGTTAATTGGGAAATTTTTGTTCCACAAAATTTTTATAGGGAAAAATATTTTCCCATTTAACTTTGTTTCGAAAATATTTACACCATATTTATTCCCTCAGTAGGCCAGAAAAAGTACACTTTAGACAAAAACGCTATGAAAATATTTTTCCCAATTCCCTATTTCCAGAGAAACCAGAATAGTGCCACAGCAGGAACTTAAAAGTTACACTAATACAGAATTCCTAAAACATGGAAAGAGGCTTTAACCATAACAATATCGAAGAAAGGTGATCAGTTCTTACAAAAATTCAAGAACTGACGAGGAATTTCCCTCCTCAACAGCATAATGAAACGACTAGCAATGATTATTCTTGATAGAATATCACCAATAGTCCAGCATATAAGAAATGAATAAACTGGTTTCAAACCCCATCATCATCCAATAATCCACTGCATTGATATCAGCTGTGCCTACTCTTCGTGGAGTTCGAATGCACAGTCTCGAAAGCACTCTACAAAATAGGCATTACGAAGAGAATGTTAAACTCATCAAATAACTGAAATTGTTAGATTTAGCACGAGTCGACATCAGAAATACAACAGACTGAACTGAACAGTCACTCACCAACCATTGAATATGTTGACAAGATTGTATACTGTGGTTGCACCTAGTTGTAACGGGTGGGGCAAAAGTCCCGCTACCATTTTGATTGCGCGCCATCTTGGTTATGTGACGTTTAGCTCAGTTTCGCTTTAACCATTGTGTTGTGTAGACGCCCAAATTTTATAATGGATAAATATACGCCACAAGAACGAGCAGAAATAGTGACAATATTTATTGAAAATAATCGTTCCATAATTGCCACTCACCGGAAATTTCATCAAAAATATCCTAATCGTCTAGTGCCTCACAAAACCACAATTTATTATTTATATGCGAATTTTCGACAGTACGGTACGACAGCAGACAGACCTCGTTCTGGAAGATAATGGACGTCTCGTAACGCTGAAAATGTGGCTCTGGTGCGCGATAGTGTTGCAGAATGCAGAGTCTCCAGAAATATCAATTCGGAGTGGTGGTTCCCAGTTACACATTTCTGCACGCAGTTTAAGGCGAATTTTGAAAACTGATTTGAAAATGTTCCCGTACAAAATTCAATTAGTCCATAAATTGCTACCGAGAGATGATCAACGAGTTGAGTACAGTAATGCAATCCTAAGGCTGTCTGGTAAAATTGAAGATTTTTCGTCTAAATTGATAATGAGCGATGAAGCCCATTTTCTTCTCAGTGGCCACGTCAATAAACAGAACAGTCGGTTTTGAGGAACACATTAATTCATGAAATATCATTGCATCCACTAAAAACAACTGTATGATGTGGTATTCATGCATTAGTCCCTATTTTTTGAAAATGACCGGAGTGTTGAAGTTACTGTTACTGCTGAACGGTACCAAGACATATTTACATCAGACTTTTTCTTATGGGGTTTTTTAAAATCAAAAGTTTATGTGAATAAGCCCCAAACGATTCAACATCTTAAAAACAATATTCGTCACGAAATTGAAGTAAGTCCGCCTGAGATGTTGCAGGATGTCATGAAAAATGCCTTAAAAAGAGCCGAAAGTTGCATAGCGAATCGCGGTCACCATTTAGCCGATATAATTTTCCAATCATAACGAAAAAAAAACGTAAAGGCCAAATAAACTTTTTATGAAAACCAAACTTACTTATCTTTTCTTTGAACAAACTTATAGGCAATCAAAATGGTAGCCGAAAGTCGCGGGAGCCCCACCCATTATTGTAGCTATCTAGAATCACAAACCTAGTTGAATGGTTGTGTAAAATCAGTACTGGGACTCTAGGATCACTCTGACGTGGAACCCGCAGAGAAAGAGGAAAGTATAAAAACTGTGGTGACTGAATTATAGCTGTAAGAACTTATCTTCATTATAGTAAACCAGAAGAATTTTAAAAGTGTTGAGTTTGGAAAGTTGCCGATTAAATAATTTTTCAATTTTTAGTTCTTATAGATGTTGGTTTCCCAGATATTTCATCGCTCGCTTAGTTGATCTAATCATAAGAATACAGGTTTATACGAACCTGATAAATTTTAGTTTGTCTAAGCATACAATGCCATCGTTTTGGGTCTTTCAGCAACATCTGGATAAAATCCTAAGTAGAAAGCAGAAATTTGGTTGCTGAATCCGTTTATGACCATATAATAACAATAAATTTATTTGCATATTTAGATACGTCAGTTAATGGATAGGTACAATGAGACTTGTTGTTAGTTAAAATTACATGACGTTGACGATTTACCATTAGATAAAAATCCGCGATGTTGAATAATTTATCGCAGGTGATTAAAGGAATGGTCCATTAATTAATTCGTTTAAACGAAAATAAATTAAATTTCGGACGAGAAATGTACGAACATTTTGTCGTATACTTCTCAGTTTTAACTACTAGATCCAATTCAAGATATTATAATATTTTTCTTCAACCCTAATCAGTATTAAGTTCTGCGCTGATCAAGGTTAAAATCACCGGAAGACATCTAAAAAAAACTAACATATGTTTCGCTTGTCAATGTTGATATTGTTATATTTTGACAATTATTGAAAATGTGACTTCCAACGCTTTATGGTCAATGGTAAGTTTGCATAAATTTCTCTGATAATGAAATACGATTAACTATCTACATTAATTTATTTCAGGGCATTGGAACCGCATTTTAAAAATTGGCTCCGACGTAGGTGACACACGTTATTCTCCTATTTTTCATTTGCGCCTTTGTGGGAATGTGCATCCGAATACGACAGAATACAAAATGAACTAAATGTGGGAATGTGAGATGGATTACTTTTAAGGCGGTTTGAACTGTTGAAGTAATGCGCAGGATCCGAATGAAATTGTCGAGAAAAAAGAGAATTTTGATATCCTTCTTTCATTTTTATCCCTTTTTCAACCAAAAAAAAATTGGCTCAACTTAAGTCCAACCCACACAAATGTGTGAGTCAAAAATCATAGTGTTGTTACGTTTTTGCCTTGTCACTCAAGGTTCGAATCACTGGATTGTGAATAAATATAACTGCATCAATTGTGAACTCACACAAATTTATTTACACAACACAATAATTATACAACACAAAATTAACAATTAATTATTACAATTATAACACACGTTTTAATTATCACTTTAATAATCTTTCTATTTAACCTTCACTGTATCACGTTTAAAATAAGATTCAACATTCCACGTTAATGTACGCCTTTATATACCAAAATATTTGTTTCTAGAATAATCCTAAATGCGCATCGAATCGAGCAAATATGTTAGTATAGAAATGTTGAACCAAATCATAAATGCATTTGAACAACTAATGAAATTAAGTTATTCTATTCTAATCTAGGTGTCACAGTAACAATACTAAATATCTTTATTAGGTGGCGCTGTATAATTCTTTTTTTTTTACCTACATACGTTCCCAAACAGTTTCCCATCGACCAATTTCATCCTATTCTAAAAGTGGTTGTGGATGAGTTTTTTGTACAGCAATTCGATATTTTTGGATATGAAACCGATCCGATCTACCGATCTACAACAATTTTTCTTTTTGCCAGATAGATGATAAGGATTCAATCTACTAAATCCTAGAAACGTGTGGCAAATTACTTTCGTCGGAGCACGTTCATCAGACGAACTTTGTGGTTTTGACTGTTTTGTTTCTGAATTGTAATAGCGGATCCCAATTCTGATTTAAAATAAATTTGAACAGTTGTAAGTAAATACAGAACCAATTATTCATACCCAAATGTTCAGGAAAAATATTAAAGACTCATATTAGTCTGAGATGTTTACGCCATCATGGCTATCGAACGTTTTATATGAGCATACGGAATCCACTTTTTCGTGTGCTTGGGCGAAAGGACACAAATGTATCTGCCTTAGAACCATTTAAAAAAAATATTTGATATCTCTCCTTGAAAGTTTATATTACACACATATATAAAACGACAAATCCAAAACCAGTTAAAAGCGATTTGTACGCCATCTCTTTTAAAATTTTCTAATTTATCATTTTGTATTTTGACGAATGTGGTGTGCTCTAGCGGAAAACAATTAATTATTAATTTAAACGCTATAATTTCGATATTTACTTTGGAAATATTATTGAGTTTATTTCGAGTATTCATAATAATTTAAATTGAAAATTTCAAAATTAATATAGTTTTATAAAAAAAAAATCCAAGAAACTTAATTTTTTAAGAGAAAATTTTTATTTTACGTCAAATTTAAATTACGTTCAAAAATTTAAATATAATATCATTTTTAAACCAAAGTTTGGATAAATAAAATTAACCTGAATATCTTAATTAAAACTTGGAATATAAGTTCTTGCGTTTAGAATGTAAGATGATTTCTCTAAACGGGGAAAAATAATCTAAGTTAATTAACAAATTTCAGATAAATAAATAATTAGATTTACAGGGCAATGTTTCCCGCGTGACAACGGAGAGTCAATCTAAACGATAAAAAATTAATATTATTGAAATTCATTATAAAAAATCCTTTTATATTCTAACTGGAATATTTTCATTATCAACAATATTAAGTTGTGTTAATTTCGACAATTTTCAGCTACTTAAAGGAAACTCAAATTTGCTAGTAAAGTAAAAAATTGTTTAAAATTTTTCAAAATGTCATTTGATAACTCTGAAGACATATGAAATCCCACATTATGACAGTTTAAGCGACGATATCCCCTTTGAAACTGAAGGTAGTCCCTTTCCTTTTATTACTACTTAGTTTAAAATTTTCTAGTGGCACTATTCTGTCTTTTCCTGGGAGTTGAGAATTGAAAAAACATTTTCATAGCATTCTGACCAGAAAAATACAATTCAGGCTAAAATGCAATGAAATAATTTTTCGCCAATTCCCAATTTTTCGGGAAAATTTATGCTGGCCATTGAATATTTGTCCTTCAATACCAATAAAAATATTAATTTTAGACACATTCCATCCCAGTATTTTAAAAAAATTAATTTGCATATGTCGTTGCTTAATCAAACACTATTCTAATTATATTTTGTTATATTTGGTCCATTACTATTTCGATCCGATGATATCATACATTTGCTGTTTATTCTCATTTTATTGTAGCATCAAGCTAATAAATGTGGTTTCTGTATCGTTTTAATTGATTAGGAACCACATCCTTTCAATATTTTGTTATACTTTATATACGACGTGCTATTTTTGATTTATCTAAACATTTTTTACCTGGATGTATTTTAGTATAAATATCTTAAAGTGTTCACATTCTATTTGTAAAAGTAATTAATTTAGGTTATCTGAATAATAATTTTGTGATTAGCAATTTCTCAGATGCACCTGCTATAAAATTTTATACATTATGATAAATTACTTATCTGACTGGAACAAATACATATGAGGATAATTTTATGGTTGTTCAGAAATAAAATACGTTATTTACCTGCAAAGAAAAATAAAAAAAATTATAAATAAAATTTAACTTTAATAAATTCGATATGTATGCAAAAGTTAGGTAAAGCCTTTTTTGAATATAAAAATTATATCCTTAAGTAAAAATATTTTGATTTAAGAATATTTATGGTTATTAAATGTTATAAAATCAACAGGATATGTATGTATGACCAACAGAATCTTAAGATTTGCTCATATTTACATTATTTTCTCAGACACTTCAGTATTACGTTTAAATGATTTTCGAGGAGGTGATCAAAAGATTATCCAGATACATATTGTTCTCACAGCAGAAATGTTCTCAATATTAATTTAATTTGTTAAATGGATCGAAAAGTTTTCTACCCAGGAAAATAATTGCAAAATATGTTCATACAATTAGGACAGCTGCTTTAAGAAAGCACAACGCAATGGTGTAAGCCAAAAATATCATTTTGACGAAAGTTAAGCGGCGTTAATAAGTAGTGTAATGACTAATTATTAATATTTATGTTGTCATATTTAATGAAATAGTCCATTATCTCATTATTTTTCTTCTCAATTTGAGAACCTGATCTTGGAATAAGAATAATCACTTCCAAATTTTGTTGATACCGGACGGTCGGATAATTTTTTTTTACTGTTTTGGGTTTAGGGTCATTCACTCTTAAATAATGCCTTTATTTAATATAATTTTTTTAATTTCTAGTGTTATTTATTCTAGTAATGAATTCACAGAATTTAATAAATAAACAAGGTCGCCTATTGAATGTAAAAGCTAATAAACAAATCTCTCCCGTGATGATTATAAAAATGGCAATTGCACACGTTTATTTATAGCCAAAATCTATCTGGCCGTATATGCTAGTATTTAAATTATTTTCTCAATTTGAGAATTTTTTCTCAATTTGAGAATTTTTTTTGAAAAAATTCTCGAATTGAGAAAAAAAAATTAAATTGAGAAAATTGAAAAGAAATTCAAACCTTAGTATTTTTGAGGCAAGAACTTTTTTTTTAGAGGATGATGTCGTTTTCTTTCAGTTTTACGACTATTTATTTTTACGACTATCTATTTTTTCCTAAAGCTTGTTTGACGTTGTTGGTGAAGTAGTTGGCGCAGAGTCTCTTTCTGCAATTATTATCACCAAATACATCCTCTTAAATCATTTTAAAGAAATATGATTAATTTTTCCCCGAAAAATTAATCATATTTCTATTTGTATTTTGCAATACAATTAAACAATAGTCGATTAGGTTTTCTTCTCGAAGTATATATTTCAGTTCATAAAGTATAATAGATTAAATACTTATAATTTGCATGTATATTTAAATTATTTTCTCAGATTGAGAAATTTGTCTTTGATTAAGAAATACGAATTTCATAATTTTCTTGAAACAAGAAAAACTTTATTAACATAAGTATGGCATTAAAGATGAAATCACTTTCGGAAAAATCATCTGCGTGACCAATTTAAACAACAAAGAGTAATTAAACATTGAGAAATCTTCTTATAAAATACATTTGCAGTATTATTTTATATAAAAAAATAAAAATTGAATGCGGAACTTCAACAGAAGAATCATTTACACCTAGTCGTGGATGGTTTGACAGGTTTACGCACTGTTCTAACTTTCAAACTTCAAGCACAACCATAAGCAGCTAATGAATTTTCACAGAAATTTAAGGAAATAATCAAACACGAAAATTTTCCACCACAACTAGTTTGTAATGTAAACGAAACCGCCTTATTGTGGAAGCGAATGCCATATCGGACATTTAGCAGCAAAGATGAAAAACAGGGTTTAAAGCTGCTAAAGATAGATTTACATTGTTATTTGGATGGAGGAAACGCTACTGACGACTTTAAATTAAAACCAATGCTCGTCTATCATTCGGAAGCTCCAAGGGCACTGAAACAAGCAGATGAACACAAATGTCTTCTGCAGAAGTAATAAAAAGCATGGGTTACTAAAACGATTTTCGTGAGGACTGCTATCGTATTTCTTTTTGTCCTGAAGTCAAGCAGAATATTTTTTCGAAAAAAAATCTGTCCCGTTTTTTTTTGTTGCACGCAGTGTATTTTATTTTTATTCTAATTCTCACTAGTAATAGATTAATATATCCTCAGATTTTTCTCACGAATGAGGTAGATACATAATAAACGAAGTATTTAATCGTGCTTCTAGAAAATTTTCAAAAATGATTCCCACTTTTAGAATTACAAAAATAGAAGATTCAATACCTTTAATTTTGTTTTACTTTTGACATTTCTTACAAACGGTCAACGTGGGTTCATTTTTAATTAAGAAATTAATTTCCGCTGAAAGCCATTCCGCTATAAAGTTTGATAAAATAATAAATGAGCTTTTAGTTATGTATAACTCATAATTAATTATATGTTTCTTAGGTAAATAAATATTAATTAATTTTTCAAAGATAATAATAAATTGTGTGGGAACCTTCAACGTTTTTGAAAATTGAAATGCTATATATTCTCACGAATTATATAGCCATGAAAATGAAGAATTGGAAAATATGCCAATTTGCGTGTAACGTAACACAAAAACTTACTCGCTTTAGCTATTCTTTTTACTCGAATAAATGATTTTTCCATTGTTAACCAAATTATTCGGTATCAAATTTTCCTAAATTCATTCCATTTTTCATACAATACAAAACAAAACATTTGATAGAAAAAAAAGAAAATTCAGTTTGTTTTTATCTATAGGCGGTTAACCCTTGTACAACGGTAGTACATCAAAATATGGTCAATATTAAATGTTAAATCACAGCAGATTGATACCCACCAAAGGGTTAGAACTAAAAATTCAACACAGTTTCTATACTTCCACATGATAGCGCACTTTGAAACTAACCAACCATATTTTACCGTTATATGGTTGTATGTGTATAATGTATATCTATGTATATATTTGGAATTGGAACGTACACAGGATATGTACAAAGTTAAATTCACTTTAATTCGAAATTCTAATCATGAAAACACATTTCAAGTCTATATTTCTTTCATCGTCCTCCTCCCTACCCCGTAACAATAAAAAATCGCTTCGTAAAGGTTTTTATGCGAATCCGAATAAAAAGCTCTTTCGTTTTATATACGGGTATATACAGAAGAGATTTAATTCAATTATTATTGTTGTATATGGTTTTACTTTTCGGTTGGTTCATCTTCTGTTCGGAAAATCAACAAGAAACAAAAAAAATGTGATAAAAAACATTTTTTTTTTAAGTGTTATACGTGATTTTTATATAAGTTTAATTATGTAAAATAGATAAGACAAAATGGAAAAAGGAACTTTTCCAGTGGAAGCGGAAAGACGGAAAAAAATTATTTTTCTTTATGGCCACTGTTATACCCAATAAAATACAAAGCGTACGTAAACGAATTATTATTTTACCATAATGAAATTATTTAAATGGGAATTTGAAAATACCTCCGGAAAATTATTTGTTAGGTATACACAGAAATAAAGTGTGGGTTAAATTAAGCTTTGATTTTGGGATGAAAGCTCTGCAAAAATGTTGGCGCCGCATATACAAAACTATATTATAAGTATTATAAAACTATTTTATGAAGAATCTTATATTTTCATAATAAACTTTTCTCTTACTTTGATTAAATAAATAAAGCCAAAGAATTTTTCCAACAACACAAAAATATAAATATATTCATGGTATAATTTTTATTATTATTATTATTTTTATTTATAAACTTTTCCTTTTTTGTACATTTGGTCGGAAAGCAAACGAAAATATCATAAAAAATTATCAGAAAAGCTTTTTATGTTTACATATTTTTTGCGTTGGAAGTACTACTGTATGCCCATTTGAAACAAAACGAAAATCTCTTTGAAATATTTTGCAAATAAAAAAGGAAATTGATTTTGTTTTTAATTTTTTATTTGAATAGAAAATTTATTGACAAAGTATATGTACTATATATATATATATATATATTATTATAATAATGGTGATCCGGGTTTTCAGAAGTCTCTTTGGTATATTATATACCTGAACATTTTATGTATGTTTTCCAGGATTTTGGGGAAGAGAAGATTTTTCAATTTAATAAAGAATATTTCACAAAGACGATATAAATTTGATTATATATTCATAAAAAAACGGAATATCCAATGTGAATGTATTTTAAGAAGATTTTTTTAATATTTAATTTCCCGTTGTGGATTAAGTCAGTAATTTTACAATTATACTTACATTAATAAAAAAAATTCTTGTTTCAAGAAAATATTAAAGTTAAATTTCTCATTGTAAGGAAAATTTCTTAAATTGAGAAAATAATTTAAATATAGGCAATTCTTACATAATTTATTATACTCTGTAAGTTATTAGTTGCAATTTTCATTTTCTGGTGATAAGTGTCATTTGGTACCTCATTAAAAATGATACCCAGTTTTCAAGAAAACATTCTGTTGTAGGGAGAGAAAATGGCCCCAAAAAACCTGGAAAATCGATATTCTGCAAATATCTCCCAAAATATGGCAGTTAGAGATTTTTTGTTCAGATAAACATTGAAGATCAGTTAATTTTCTACAAAAATGGTCCTAATGAGCTTTCCAAAAAATTGACTGTTTCCGAGATACACGGGTCTAAGCGCACTTAGAATATTGAGTTTCTGTGTTGTATGCCGGAGAGCACAGCCCGTGCATTTACACATGAGCGTTTACATAATAACTTTGTTAAAAATTCATATTTTCCCATGATTTAAAGTTCACGTGAAAAAAGAAAATTACCACTATCATACCCTGTGGCTTGAGTCACGTTTTGACTCTTTGGCCATGTTCCCGCGCAATCTTGACCTCGCCAGGAATTTGTTCCTATTTTTTTTAGTATTGCACTAATTTGCTCTAAATTTTCTTGATTATGGGTCCTCAGAAAGTTCTTTGTCATCTATGAAATTTGTATAATCTAGTTTTCTTCCATTTTAATTAAAACTTTGGGATTCAACAATCCCAATTTTTTGCTGTTTTTGGAGCGCGGGGAAATTTTGTAAACAATTACCAATTAAAAATGCATACATGGCCGGATTGGTCTCTATGACATATCATTTGAAAACTAAGAACGTCTACTTTTCGGCGGTGCAATTATTTTTTTTTTACAAAATCGGCCATTATCCAATAAATTTGGAAAACGCGTGCTCAAGGAAAAAGCTCACTTTTTATTTTCGTGCCTTTTTTCTCCCGGCTCTTTATTTCTCACGTTTTGACACCTTCACTAGTGTAAAGATGGAATTCTCACCTTTCCATCAATGTATACAAAGTCATCTCATTGATACGTGGGGAAAAACCCGAGTCCTAAAAGTAATGCTATAATTTCATTACTTTCATTTCTTCCATCGTTCCAAAAAATATACTTCCGCTCCAAAAAATATTGTTTATTCAATTCCCGCTTCCATTAACATTGACTAGACTTCCTCCCGTTTATTTGTGAAAAAGACACAGTTTTCCAAACCCAAAAGGATGTCACGAGAGTCGGTCAAGAAAATCTATTTCCGACTATTCCGCGACCACTTTGGAGCTGCTGATTAGGAGTATTGTATCTAATAGCTACGATTTTTTTCTTCCCAGGTGATCCTCCTATGATTCGTGTAACCCTGATTGAATGCTTGAAAGACGAATTCGGCGAGGACTGGATAGTTTTTTGTTCTGAGAATGGTAGTGGAATAATGATGTACTTCAAGGATAAAGAATATGAAGCTATGAGGGAAAAATGGAACCATGATGGACTTAACAGCGAGGATGAAGAGACGAAAATTCTGGACCAAGCGGCAGCAATTATTCGACGCTCCAAGTGACTGCCTCCTGGCCGAAGTGGA